>NQII01003166.1:88683-174034 GCA_002778355.1 Clitarchus hookeri | reverse complement strand
GGGGGGTAGGGTGGAACAGCAGGGAATAGCAGAGGGTAAATAAGAACCTGGAAACGGCGGAGCAGTGCTGAAAGCATGGACGATATTTAACGGGAACAACCGCGGAAGGAGCAAAACAAGGCCTCTCTGGGAAAGGCTTTCCGAAGACGTAGTGTTAGTAGCAGTCTCTCCTGCGGGTTGCCGAGCAATGGCCGCTGTAATTCGCCGATGTGTTTGCTAGCTGCTCGGAGCTGTTTGAAATTAAGATCTCCGGAGGAGGAGGAGGCCCCTTTCTCCTTGCCGAAATGAAGATTAATCCCGGCACACGCGATCCAGGAGAAAGAGAGAGGGAGGGAGGGGCCCGCCCCGCCATTGTTGTGTTACGCACGACTCTCGTCTGTTTTTACCGGAGGGAAGGTTCTGGGGCGCGCGCGCACTGCTTATTGGCCGCTGGAATCCATANTTTGGCAACACGGCGGAGAGAGATTTATTTTTATTAACACAATTAATTGTTTCGTTACTATTGAGATCGTCCCCAACTATTAACTGCACGCCATTTTTTTTTTTTTATTTGCGGAGATTTTTTACAGCGTAGCTGACACAGGAACACGTTTTTTTTTTACACGGTACGCGTTACCGAGAGAGGTTCCGTCAGTTGTCACGCTACAAGTTTCTCGTTCAGAACTCTCACTGGTCTGGCAGTTGAAAAATTACACTTCAGCCTTTCCTGCCACACGTCAGCATTCTTTTGAATTCCGTTATATGTAGCAGTGGATAATGGTTCACCGTTCGCTAAAGGTCTATATCGGAATATTCTAACTTAAAGCCTGCGATTTTATACATTAAACAGTTAAACTTCTACATGCCTGTGTTAGGCATTTCATTCAATACCAATACTCTAAGATAAATTTAATGCGCCAGTTTTTTTTTGTAGAAACGAGTAAATCCTGCATGACGCAGTGTTAGATAATAAGCACTACGAAATTGACACGTGAGAATATATTTGAATTCAAATAGTGCTGTAGCTCAACTATAAAAATTTTATTTTTGAATATCAGTTTGTGGTTTGTCTGTATTTCCATTTTAAATATCGTGACGAAATTCGAAGTCTAAAATAACCAGGGGATAGAAACGTAACATTATGCAAACTAGATCCCTTATTTCATGTCATTGTGTTTGAACTCATTTGATAAAGATTTTTGGCACAGTATTTAAAGTCAAGATCCTTTTTTTTTTTACGATAAAATGAGCTTGGAAGTGATTTTGAATATTGTTGCCTCGTAATTAAAAACAAAAATAACTTAACAAATATATAAAATATCTATACACCTTAATAATTTTAAAGGCACATACTTGCAGGTTCGTCAACTTTTGTGGTTGAACAGTCTTTAGGCAATCAACCATTACGTGCATTCCGACATTGCAGTCCTGTATACGTGCATTATAAAAATATCAAAAGATTGGGATTTAAATCGCATAACTATATGTTTAAAGCATAAAGATCATAGGAGTTCCTAATTATGATAGACTACGAACGACTACGATACCACAAAGTCAAGTAATTTCAGGGTTATGTTGTTTTAATTTGAGAGTNAAAGACTCCGTACGACTACGATACCACAAAGTCAAGTAATTTCAGGGTTATGTTGTTTTAATTTGAGAGTATCATGCAGAGAGCAGAGGGCATGCAATCATTGCCAATACTTACGTCAACCAGGATAGTCTGAGAGTAGCTGTGTAATCATTGTGGCTAGCTGGAAGTTCTGTTGATCGTTGTAACAATGATTATGTTTATACCATGGAAAACCTGCAAAATTTACAGTTAATAATTATTTTAATTAGTTGGATTTAACTTTAAAATTACAGGTAATTTCAATAAGTACACACAATGCTTAATTACGACAGCAAAAACGAAGTTTTTCCTGTAATTTATTCAATTCTCAATTAAAAAACGAAATTTTCTAAAGTTAAATGCATAATTGTAAAATACTGCAAACGCTTGAGACACAATACATAAACACAGAATTTAATTTGTGAGGTGATTTGGAATTTAAAACTTCTTTATTTTTCAAAATGACATGAACTAGTGGAGTGGAGAGATTTGAGCGGCTCTTAATAGCGAGGTCTTGAGAGCCTATAAGGACGAAGCGAGGTGAGTATGGAGCCACGTAGGAATGAAAGGGCGGGAGAAACTGGAATTCCCCGAGTAAATCTGCCAACCCGTGGCATCGTTCCACGCGATTCCCACATTCTAAAATCCGGGAGCGACCCCACCAGGAATCGAACCTGGTTTGTCTTTGTGGGAGGCGAGTAGTCTAGCCACTACATCAGCGAGGTCCCTAACTTGAACTGGTATTTTGATATACTATGTAAAGTGAAACTGCAAGTAAACAACGTCAGTAGACTCTCCCTCTTAAAGAAAGACCGGGCGGTGAGCGGCAACCCGCTCCGGTTGTGTCCTAAAGAGACACTAGAGGTTTAGGTAGTACCCCGGCCAGACCACACGCTTGGTGCCTGAGTAAGAGGGTCTCAGAACTTTGTGGAAGGGTGATATTGGCCGTACTTGTGTATCAAGTCGGGGCTTTAGATTTGGTTACCTCAGGTGCATGGCTGGGACACCTGCGACCAGAGGGGGTGATCCCTCTTCCCCGTCGAGTGGGCTGCCGAAGCGCGGGATGGCACTCTGACTAAGAGCACTGCATTAAAATATAAAAGTATGGTGGTCGAGAGACTACTGTATTTGCATAACGTATGTATGTGACGCCTACCAAGATGGCGGACTGCACCAACCCAGAGTGTGGACTGCACCGACCAAAATGGTGGATGGTGGCTTTAAGGCCTGCCAATATGGCGGACTGCACCTACCAAGATTGCGGACTGCCCCAACCAAAGTGGCGTACGGTGGCTGTAATGCCTACTAAGATGGCGGACTGCACCTACCAAGATTGTGGACTGCACCTACCAAATTGGCGGATAGTGGGTGTGATGCCTACCAAGATGGCAAACTACACCTACCAAGATGGTGGAATATGTGTGCATGTATGGGTGGAGGGGAATTTGGGGACATTCGGAAATGTATGTTAAAAAGAAAAAAATTTCAAATAAATGTTTTTAAATTTTTTTTAACTTTAAAATAATTTTTTTATTTTTTTTAATATAATTTTTTTTAGAATTGTTTTTTTTTGTATTTTCAACGTCAAAGGTCACCGGGGTCAAAATCGAAAGTCATCAGGGTCAAGGTCANTGTTAAAGAAAGACCGGGCGGTGAGCGGCAACCCGCTCCGGTTGTGTCCTAAAGAGACACTAGAGGTTTAGGTAGTACCCCGGCCAGACCACACGCTTGGTGCCTGAGTAAGAGGGTCTCAGAACTTTGTGGAAGGGTGATATTGGCCGTACTTGTGTATCAAGTCGGGGCTTTAGATTTGGTTACCTCAGGTGCATGGCTGGGACACCTGCGACCAGAGGGCGTGATCCCTCTTCCCCGTCGAGTGGGTTGCCGAAGCGCGGGATGTCACTCTGACTAAGAGCACTGCATTAAAATATAAAAGTATGGTGGTCGAGAGACTACTGTATTTGCATAACGTATGTATGTGACGCCTACCAAGATGGCGGACTGCACCAACCCAGAGTGTGGACTGCACCGACCAAAATGGTGGATGGTGGCTTTAAGGCCTGCCAATATGGCGGACTGCACCTACCAAGATTGCGGACTGCCCCAACCAAAGTGGCGTACGGTGGCTGTAATGCCTACTAAGATGGCGGACTGCANACCAGAGGGGGTGATCCCTCTTCCCCGTCGAGTGGGCTGCCGAAGCGCGGGATGGCACTCTGACTAAGAGCACTGCATTAAAATATAAAAGTATGGTGGTCGAGAGACTACTGTATTTGCATAACGTATGTATGTGACGCCTACCAAGATGGCGGACTGCACCAACCCAGAGTGTGGACTGCACCGACCAAAATGGTGGATGGTGGCTTTAAGGCCTGCCAATATGGCGGACTGCACCTACCAAGATTGCGGACTGCCCCAACCAAAGTGGCGTACGGTGGCTGTAATGCCTACTAAGATGGCGGACTGCACCTACCAAGATTGTGGACTGCACCTACCAAATTGGCGGATAGTGGGTGTGATGCCTACCAAGATGGCAAACTACACCTACCAAGATGGTGGAATATGTGTGCATGTATGGGTGGAGGGGAATTTGGGGACATTCGGAAATGTATGTTAAAAAGAAAAAAATTTCAAATAAATGTTTTTAAATTTTTTTTAACTTTAAAATAATTTTTTTATTTTTTTTAATATAATTTTTTTTAGAATTGTTTTTTTTTGTATTTTCAACGTCAAAGGTCACCGGGGTCAAAATCGAAAGTCATCAGGGTCAAGGTCACAGTTCAAGGTTACCTGTATTCATTATGGCCACCGGCCGACGGGAATGATAGAGCACGAACAGCTCCGACGCTCCGGTCCCAGGTCCCGAAGTCCTCATAATCTCTGTACTGATAAGCTGTAAATATAACCTTTTTGGAGTAAAGGTCTCTGTGTATTCGTTAAAAAAAATATGTTTCTTTGAAATAATTTGTAGAAACAAACCAATGACATGTTTCGAATACATTCAGTAAATTTATTTAAGATGTGTGAAATCGGAAATATATAAACACGAAATACTGCCAAAACCGCATTCGGGCGAAACTGAAAAACCTATGACTGTACCATTTCGAAATGCAACTCCGCAAGGTAACTTTTTTTTTTTTTAACTTAATCTCTTGTGCATTAAATGTATTTTAAAAAATTAAGTGGAAGTGTCAGTTCGTTAATAGTTCACAAGTTATAAGAATAACTACGACATCTGGTTGATTAGTTAACTGTATAAATGTTTGGATAAACTGTACTTTAGCCCAACATTTTGAGAGAGGCTGTTTACTTATGTAAATGTTAGAAACTCATGTGATGTGTTGTTTAGTTCCTAGAATATAGTAAAATACATAAAAAAAATTGTTTTTAATAATTACGATATTAAATACTAGTGTCACACATTTGGATCAAATTTACCCGCATGGGACAAAGTGTCTTCCGTCAACAATTATTTTTATATCTGCATTGCATGCAAAGTTAACTCGCTTCCAGAAGAGAACACGTCAGTTGCAAGGATTTGAACCCTTTCTGTCGCAGATAGATNGTTAACTCGCTTCCAGAAGAGAACACGTCAGTTGCAAGGATTTGAACCCTTTCTGTCGCAGATAGATCTATAATTTTAGGCGTTGCAACAAACAAAATGTTTGGTTCGGAACTGTACTGATATCGATACGTAGTTTTTTCATAAATCGGAACCAATATAGGTCTGCCCGTGCTTCATCTTACTGGCAGACAGCGGTTTATAAGACTACGGAATATAGTTTTTAATAGCGAATGATGTTTCCCGCACCTAGGGAACCNAAGCCCCTGGTTGGGGGGGAGGGGGTTCCCCTGATTGATAGCGCCCCGCTCAAAGGTGGAAAGCTTACCGCGCGTTTGTTTCCTTTTAGGAAGACTTGCTTCTTATAGCAGCGTCTACGGAAACCTGACTCTCTCGGGGAAGACAAAGATGCTGTACCAGCGGCTCTGAGCATGCATGCCAGCGTTCTCGGAACCGAACGGGCAGTGGCGTAATGAACAGGAGGGCCTGGGTGTACGTCGCCCCTCCCTGACGCTCGGTATCACCCACTGCAATATGTCAGATTCTTTCATCTCATTTTCAGATTCAACACGTGCTACTGTAGACAAACTTATATTTGCCTTACTCTGCAGAACAGACACGAAATCCAAACTATCAATGTAAAATTTAGCCACTTTTGTGAACTTTAAAATATAAATGCTTTCTTGCCTTTTCACAGCAATTGTGCGTCTTACTCTTAGATTGCAGCACAGGGTGCACGACGTGCGCTGTTTCCAGATGGCTTGTGATTATCAACTGCAGCTAAGTTGTACTGTGTTGGCAGAGTATGTTCATTTGTACAAAAATACATAACAAAAATTGTCAAATTGTATGGTAGTGTATAAATATAAAATTGTTTGATTAGCTGCCCACTGCAATCTAAGAGTGGAACGCATATACCAGATAACATGTAATACAAATTATACTCGAAAATATTTAACAACTCGTAAAAGGTAAATATTTAAATAAAAATTTTGAAATGAAAATAAATACATTTTTTCAAAAGAGTTGAATTCCAGCCTCAAATTTAGTAAAACGCCAGATTTAGGGCAAATAAATACCCTGACACTTTGGTTCACCGAGATGCGTGAGTAATGTATATTATAAACCGTCTCTAATTAATTGTTATAATATTCTCATTTCTTATACTTATATAAATTTTCGCTTCTGTGTTATATACCTTTCTCTGTCTTTTACGCAACATGAAATGTAGGTTTTGATCGCACCAAGTGAAAGTTATGAGAAGCAAAGTGTTTTAATAGGAGCTCCTAAACGCTTGCCTTACCCTCCTGGGGAGCGTTCAACGGTGTGTTTTCTCCTAAGTTGGAGACGTTATTTTGCCACTACAATCGTGTTATACGATTAACTCTTACGTACCCAAATTTATTTTTTGTTTAACCATTTAATAAACTTGAGCAGACATCTTTACCTGAAATTCAACACATGACTGAAAGGGTTAAGGTGTTGCAAATAACAATTTTTTATGCATGCTGTACTTAAGCTGATAGAGAACTTGAACTGGCAACACAACCATTGAGCTATTGGCTCTTTGTTCATTCGCTGTTGACCCAAAACAGACTAATATAGGATTCCAGTTTACGCATACAACATTATAAACCCTCAGCTGTACGGGTGGACACTTGTATTGAAAAAAAAACTCATTAACTTAACAAGCTCAGGCGACATAAATTCTTATTTTATAAGGAGACCCAAACAGTCTGAATCGAAAATGCTAAGGAAATATAGTGTTTCTAATAATGACAGAACACACCAATTGTGGTGCCGCCAAAGCACATGGCAATCGACTCGGTGATCCATATCTGAGTATGTGCATAGGATTCTCCCTCGGAAAATTATAAGCCAAATATATGATCATTGGGCGTAAGAGTACTTACAATAATAATGAAATTTTTTGTTTATCATTTGATTTAAAAAAAAAGAAAAAAACTTGAAATAATTGAACACATTAATATGGAAATTATCAACCACAATCATTAACATTATCTCTAAATTCACAAATCATGTTACATTTTTCTTCTTATTAGTAAGGAACGAAGCTGATGAAGATACATGAAAAATTACTAAGCTCGCGTGCATAGTGAATATTTGATTCGTATTTCGCAGTACAGTGATCAATATTTATTTGTTCCTACTGGCAAAGGCAAAAAATTACGGCTTGAAACTACACGATTCTCTTACACACGAGTATTAAATAATGCATTGTATTCTGATGTTTGATACACTCCTGTTAACGATAAAACAGCCTGTATTTCTTCCAAAGCTGCCTTTTTTTTCTTTCGCAATAACAATAGATTTTAATATTTTATAAAATTTGGAAATAACATTATTTTATTATATGAAAGGTGCAATAAATAGGCTATTTCGAACTGACTCTAATCTTAATAAGTACACGCCCAGCCCTGCATCTTCTGAAGATATGCAAACAGTCACTTCATTCTAACTCATGTCAGTCCTGTCGAATTCCTGAATAATTATAAACTTCTCGTGCATACAGCTGTTAACATTTCATAAACCATCAAGTTAACTTTAGGTCGTCCGTCGCTGTCATGTTTCCTATCTTTAGCACTGAGTCATTATGTGTTAGCGGATAATCGAAGTCAATACATTCTAACGAGCTTTGCATATGACTGCAAGGCCGCGTAATTATACTTAGAGGTGTCTATTAAGGCTACTGCTTTGAGTGTAAAGTTTCTAAAATCAAATTGTTTTAAGTAACTGTTTCCTTTACAAGACATTTACACTTACATTTTTTTTTTTTTAATTTTTGACGTCTCATGATAAACCATGCAAGAGGTAAAAAGCAACGGAATATCAGGTTACTAGTAGTCATCGAGCTATTAGTCGAAATTAGAGTTTCTCGATCAATCTCTTTGTTGTACAAACATCGCAAGAGCGTGACGATATTGCAAACTCAGGTGCCAAAGACACTTATTAACTTATTTTGAAAACTTCATTCAAACATAAAATAATGATAAATTACTAGATAGTTCCTGTTTCAAGTAGGTTGTGAGTTAGGACATACGCCTATCTGAAACATTAAATGGGGCAGAATTTTTCACGATAGTTAACATTAAAAACCAATATTTAATAAACGGAAACTTACTATGTGCTCATAAGTAGGGTGTTAACGTAACAATATGTGCTGATATTTAAGCTAACACGCCAGCATAAACTAGTATGTAACATAACGAATCCGAAAATTAACTAACGAGTGAGTTTCAATGAAAATTAAGACAAGCCTATATTTCGCAGCAATAATACACTGGCAAAAATAAATGTTTACATCGTCAAAACGGCTAGAGGCATATGTCTGCACTCTCGTCACCTTTCATATAAGCGTGCCACGTAACTCTTGGTTGGGAAGCTTGTAGGCCAAGTCCCTCGAGATCAAATATCGATCAATCATTACGCGTATCGCCCGCCAGCGTGTGTCAAATCGACCAGGCGCCAGATCGAGATATGTAGTTCTGCGTTACGTTCCGTCAAGAGGCTATCTGGGCGGACTCAGTGCGACAACGACGTAAGCGCCTCCATCGGTGTGTAGCTTGTCTGAAAAGTTATTTCGTTTTAACTTCGTTTTTAGCACATAAAAACAGAAAAATTAAAAAGTTAGTTGCATCATTACAGGACTAACGTATGGTAGCGATAAACTTTAAGTACACAGAACTTTTTTTTTTTATCATGAAAGTGTGCTTCTAACTACTTTGGAATACTGTCCGTCTAGGACTCAAACTATCGCCGANGCCTGGGTGGACGTCGCCCCTCCTTGATGTTCGGCATCACCCACTGCAATATGTCGCATTCTTTCATCTAATTTTCAGACTTAACACGTGCTGCTGTAGACAAACTTATATTTGCCTTACCCTGCAGAACAGACACGAAATCCAAACTATCAATGTAAAATTTAGCCACAAATAGAATAATGTGAACTTTAAAATATAAATACTTTCTTGCCTTTCACAGTAATAGTGCGTCTTACTCAGGGTGCATGGCGCGTGCTGTTTCCAGATGGCTTGTGATTATAAACGGCAGCTAAGTTATACTGTGTTGGCAGAGTATGTTCATTTGTACAAAAATACATTTAAAAAAATTGTCAAATTGTATAGTAGTGTATAAATATAAAATTGTTTGATTAGCTACCCACTGCAATCTAAGAGTGGAACGCATATACCAGATGACATGTAACAAAAATTATACTAAAAAATATTAAACAACTAATAAACTGTAAATATTAAAATAAAAATTTAGAAATTAAAATAAATAAATTTTGCAAAAGAGTTTAATCCCAGCCTCAAATTTAGTACAACGCCAGATTAAAAGCACTTTTGTACACCGAGATGCATTAGTAATGTATGTTGTAAACCGTTGTTAAAATATTCTCATTTCTGATACCTATATAAATATTCGCTTCTGTGTTATACACTTTTCTCTGTCTTTTACGCAGCATGAAATTTAGGTTTTGATCGCACCAAGTGAAAGTTATGAGAAGCAAAATGTTTTAATAGGAGCGCCTAAACGCTTGCCTTACCCTCCTGGGGAGCGTTCAACGGTGTGTTTTCTCCTAAGTTAAGCTGATAGAGAACTTGAACTGGCAACACAACCAGTGAGCTATTGGCTCTTTGTTCATTCGCTGTTGACTCAAAACAGACTATTATAGGATTCCAGTTTACGCATACAACATTATAAACGCTCAGCTGTACGGGTGGACACTTACATTGAGAAAAAAAACTTGACTCATTAACGTAACAAGATCAGACGACAAAAATTCTTATTTTATAAGGAGGCCCAAACACTTTGAATTGAAAATACTAAGAAAATATAGTGTTTATAATAATGACAGAACATACTGATTATGGTGCCGCCAAAGCACATGGCAATGGACTCGGTGATCCATATCTTAGTATGTGCATAGGATTCTCCCTCGGAAAATTATAAGCCAAATATATGATCATTGGGCGTAAGAGTACTTACAATGAAAATGAAATTTTTTGTTTATCATTTGATTTAAAAAAAAAAGAAAAAAAACTTGAAATAATTGAACACAATATGGAAATTATCAACCACAATAATTCACATTATCTCTAAATTCACAAATCATGTTACATTTTTCTTCTTATTAGTAAGGAACGAAGCTGGTGAAGATATATGAAAAATTACTAAGCTCGTGTGCATAGTGAATATTTGATTCGTATTTCGCAGTACAGTGATTAATATTTATTTGTTCCTACTGACAAAGGCAAAAAATTACGGCTTGAAACTACACGATTCTCTTACACACGAGTATTAAATAATGCATTGTATTCTGGCGTTTGATACACTCCTGTTAACGATAAAACAGCCTGTATTTCTTCCAAAGCTGCCTTTTTTTTTCTTTCGAAATAACAAAAGTTTTTAATATTTTATAAAATTTTGGAAACAACATTATTTTATTATGTGAAAGGTGCACTAAATAGGCTATTTCAAACGGGCTCTAATCTTAATAAGTACACGCCCAGCCCTGCATCTTCTGAAGATATGCAAACAGTCACTTCATTCTAACTCGTGTAAGTCCTGTCGAATTCCTGAATAATTATAAACTTATCGTGCATACAGCTGTTAACATTTCATGAACCATCAAGTTAACTTTAGGTCGTCCGTCGCTGTCATGTTTCCTATCTTTAGAACTGAGTCATTATGTGTTAGCGGATAATCAAAGTCAATACATTCTAACGAGCTTCGCATATGACTACAAGGCCGCGTAATTATACTTAGAGGTTGTCTATTAAGGCTACTGCTTTGAGTGTAAAGTTTCTAAAATCAAATTGTTTTAAGTAACTGTTTCCTTTACAAGACATTTACACTTAAAAATTTTTTTTTTTAATATTTGACGTCTCATGATAAACCATGCAAGAGGCAAAAAGCAACGGAATATCAGGTTACTAGTAGTCATCCATCGAGCTATTAGTCGAAATGAGAGTTTCTCGATCAATCTCTTTGTTGTACAAACATCGCGAGAGCTTGACGATATTGCAAACTCAGGTGCCAAAGACACTTATTAACTTATTTTGTACACTTCATTCAAACATAAAATAATGATAAATTACTAGATAGTTCCTGTTTCGAGTAGGTTGTGAGATATGACATACGCCTATCTGAAACAAAATGAGGCAGTATTTTTCACGATAGTTAACATTAAAAGCCAATATTTAATAAACGGAAACTTTACTATGTGCACATAAGTAGGATGTTAACGTAACAATATGTGTGATATTTAAGCTAACATACCAGCATAAACTAGTATGTAACATAATGAATCCGAAAATCAACTTACGAGTGAGTTTCAATGAAAATTGAGAAAAGCCTATATTTCGCAGCAATAATACATTGGCAAAAATAAATGTTTACATCGCCAAAACGGCTAGAGGCATATGTCTGCACTCTCGTCACCTTTCATATAAGCGTTCCACGTAGCTCTTGGTTGGGAAGATTGTAGGCCAAGTTCCTCGAGATCAAATATCGATCAATCATTACGCGTATCACCCGCCAGCGTGTGTCAAATCGACCAGGCGCCAGATCGAGATATGTAGTTCTGCGTTACGCTCCGTCAAGAGGCTATCTGGGCGGGCTCAGTGCAACAACGACGTAAGCGCCTCCATCGGTTTAACTTGACTGAAAAGTTATTTCGTTTTAACTTCGTTTTTAGCACATAAAAACAGAAAAATTAAAAGGTTAGCTGCATCATTACAGGACTAACGTATGGTAGCGATAAACTTTAAGTACACAGAACTTTTTTTTTTTTATCATGAAAGTGTGCTTCTAACTACTTTGGAATACTGTCCGTCTAGGACTCAAACTATCACCGANTTTTTTTTTTTTATCATGAAAGTGTGCTTCTAACTACTTTGGAATACTGTCCGTCTAGGACTCAAACTATCACCGATTCGGCTTCGTCATCACACGACAATAACTAACGTCTTAGTATTAACGGTAATAGAGTATCCAACTAGGTTAGCGCATCCAGAATTGTTAGACAATCATTAGCAATGTACAAGGTGTTTCAGAAATTCAAACCACAGCATCTATGGGCTAATAGAAACAATAAAGCAGAGTAACAAAATTTTTCGGAAAGTCATCTAGTATTTTTAAATTTTAATTGAAGTTATGAAAACAGCGCCGGGAGTCCGCAACTTCACATACCTACGTGCACAGCAAGTTGCAAACCACGAAGGCGAACGGAACTGGCGCGTCACGTGGCGATCGTCCGTGCATAGGACTCCGTGAAAATACGCAGGACCCACGTCGTCAAAACTGTTGTTTGCGTGTTNCGTCACGTGGCGATCGTCCGTGCATAGGACTCCGTGAAAATACGCAGGACCCACGTCGTCAAAACTGTTGTTTGCGTGTTGTTGGAAATAAAATGCTATCACTTCTGGCAGCCTTTACTGCTCAGTTGCTAATGCCCCATTGTTCAAGTAGTGAACTAACAAGCAACCACTAGCGCCGCCCACGTTCCTCGAGGTTATGGTGTCCTATGTGCAGGCGCTCTCCGCATGGTGCGCCAGTTCCGTTCCCCTTCGTGGTATGCAACTTGTCGTGCACGTAGGCATGTGAAGTTGCGGACTCCCGGCGCTGTTTTGACAACTTCAATTAAAATTAACAAATACCAGATGACCTTTCCAAAAAATTTTGTTACTAGGAATTATTGTTTCCATTAGCCCATATATGCTATGGTTTTAATTACGACATGTTATTAAAAACACCTTGTATATTATCTGAGAAAGTTAACACAAAACTTTTTAGTTAACACCCACTTTCTGCAGAAAACAGCAACAGAAACCATTAAAAATATTACACGTAACATAGTTTACAAACGTCTGTTTTACTTGTCGCGATAGAGTTAACATTTCGTACGACAACTGGCATTAAAAAACTCTGAAAGTATGTGTAGATAATTTTTAAAATTACAAAAGCATTTAAAAGAAGAATTTCAACAAAAATAAAATAAACGCATATCTCTAATCTGAACAGTTTCTGTGATGAATTAATCACCAATAAATAATTTAAGTATTCAAATTTATATTAAATAAACACAAATATTTGGCCATGTGTGCGGATGAAAATAATAATTATAAATTTAGTACTCAGAAATTTTCTTCTATGCATTTTTGTAATTGAAAATTTTAACACGACTGTGTATTTTCTACTTATCAGTTACTTCTATCAATTACTGTATTAGCCATCACAAAGAAGGTTTTTAACAACATTTATTTTATATGTCATAAGAGAACAGTGTCGTTTTGCACCCGTAGGTCACTTTTCCACGAACTTAAACCCACAACCTAACGTCTCCTGATAGAAGACGCCAAGTCGAGATGATGGAAAAGCATTGCTGTAAAACCGGAGATACGTTACATTATAGATGAAACCAAGACGACAGAAATGAAAAGAAGCGAAATAAGGAGGAAGGGAAAAAAACGGAGGACGAGGCGACGGCGAAGAGAAAATCGGCGTGACTACGATGCAGAGGAGAAGGAGATTCGGAGGAGAGGCGGAGTCGATGATGCCGAACAGGAAGAGAGATAGATAGAGAGAGAGAGNCAGAGGAGAAGGAGATTCGGAGGAGAGGCGGAGTCGATGATGCCGAACAGGAAGAGAGATAGATAGAGAGAGAGAGGGAAATCTTCGCTGATGGTGCAAAAGCTTCACATTTATAACTAACCTCATCCATCTTCTTCCANTAGAGAGAGAGAGGGAAATCTTCGCTGATGGTGCAAAAGCTTCACATTTATAACTAACCTCATCCATCTTCTTCCATCGGGGGAACTCAAATGCGGCTCAATTTGTCAGAAAATCTAATGCGCCGGTTTCTTTTCCATCTCGCAGGATCCGCGGAGCTGTTATATAGGCGGCCTTAGAGCCCAGTTTCCAATAAACCATCTCTTCCTGGCTGCCGTCGCTCGGCAAAACTCTCCGACTTCCAGGGCATCCTGGTTGGCTGAGGGAAGGGTAAGGGATGGGGCATATTGAATCCTTCCCTATAAAATATATCGCGGGATGCTATCATCGAGTTTGCAAGAGGCCTGCTTCAGCAATACTCCGAGGCAAGAGTGAAGCACGAATTGAGAACTCTGTGAAATAGAAAAGGACAATGGAGTCTGNGCTTCAGCAATACTCCGAGGCAAGAGTGAAGCACGAATTGAGAACTCTGTGAAATAGAAAAGGACAATGGAGTCTGACATTCTCGGTTATAAAATTTGCACAACTTGGTTAACAAATACGCTATCTGGTAAATTTGTTTAGTTAAAGTTTCCTGAACCAATTGTTCAAATATGTTAATGTGTAAGTGTATAAAAATGCATCTCCACAAGCACAAAACGTTATTACAGCAAACCAGGCATTTGCAAAAAAAAATGTATAGGCTAAAACTGTGGGTCAAAAAACCCAGAAAACATCGCAATAAATGAAATTAGAATTTCTGGCGGACAAATCTGTCACAGGTTGTATCTGTTTCCAAGTGACGATAATTTGCTTTCATACTCCACAATGGTTTACAGCAGCCTACAAAATTGTAACTATATCCCAAAAAGATTTTCACTACACTGAAGCCAAATGGCATGCGCAAATCACTTTATTTAGTAAAGCCTGCAGAAAATTTCGTAATTAGGGTAATGTTTTTAAATAACCAAAATATTTTAACCAATGAATCGCATTTCATTAACGTGTTTCAGGATAGCCTATAAGCTGGTCAGAGCTGTGGGGTTAGGTTTATCACCTCATAAAATACACCAGCAATTTGTTGAATAGAAAGATCATAAGCTGCATTGTAACAAAGTGTTCCTAAATTTACTACATCAGTACACAGGCGTAAAAACAAGTTAAAGTAGTAAATTTTTCCCCGTCAAAACATTTCCGCTCTACTTCCTGCATTTGGACAAAAATTAATTGCATATTTCATAGCATATTCATGATGACTTCCAGCTTTTCTGACGTCTCAGTAAAGTTTTTCTCTCGGGCTACTTCATAACGTATCTTTCAGTCACACGGGAAGAATAACGCCAAGGGTTATTTGTGCAATGGTTACACAATAAAAATGATTATATTTTTAAAATAACAATGAAGTGTATTTCCGTCAGTGCTTCACGGAAGGGTTAGGCCAGACGAGGGAACGAGCTCAAGTCGCTAAATGTACTGCGAGTGACGTAATGGCCAACCTGTGAGCAGTAAGAGCGAAGTTACCAACTGTAAAACATTTCCTGGTAAACTTTTTGAACTTTAATGACAGTTTTTAACCTGTACGTTGTATGGAAATAATACCACACGCCAGTCTGCAAATATAGGAATGTAGAGCGTCGTTACTATACAAATCCTGGGGACTTCTCTACGCATTTGACTGTTCTGCGAGCGTATGCAGGAACGGTACCATGCATGTATGAGAAAATATTTTACCATTCGCACTTTCTCACTATTCTTATACATCGATATGGTAGTTTTACGAATAATTTCTTAGAGTGCATGGGCATGTCCGTAAAGAAACTCAGTTCTCATGGCGTTGATAGGCACTGAAAAATAAAGGTTTCGTTGAAAGAAACAATGTTTGTTTGGCGCAACCAAATTTATTGCAATGAAATATTTTGTTGTTGGAACCAATTTATTTGGTTGTTCTTATTTGGTTGCCCCAAATAGTAAGATGTGTTTGGTGCAACTAAATATTTGTTTGTCTCTACGTATATCTAACAATTAGATTATAATAACAAAGAGTACCCGATGGATATTTGAACCCAGATTGTTTGCTCCCAAGCACTACGCCGCAGTTACCTCAGATAAATTAACTTACGGTTAGAACGGCAATGTTTTTAAATACGTCTTGTTCAAATGCTGGACAACGTACGTAAATAAAAAAAACATTTCAAGTTTTACAGATGTAATTTTTAGTTTCCTGTTGAACTTGTTTTATTGGAAATTTTATACCATACACTGTTACAATTCCAATTGTCACAAGAATTATAAACAAACTTTCGAGTGGTTTTTTTTAACTAAGGCAATCAAATGAGTGGCCAAGCAAATAGTTACAGTTGGTCCAACCAAATATTTGGTTTGCATTCTTATTATTTTGGCCCAACACAGAGGTGTTGTTTATTCAATATTGTATTTTTTTTTTAGATGAACAGAATCAATTTTGTTGTTATTCAAGTTTTATTTAATTTACGAAATATTTCTTTAGAGCTACTAAATTAATATATGGCAATATACAAACAAGTATTTTGTTGTCTAGAACAAACCTTTCCTCAGTGTGATGAGAATTTTTTGCCCAGAAGAAAGAAATTTTACGTACATTTCATCAACAAAATGAAACAAACTTTTGGAGAATTTCACAATCTCTTTTCCCATCTTAGGTTTATACTCTGATAGATTATTCCAATGCACGAGAACGCCAGTTGAAACTCTAAATTTCGTTCTACAAGAACTTATCGCAAGATTACATACAAATTCTCGACACAATAATATGAGCGATTTGAGCGACCAAATTTCAGGAATCAAACTAATTTGGCTCGAGAGCGATGTTTCGGGACGTCGCTATGTCGTTTTCGATTACTCAGCATCAGTGTGGCCACTCTCATAAACTTAAAGATGTTTGAAAATTATTTTCATCGCTGGCGATCGTCTTATCACTGACCAGGCTGGCAGAACACTAAGTTTGTGAAAAAAGTTTAATTTACACATAGAAAATATAAATAAATTTTATACCATGCCCTATGCAATATTTTGGAAAAATATGTACTTATTATTAGGCTCTACCAACATGCCTCTTTTCTGTTTGTTTTTACTTACTCTTTGAAATAAATATTGTAATTATGAATAAAACTAAGTAAAAATTTCATTTAATAAAAGAATAAGGTACTTTAATTTTAACGGAAGTGTAAAACGCTTGTGAATTTTATTTATTTGGGAAACCACGACAGGGTGGGATTTTTCACAGATTTGATTCGGAAAGCGACTGTAAAAGGACTATAATCAAGAAATTCGTACGGTAATCCCGCTGATGATTTTTGGAATTGCAGTCTTGTGTGTACTATATTTTTAATATTAAGTAATCGTTTACATATTCAGGAACTACGCCAAAAAATAAACAANGCTTCAGCAATACTCCGAGGCAAGAGTGAAGCACGAATTGAGAACTCTGTGAAATAGAAAAGGACAATGGAGTCTGGCATTCTCTGTTATAAAATTTACACAAATTAGTTAACAAATACACTATCTGGTACATTTGTTTAGTTAAAGTTTTCTGAACCAAATGTTTTAATATGTTAATTTTTAAGTGTATAGAAATACATTTCCACAAGCACAAAACATTATTACAGCAAACCAGGCATTTGCAAAAAAATCTGTAAGCTAAAACTGTGGGTCAAAATAACCAGAAAACATCGCAAGAAATGAAACTAAAATTTCTGGCGTATAAATATGTCACAGGTTATATCTGTTTCAAAGTGACGATAATCTGCTTTCATACACCACAATGGTTTACAGCAGCCTACAAAACTGTAACTATATTTCAAAAATATTTGCACTACACTGAAGCCAAATGGCATGCGCAAATCACTTTATTTAGTAAAGCCTGCAGATTATTTCGTATGTATGGTAATGCCAACATTCTTTTGCCATTACCTAGTTTTTAAATAACCAAAATATTTAAACCAATGAATCGCATTTCATTAACGAGTTTCAGGATAGCCTATAAGCTGGTCGGAGCTGTGGGGTTAGGTTGATCACCTCATAAAATACACCAGCAATTTGTTGAATAGAAAGATCATAAGTTGCATTGTAACAAATCGTTCCCAAATTTGCTACATCATTACACAGGCGTAAAAATAAGATAAAGTAGTAAAGTTTTCCCCCGTCAACACATCTCCGCTCTACTTCGTGCATTTGGACAAAATATTATTGCATATTTCATAGCATATTCATGATGACTTCCAGCTTTTCTGACGCCTCAGTAAAGTTTTTCTCTCGGGCTACTTCACAACGTATCCTTCAGTCACACGGGAAGTATAACGCCAAGGGGAGAAAAGGATGCACTTATTTGTGCAGTGGTTACACAATAAAAATTATTATATTTTATACATAACAATGAAGTGTATTTCCGTCAGTGCTTCACGGAAGGGTTAGGCCAGACGAAGGAACGAGCTCAAGTCGCTGTGTGTACTGCGAGTGACGTAACAGACAACCTGTGCGCAGTAAGAGCACAAATACCAACTGTAAAAAACATTCCCGGTAAAATTTTTGAACTTTAACGGCAGTTTTTAACCTGTACGTTGTATGGAGATAATACCACACGCCAGTCTGCAAATATATGAATGTCCATTCTTCGTTACCATACAAAGCCTGGGGACTTCCCTACGCATTTGACTGTTCCGCGAGAGTGTGCAGGAACGGTACCATGAATATATGGGAAAATACTTTACCATTCGCACTTTCTCACTATTCGTATACATCGATATGGTAGTTTTACGAATAATTTCTTAGAGTGCAAGTTTCGTTGAAAGAAACTATGTTTGTTTGGCCAAACGAAATTTATTTCAATAAAATATTTTTTTGTTGGAACCGATTTATTTTGTTGTTCTTATTTGGCTGCCCCAAATAGTAAGATTTGTTTGGTGCAACTAAATATTTGTTAGTCTCTACGTACATCTAACAATTAGATTATTATAACTAGGAGTGAGTGTCAGATGGATATTTGAACCCAGATTGTTTGCTCCCAAGCACTACGCCGCAGTTACCTCAGCTAAATTAACTTACTGTTAGAACGGCAATGTTTTTAAATACGTCTCGTTGAAATGCTGGACAACGTACGTAAATTAAAAATATTTCAAGATTTACAGATTTAATTTTTAGTTTCCTGTTGAACTTGTTTTATTAGAATTTTTATACCATTAATAAGCATCAATAAATGCACTAAAAACATTATTACTATCCTAATCGTCACAAGAATTATAAACAAACTTTCGAGTTGTTTTAAGGCAATCAAATGAGTGGCCAAGCAAATTTTTAAAGTTGGTCCAACCAATTATTTTGTTTGCATTCATATTATTTTGGCCCAACACAGAGGTGTTGTTTATTTTTTAGATGTACGAAATCAATTTTGTTGCTTTTCAAGTTTTATTTACTGCACGAAATATTTCATTAGAACTACTAAACTAATATTTGACCATATACAAACAAGTATGTTGTTGTCTAGAACAAACATTTCCTCAATGTGATGAGAATATTTTGCCCAGAAGAAAGAATTTTGACGTACATTCTATCAACAAAATGAGACAAACGTTTGGAGAATTTTACAATCTCTATTCCCAACTTAGGTTTATACCCTGATAGATTATTCCAATACATGAGAACGCCAGTTTAAACTCTTAATTTATTTCTACAAGAACTTATCGCAAGAAAACATACAAATTCTCGACACAATAATATGAGCGATTTGAGAGACCAAATTTCAGGAATCAAACTAATTTGGTTCGAGAGCGATGTTTCGCGATGTCGCTATGACGTTGTCGATTACTCAGCATCAGTGTGGCCACTCTCATAAACTTAAAGATGTTTGAAAATTATTTTCATCGCTGGCGATCGTCTTATCACTGACCAGGCTGGCAGAACACTAAGTTTGTGAAAAAAGTTTAATTTACACATAGAAAATATAAATAAATTTTATACCATGCCCTATGCAATATTTTGGAAAAATATATACTTATTATTAGGCTCTACCAACATGCCTCTTTTCTGTTTGTTTTTACTTACTCTTTGAGATAAATATTGTAATTCTGAATAAAACTAAGTAAAAATTTCATTTAATCAAAGAATAAGGTACTTAAATACTAACGGAAGTGTAAAACGCTTGCAAATTTTATTTATTTAGGAAACAACAACAGGGTGGGATTTTTCACAGATTTGATTCGGAAAGCGACTATAAAATGACTATAATCAAGAAATTCGCACGGTAATCCCGCTGATGATTTTTGGAATTACAGTCTTGTGTGTACTATATTTTTAATATTAAGTAATCGTTTACATATTCAGGAACTACGCCAAAAAATAAACAANACAGTCTTGTGTGTACTATATTTTTAATATTAAGTAATCGTTTACATATTCAGGAACTACGCCAAAAAATAAACAAATTTACAGAGATGAACAGACTCACTCTTGCCCTGACGCGGATCATCTGCTGGACCAGCCATCGTTACGACGGAATCTTTGATGCACTCCGAAATTATGCGGCGGCATCTAATCGGGCTCGTTCAACGACGAGGGTGTTTGAGGGAACAAGGCGGTAAGCCATTCTCCGATATTAACTACATTTATCTGGTTCTTGTTTCAAATTAACCCCGTGTCAGCGAGCCCATCTGTCATTTCATGGACTTGTATCAATCAGAAGGGGAAGGAGCTAGAGGGTGGCTGAGGGAAGCGACAGCGTCCTCCCCCACCACCACCACCACCCCTCATTATCATTACAACAGAGCACGACTTAGGGGTGGAGGAACGAGGGACATGATGGAGCACTTCTGTGACGTCAATGCTGGCAGGAAGATGCTGTCTGTAAGAAGGGCGGATGTAATCTATGAGGCGCTAGCTGCAGCTTCCTTGGATCCATTACCGCGAGGAGGCCTCGTTTATCACTCGCCCTGCTAATCTCCGACCTCACATCCCATGCTATTTATCGAAAAATTACATTATCATGTAATATTTTTCCATAATTACCACAAATCCGCGCTAAAGTCTAAAATGAAAACAAGAATGTTGAATTGTGGTTGTTTCGTAAAGTATCTGGTGCAATAGGAAAGTTTTCATGTTTACGGTCATAAACAGCTTGCATACAGTGCATGAATAAAGTTTGTTTATGTATCAACAAAATAGATGTAGCTTGTATACAGTGCGTGAATAAAGTTTGTTCATGTATCAACAAAATAAATGTGGAAAATTGAGCAAACTCTTGCTTGTGGGGCCTGTTACAACATAACATAACTCCATGAGATGGCCCCCCGCTCGTCGCACTCACATAAGGTTTGAAATTTTTTTATTTTTCTTACGCCTTACTCTACGCCGGTCAATAAAAAGTAGAGATCTGCAACTAACGAAGTTCGTGTAAAACGAACTCGTGACAGTGGGAGTGTATGTAAATTGTACTACGTAGTATATTTCCCACTTCTGTTTAATTAAACCATCATTTGCAGTTGGCTTTAATAAGCATAAATCGTAAATGTAAATATGCAATCAAATTTTGTCTACGTGTAAGTAAACAAAAATAAGCAAAACTCGGTTATATCAGGTNCGGAAATGTAAATATGCAATCAAATTTTGTCTACGTGTAAGTAAACAAAAATAAGCAAAACTCGGTTATATCAGGTTAGCCAACACGTAGTTCGTAAATATCCGCGACCTACGTAACGGCTGTCACTTTTTTTTTGTATGTTCTGGTTCCAAACTATTAGTTTTTTTACTGCAGTTGTAGACAGCACTTTTTCAGACTTCGATGAGAACACTAGTGATATTTGATTACGGAAATGCGAAGGTTACGTAGCATGGCCTTTAGAATATGGTATATTTGCTGTTTCTTCACCCCTTTTGAATCAAACCTTCGAAAAATCACCCCTTGTATGACATGTTTGGTAGTATCCTAAATATGGCATGTATTACAAGCGTTTTATACTCGTGCTAACATAAAAATTCCTATTTTTTTGGTTGAATTGAACTTTTCCTTATATTCTCTATACAAATAAATATTTCATTTTTAATTAGAATGCATAAAACCAGTAAGAAAATTGGTGTGTTGTTAATGCGTAGCAAAAAATAGTTCTTATGATAACCATTATTACATTAATACGCCCGAATGCTGTGCGTTGTCCACTTGCTTTTATTTTCTAGACTCTGTTAAGCTTTGTTTTCATGAGGCGGAGGAATATATTGAAAGTAGGAATTTAGCAGATCTTCATAAAGTTGGAAATAACCGTGAATTGACTATATTATAACTCCCCATATAATATCTGTATATTCTAAAGTAGGCCATTGTCAACATGGTAGCAGCAATAACNACTCCCCATATAATATCTGTATATTCTAAAGTAGGCCATTGTCAACATGGTAGCAGCAATAACGTGAACTGAAATAGCAGCAATACATTTTATTGGGACTCATTTGCTATTATTGCGCAATACAACTAATTTCAGTTAATAAAAACTCTTTTTTTAATCAACTGGAAGTATTTTATAATGTTCTAAATGCTAACTTAACAAATCTTTTATATCGTGAATTATTTCAAAACTTTCTCAACTGTATGTAGCCTACAATGTAATACATTTCATGTGGTAAATCGTAAACCGGTCTAGCGCTAAATTTTAAAAGTGTGTAAAAATAAAATATAAAGGTAAAAATTGTGTAAATTTCTTACAGGCATGTTTAGGAGCGAATAAAGAAAATTATTTTCCGTGTAGTTAAAATTATAATTTTCAAGGCACCTGAAAAGTTTTGTTTTCTTTCTGTTTTGTACCTGGTGTGAAAGTAACACACAAGCAGTCTTTTGTAGTTCAGTGACGTCTACGTTGCACAAAATAGCTGCAACAAATGCAGTGTCACGTGGTCGATGCGTGAAAAATAAATGTTCATGTCCACGGTAATGTTTACCTCTATCAGTTCAGAAAGAGGAAAATTGTATTTATAACTTTTGCTTAATTACTACAGATAAAACATAAATAAAAATGCTCCAAGCATTTCAAAATTAAAAAAAAAATTTTAATTATAATAATTTGCTTAGTACTTTTTTTTAGTATCGTGAACTGCAACTGTCGGGAAGGAACGAAGAGGCAAACGACAATTGTCTTTCTTTTCAAAAAATTATTAGCATAGCTTCAAGCGTACTCGGCGTGCTTGCGTGCAGAAATTACGACGAAAAACAAGAAGATGTGTATGTGTCATATTTAGTACGTATTTATCGCTGGTATGATTATCGTTCCCGTTTATACGTCCTTAGTACTCTTTACACAAGTTTATTTTAATTTTTCCCGGTTTTTTTAATTTTAAAGTTTTATATCTCTATCGCATTCCAACTTTAATCATTCACGTGGTTTTTGCAAACTGCCCTTTTTTTTCCATAGCCTCGGCTATTCCGTCGTTGCATAATTTCCTTGGTCTGCCTTTTTTCCGTTAATAAGAAAGTTTTCGAGACCATGATTTTGCACTGCGAAAAATATTTTGATCAGACAAACAAACTGCTGTACCTTTAAATATCCGCTTACATGCCCTCGAAACAATTAATGTGTATGAAAAAAATGTTTTCGGCCAAACGCCTATTTAGTTACTATGCCATCGTCATCATGCATTTGGTACACGAAACCATGAGTACATGAGTACATAATAGTCTACTTATATTGTTGCCTAAATCTTCATACAGCTCATGGTAGATTTAAATAACTAGTTTGATTAAAATTGACCATATATTTTAATGGCTGGAAAAATCCCAAGTTAATACCACAACTTATTGTAACAACGAAAAAAATCAAATGTCTACATTACCGGGTTTCGTTTGGTTGGCTGTACTATGATCGAGTTATGTGGGCGCCTATGTTCGAAAGTACCGCTGGAGCGTTCGGTTACAATTTATGTAACAATCCGGGTATCACCAGTATTTTTTCGGCAATTCTGGTAAAGTATAATGTTGTCATAAACAATCTCGACAATATCATTTACATTGAAAGCAAGAAGAACATTTATTAACAGGAAGATACATTATTCGGGGTTATGGTGCAAGTGAGCCAACCAAATGCAAATAAAGTCTCAACATGGTATTCGTGGATCGGTGAGTAATCTGTTAGTTTTCCAAGCCAGCGTGCTCTGGGTTCAAATCTCGGTTGGGTCGTAATGTGTCTGAATTATGTAATATAATGCATATTTTAACTCAATATAACACTAGGATAAAAAATTCTTTAGTATTTTACATAATTGCTTATGAAAAAGGATTTCAACACAAGCATTTCCGTTTTTTTTTTGTTACAACAATTTTATTGTTTCTTTGTTTGAAACAATAGAATGAACATTTGCAATAACACAAACTTTTTTAACTATAGTATTTATTTAAATTTTAAAAATATTTATTTGGCAATGTTTAAAGATACTACGTACATTCTTAACCAGAAAATTTTGCATGTGCATTCTGTGACGGAGTGTTGCTCCATCACACCTGTTAAGTGTGTTGGTAAGACTGTGCGGCTTTTCCAGCTTGCGCTATGTGTCCTCCACTGCGGGTGGAGGCGCTCGATTCCTGTCGTTGCGTCTGCCTGCTNCGTAAATGTAAATATGCAATCAAATTTTGTCTACGTGTAAGTAAACAAAAATAAGCAAAACTCGGTTATATCAGGTAAGCCAACACGTAGTTCGTAAATATCCGCGACCTACGTAACGGCTGTCACTTTTTTTTTGTAGGTTCTGGTTCCAAACTATTAGTTTTTTTACTGCAGTTGTAGACAGCACTTTTTCAGACTTCGATGAGAACACTAGTGATATTTGATTACGGAAATGCTAAGGTTACGTAGCATGGCCTTTAGAATATGGTATATTTGCTGTTTCTTCACCCCTTTTGAATCAAACCTTCGAAAAAACACCCCTTGTATGACATGTTTGGTAGTATCCTAAATATGGCATGTATTACGAGCGTTTTATACTCTCGTTAACATAAAAATTCCTATTTTTTGGTTGAATTGAACTTTTACTTATATTCTCTATACAAATAAATATTTAATTTTTAATTAGAATGCATAAAACCAGTAAGAAAATTGGTGTGTTGTTAATGCGTAGTAAAAAATAGTTCTTATGATAACCATTATTACATTAATACGCCCGAATGCTGTGCGTTGTCCACTTGCTTTTATTTTCTAGACTCTGTTAAGCTTTGTTTTCATGAGGCGGAGGAATATATTGAAAGTAGGAATTTAGCAGATCTTCAGAAAGTTGGAAATAACCGTGAATTGACTATATTATCACTCCCCATATAATATCTGTATATTCTAAAGTAGGCCATTGTCAACATGGTAGCAGCAATAAAGTGAACTGAAATAGCAGCAATACATTTTATTGGGACTCATTTGCTATTATTGCGCAATACAACTAATTTCAGTTAATAAAAACTCTTTTTTTAATCAACTGGAAGTATTTTATAATGTTCTAAATGCTAACTTAACAAATCTTTTATATCGTGAATTATTTCAAAACTTTCTCAACTGTATGTAGCCTACAATGTAATACATTTCATGTGGTAAATTGTGAACCAATCTAGCGCTAAATTTTAAAAGTGTGTAAAAATAAAATATAAAGGTAAAAATTGTGTAAATTTCTTACAGGCATGTTTAGGAGCGAATAAAGAAAATTATTTTCAGTGTTTTAACATGTAGTTAAAATTATAATTTTCAAGGCACCTGAAATGTTTTGTTTTCTTTCTGTTTTGTACCTGGTGTGAAAGTAACACACAAGCAGTCTTTTGCAGTCCAGTGACGTCTAAGTTGCACAAAATAGCTGCAACAAATGCAGTGTCACGTGGTCGATGCGTGAAAAATAAATTGTCATGTCCACGGTAATGTTTACCTCTATCAGTGCAGAAACAGGAAAATTGTATTTATAACTTTTGCTTCATTACTACAGATAAAACATAAGGAAAAATGCTCCAAGCATTTCAAAATAAAAAAAATTTAAATTATGATAATTTGCTTAGTACTTCTCTTAGTATCGTGAACTGCAACTGTCGGGAAAGAACGAAGAGGCAAATGACAATTGTCTTTCTTTTCAAAAAATTATTAGCATAGCTTCAAGCGTACTCGGCGTGCTTGCGTGCAGAAATTACGACGAAAAACAAGAAGATGTGTATGTGTCATATTTAGTACGTAATTATCGCTGGTATGATTATCGTTCCCGTTTATACGTCCTTAGTACTCTTTACACAAGTTTATTTTAATTTTTCCCGGTTTTTTTTAATTTTAAAGTTTTATATCTCTATCGCATTCCAACTTTAATCATTCACGTGGTTTTTGCAAACTGCCCTTTTTTTCCATAGCCTCGGCTATTCCGTCGTTCCATAATTTCCTTGGTCTGCCTTTTTTCCGTTAATAAGAAGGTTTTCGAGACCATAATTTTGCACTGCGAAAAATATTTTGATCAGACAAACAAACTGCTGTTCCTTTAAATATCCGCTTACATGCCCTCGAAACAATTAATGTGTATGAAAAAAATGTGTTTGGCCAAACGCATATTTAGTTATTATGCCATCGTCATCATGCATTTGGTACACGAAACCATTACATGAGTACATAATAGTCTACTTATATTGTTGTCTTAATCTTCATACAGCTCATGGTAGATTTAAATAACTAGTTTGATTAAAATTGACCATATATTTTAATGGCTGGAAAAATCCCAAGTTAATACCACAACTTATTGTAACAACGAAAAAAATCAAATGTCTACATTACCGGGTTTCGTTTGGTTGGCTTTACTATGATCGAGTTATGTGGGCGCCTATGTTCGAAAGTACCGCTGGAGCGTTCGGTTACAATTTATGTAACAATCCGGGTATCACCAGTATTTTTTCGGCAATTCTGGTAAAGTATAATGTTGTCATAAACAATCTCGACAATATCATTTACATTGAAAGCAAGAAGAACATTTATTAACAGGAAGATACATTATTCGGGGTTATGGTGCAAGTGAGCCAACCAAATGCAAATAAAGTCTCAACATGGTATTCGTGGATCGGTGAGTAATCTGTTAGTTTTCCAAGCCAGCGTGCTCTGGGTTCAAATCTCGGTTGGGTCGTAATGTGTCTGAATTATGTAATATAATACATATTTTAACTCAATATAACACTAGGATAAAAAATTATTTAGTATTTTACATAATTGCTTATGAAAAAGAATTTCAACACAAGCATTTCCGTTTTTTTTTTGTTACAACAATTTTATTGTTTCTTTGTTTGAAACAATAGAATGGACATTTGCAATAACACGAACTTTTTTAACTATAGTATTTATTTACATTTGAAAAATATTTATTTGGCAGTGTTTAAAGATACTACATACATTCTTAACAGGAAAATTTTGCATGTGCATTCTGTGACGGAGTGTTGCTCCATCACACCTGTTAAGTGTGTTGGTAAGACTGTATGGCTTTTCCAGCTTGCGCTATGTGTCCTCCACTGCGGGTGGAGGCGCTCGATTCCTGTCGTTGCGTCTGCCTGCTGCGCAATACTGTTTGGCGGGTTGCAACGCGAAGGGTGCAGGGGCCGCCAGAATGAATTAGGTGAGATTAGCTGGAAATGATATTTTGTAACTTTGTTTCTTAAAGGGGGTCAGTGTAGTGTGCGCTGGAGCCGGGCCTGGCCGTTCTAGAGAAGGGGGTGTGCTAGAGGGGGGTCGAGTAGTATATAAGGGGCGTTCTTTAGGGGATCGAGGAGATCACCGCGACAGCACGGCGGCACTCACAGCACTTTTGACTTTGCCTCCGTTCACGGAGGTGCGGTCTTGCCTCTTCGCAGAGTTCACGCCATCTAGCTATCGCGGCACCACACCTGTGCACTCTGGCTGGTCGAGTAAGCTTGCTTGCTCGATCTTCTCGAGACTAGTCCTCAAGGGTCGGTGGTCAGGGTGTATTGCAGCTTTTTAGGCACACAATCGTAGTTGCGGCGTTTTTACACAACACTCGTGCGTCGTTCCAGACAGCCACACCTCCCCCTCCCCTCCAACCTCTTCCCGGTACATTCTGACGGAGGGGGGAGGGTCGTTTGATGTATCTGGCCTCGTGAAGGTGACTGCGAAAGACACGGTTTTCCTATGGAAAAACTGACATATTGCGGATTTATTCCAGAAATATCCTGAAGGCTTCTACATCAGTCCAGATCCTGCAGCAAACAACTCACGGGCTCCAACCTAAACGACAAACCAAACTACCACCAACTCGGCTCTCCCCAGTCCACAGCAACATCCGGAGGACTTGGAAACAGAATTCCAGCAACAGAAGCGCAGAGGAAAACCTACGATCACAGCCGAAAACCGCACAGTGAAAGAGAACAAGCGTCTACCCCAATCGTCGTCTGAGGCGAAAATCACCGTCCCGGTAGCGAACCGGTATGCCACACTGCAAGAAGTCAGAAGTGAGACGTCAGTAAACCCTACCCCAGGCCGTCCAGGACAACGTCCCACCCGCACTCAGCCGGCTGCAACCACCACAACGACACAACAAAAATAACAGTTTCACAATTCAACCTTCTGGTACAAAAACTTCGAGCCATTAGTAAAGACGGCTTCTCACTTCTCCTCTCAAACAGAGGCATCCACATTCTCGTCTCTAACTTCCAACACTATCAGTCAGCCATCACAATGCTCACAGCAAATTTTATTCATTTCTTTAGTTTCAGCCAAACCTCACCCAAACCACAAAAGGCAGTTTTGGACCTCACCTCTACAACAGAAATCGAAGACATAAGGCAAGATCTTACAAGTAGCTGCTATCAGGTCCAGCACACATGCCGATTCAAAAAGAAAATCGTGGACAGCAACTACCCCCAACAAATCCACGTTTGAGCCCCAACGTTTCTTTTGTTTAACGGCTGCACAGAACACAGATCTCCCCCCCCCCCTTCCCACTGGGCACAAATTTACTAGGATAATTATGACCATTGTTCATCGCCGCCCCTACCAGAAAAAACCCGCCAGACGTGTCACAATGCAGAAACTGCCAAGCCTTGGGAACTTCAGTTCCCTGCCACAGATCTGCCCCCACCGCACCGAGCCACACCTCATGGGTGACTGCACTCAACCAGCCACAACCCCGAGATGCATCAACTGCTCAGGCGAACACTCAGCCCCAAATTCTTAGAAATGGTTCAGAAACCTCAAAAAGCCAAGGCAAAAGCACCACCTTCTGAGCCAGCAACTGAACCGTCCAGAAACCTGGCTAAAATCGCAATGTCAAGGAAGAAACCCACAACCACACCAAAAGCAATCATACGCGCAGCCACTCGTAGAGTTCCCTCTCTTCACAACAATAAAAACACAACAAACACTATTTGAAACCACAACACCAAATGCAAATACCTCCCGCCCCCTCCCCCTTAAATCGCTCGTAGGAATGAAGGACACCATGCAGGGTCTCCACGACTTCATGGAGTTCCTGAAAGAGTGTGACTTTCAATCCCTCGTGGCGCATTTCCGTCCTTTAATCACCCAAGCGGAACACCTAACAGACAAACAAGACAAGTTCATTGTTGCTTCTGGAGGCCATGTACACGTTTGTCGCCGCCTGGTCGGTCTACATGACCCGGAAAATAATCCAGCATCCCTCCAACCTGCTCTGGAACGACCACGAAATACTCAATACACTTGTACATAACTCTGACGAGTGACACAAACGCGAATTATTTATAAAAAATCAACTGATCGCAGCAGTTTTGTTTTCAATAACATCTATTAAATGCACTTTGCAAGTAAATAACTGTTCAATTATTAAATTACAGCTCATAACTTAATTTCACTGGCCACCAATGAACAAACCTAGAAGCACAGATTTTTAAAATAAGTGTTGTCCCAAAACTTGGCAACATAACCTAATATGAAGTTTTGTTCTACTCTTTATAGATTAACATAAGTGCATCAATATTCTTTAACGTCCAAATTAAAAGGTTTTAATTTTTCTGATGCAAACTTTCAGTACTAAAATGTGTTCACGTAAGAAAACGACAGTGCTGCCATCTCTTGAGTAGCAGATAGCAGTCCCGCCCACCTCGCGACCTCTCGGACAATCAGAGACTTCCGACCAGTAAAAATAAAAATTGAAATTCTCAGCTCGGTTTTCAAACTTTATCTATTAACTTACGGCCTTTTTCAAGTAAATATCAAGAAAACATCATATTATAACATTTTTTAAACTACAAATTACACGCCTTCAGCGTGATATTATATACAAATCAGCTATAAAACTAGACCTCTTTACCACTTTCAGNCAGATTTTTAAAATAAGTGTTGTCCCAAAACTTGGCAACATAACCTAATATGAAGTTTTGTTCTCCTCTTTGTATATTAAAATAAGTGTCTTAAGGTTCTTTAATGCCCAAAATAAAAGGTGTCAATTTTTCTGATGCAAACTTTCAGTACTAAAATGTGTTCACGTAAGAAAACGACAGTGCTGCCATCTCTTGAGTAGCAGATAGCAGTCCCGCCCACCTCGCGACCTCTCGGACAATCAGAGACTTCCGACCAGTGAAAATAAAAATTGAAATTCTCAGCTCGGTTTTCAAACTTTATCTATTAACTTACGGCCTTTTTCAAGTAAATATCAAGAAAACATCATATTATAACATTTTTTAAACTACAAATTACACGCCTTCNCAAGAAAACATCATATTATAACATTTTTTAAACTACAAATTACACGCCTTCAGCGTGATATTATATACAAATCAGCTATAAAACTAGACCTCTTTACCACTTTCAGTAGCTCGTCAGAGTAGCACTCACACAGCCAATAAACGTTTTAATAACAATTCATTACTTAAACAGTTAAAACTAAGGTCTTTAAAATTTAATTTAAGTCAGCATTTAATTCCAATCCCGATTAACAAGTACGAGTTACATTCAGTGACAGTTTCATGAAAATATTCTTTTATATAAATTCAAACCTTTTTCAGTATTACAATAACACTAACTTATTAACATAATATCTTGATTAATTAAAGACCTCGCTTCTCGAACCACTTAAGTTATGTATATGAAATCATAATAAACAGATTTTAACTAAATTCACATTAGCCTTTTAACTTTCGCTTTTCAACTAACCAACTGTCGCAAGCCCCCCTCCCTGGGACTCGCGGCAGAACTAAAAGTCCTGTAACTTCACAATTCCAGAATAATTAACTACACCACCCCTTACAACTCCCCCCCCCCCTCAGGTAGAGAGAAAGGGGAAATCACAGCGTGGGTAGAGGCTCTAGGCCCTACCCAGGAGCACTGGAAGAGTTGGATAGTGGCTAGCCGCAGTTTATATACAATTTGAAACCAGCCAGGTGGGACATACTAGATGTCCCCAACCTGGAGTCGATCATGATATACAACTGGGAGTACAAGGGCACCCTCACAGGGCCTGTACCTCCCCCACGCTGAGGGAGTGGAGACCCAGCGATGATGAACGACGGATCGAGGAGATCGCCGCCGAGTGCCTCGGAGGCTCCGCTGGGCAGGAGCGGATGCGGCCGCGTAAGAACCTTCATCGAGAGCTAGGGAGGTTAGAGTAGGGCGCTGAACTTGGTTTTCCGGACGCCCAGAGTTGTACTTAATCTCAGAACGAGGGATCGTGGGACTTAGTTTTGGATGCCCCAAGTTGAACTTTGTCTTTATATAAGTGTACATGTGCATGAGCATTACCTGCACCTACGGTGCATTGGTGAGAGTGCACATGGTTGCGTTGTGAGTGAGCACTTCCTACACCATATGTGTGTACCGATGAGGGCAATAACCTCGGCTCTGATGTTTTGGTGTCAATTAGTGACTGTGTAAGGAAAAGATGAATAATTTTGTATTGTGTTCCGGGGCCCTTTCTTTAGGAGGCCAACGGCGTCGGTGACTTTTACAACAAGAATTTGGGATATTGTTTGTTGCTTTCTTAATATGATTTGTGTTTAGTAATAATTGTACTCTGCAAAAATTACTGGATGTTTTAAATATGTTTTATGGAATATTAAATTTAATACACTGTAGATTATTATTTGAAATTAAATTGTTATATTTATCAAACCAAATTCGTTTATATCTTTATATAGTAAATTGAAAATAAAAAGCCAAATGGGAAAAGAGAATGTGTGGTCAAAATTTAATGGAATACAAAACTAAAATGGTTGTGATGACATATGTGTGTACACCCACCCATTCTGGTTAGCGAGATAAAGTAACTATCAAATTACTCTGCTTTTGAAATGTTTATGGTGATTAACGCTTCCCATTCCCGTCCTCTTCCTGGATGGTCCTAGTGGTGGGCAGGCAGTGGTCGGGAGGGAAGCTGTGGTGGTTTTGGGAACCATCACAATGTAACATTAAGTTTTCGGAAAATATGTTAGTTATGTAATTTTTTAAGTTAGTTTCTAACCAAAACTATGATGTATGTACAATAATTACTATTTTGTGTTTTCGGAATTTCGTGTTACATTACAGCTGTGAATAACGAGCCTGTATTTTACGAAACTGTTATGTTTCAACCCGTTCTTATTTATGTTAACTTTATTTTACTTGTGTGTTAGTTCCGTGCAAACATTGCATGCGTTTACACGANCAACCCGTTCTTATTTATGTTAACTTTATTTTACTTGTGTGTTAGTTCCGTGCAAACATTGCATGCGTTTACACGAAGTAGTAACTGAATCTGCGAACAAACAATGTTAAAACGCCTTTCTCAGCTCGACGCGTCTTAACACACGTAACTCGACCAAGAGCGAAACCAGGATGGGCACCTTATTGGACTTCGCTACAGACTNTCGACGCGTCTTAACACACGTAACTCGACCAAGAGCGAAACCAGGATGGGCACCTTATTGGACTTCGCTACAGACTTTCCACCAATGATACTAGAGGAACACCGCTTAACTTCTCAGTTGCACACAACACGTAACACTGCACTCCGGAGCAGAACCCTGTGCATAGCGGCGTTGGTGTACTTGGTGCGCATGGAAGTGTAGCCCTTATCGCTCATGTGCTTGTTTGTCTCNCCCTGTGCATAGCGGCGTTGGTGTACTTGGTGCGCATGGAAGTGTAGCCCTTATCGCTCATGTGCTTGTTTGTCTCAAACGCGGAAGTAGCTCTAGTTGGGCGACTGTGGTTAAGACTGCCTCACACGCCATGTTGAATTATTAGTTTATAGGTTCCACGGTGGTGTAGTGGTCAGACCACTCGCCTCCCACCTAGGTGAACCACGTTCGATTCCCGGCGCGGCCGCTCCAGAATTATCATGTGTAGGAATCGTGCCGGACGATGCCGCTGGTCGACGGNACGTTCGATTCCCGGCGCGGCCGCTCCAGAATTATCATGTGTAGGAATCGTGCCGGACGATGCCGCTGGTCGACGGGCTTTCTCGGGGATCTCCCGTTTACCACCCCCTGCATTCCGGCGCCGAGAATCGAACTTGGGTTTCCTAGATGTGAGGCGAGTAACCTAACCACTACACCATCGTGGCCTCAAGGAATTGTTAAAATTACGCTGAAAAATTCTTTTGTAAATTTTAAAAATTACCAAAGTAACGAGATTATTGCATATTTTCGATTTGTAGCAGTCTGATTTTTTTATCAATCAAGTTTTACTAAGTATGCCTTTAAATGAATTAGGATAAAACCTTCCAGCATTTTTCGTTTTGTTTTCTATGAATGATTTCGTTTATTTTATTTGTATGTCACAGAAATATTAAAATTGTGATTTTGACATGCCGTGATGCAAAAAATATGCGGTATAGAATTTTTTTTTTATGCGAGATAAAAGTACTTAGTTCATTCTCGGTTACTTCCAAATTTTGCGAAGCCCTGCTAAATTTTTACAGCCAGNATGCGAGATAAAAGTACTTAGTTCATTCTCGGTTACTTCCAAATTTTGCGAAGCCCTGCTAAATTTTTACAGCCAGTAAATTACTCCTCCTCCCATGAAAACGAAGCTCAACTTAGCGTAGCAAATCACACCATAAGGACAACACACCGAATTCGTGTGCACCAAGTGTAATTATATTTTTATAAGAACTATTTCTTACTTGGAATTACCATAACATATATTTTTTCTCTGTTTGTATTCATATAAATAAAAAATTAAACATTATAATTTATAGATAAAATGTAAATAAATGTTCATGTTNATGCGAGATAAAAGTACTTAGTTCATTCTCGGTTACTTCCAAATTTTGCGAAGCCCTGCTAAATTTTTACAGCCAGGAAATTACTCCTCCTCCCATGAAAACGAAGCTCAACTTAGCGTAGCAAATCACACCATAAGGACAACACACCGAATTCGTGTGCACCAAGTGTAATTATATTTTTATAAGAACTATTTCTTACTTGGAATTACCATAACATATATTTTCTCTCTGTTTGTATTCATATAAATAAAAAATTAAACATTATAATTTATAGATAAAATGTAAATAAATGTTCATGTTNTTCTCTGTTTGTATTCATATAAATAAAAAATTAAACATTATAATTTATAGATAAAATGTAAATAAATGTTCATGTTAATACAAGCATGAAACGATTGTGATACATGACATATTTAGAGAACAACTAATCACATTATACATGGGGCGATTTTTTAAAGGTTTGATTCAAAAAGTGTGAATAAACCGCGAATAGACTATAATATCTACAAGCTAAAAAATGTTTTCGTAAAAAATATAAAGTTAATGAAGTTTTTTGGTGGCCTNGAGGCATTCGTTGGGCACTCGCCACTTCTCGTCATTTGGCGTTATAAAATGATTTTCACACTCCCCCCCCCCATTACCCACACACACAAAACCATTTTTTTCACCCAACCCTCACTCCTTCCGAATAAACACAGACGAATCTCGTGCGAGCAACGAGGTTGCAGGTTTCCAGAAACATAAAATATGATTATTTTTTTTTGTTCCTTTTAGAATCCAAGCTGCTGCTCCCTTGTTTTTCGAAGGGTAAACCCGCTACTTTTAATGGAGTCATTTTTTTTTCCGCCTGCCCTTAAGAGGGGCCGTTTTTGACGGCTTGCTTGAATGAAATTTCTTACAGTGTCCTCGCTTGTTCTTGCGGGTCGCGGCCGAGGAGGATGTATACAGTTAGACATCTGGAGAGGACATGGCATAGGGCAGACTGCAAAGCGGGGTGAAGCCGGCTATCGACTTCGCTGGAAGAAAGCGAAAATGGCCAGAGGTGGCCTTGCGCTGCCGAAAAATCTTTCAAACTAAGCTCGCCACCACTAAAAAACTATTCTACAAAATTACTAGAACATTTTTCTGGCGAATCTTCAAACCTTTCTGCCGATGGTGCAGTAATTATATTTTAAGAATTTTTAATGTTTTTTATTTTAAAAAATTATAAAGCAATAGGCATATCTGTAAATGCGCAGAGGAAAAAGTAGCATCGTGGAAACTTTTTTTGCTTCTAAAGATGGGTGGATGAAAGTAGCATATAAAATAGAGAGGAAGCATGCAATTTTATTTAGTTTTATTTATATGCCTCTCAAAGCNTTTTATTTAGTTTTATTTATATGCCTCTCAAAGCATTTATCCCCGTGCTTATCTATTGGCCGCGTGTTAAATTTGAGAAATTGTTCAGTCCCTCACGACAGCGGCAGTACACACTTTTGCTTAAAGTTAGAAGCATGGTTACAGTAAAAACTCAATGAACCTGTGATTATGAATATGTTATGGCAGCCATATTCAAAATTAAACAAATTAAGTTGTTACCAAAGTACACATCTGTAAATCAATACAAAAAAAATAAAATCCTTACCTATAACACACTCGTGTAATTTTATATAATCACTTCCATGCCTTATTTTTGTTGGCCTTTTTTTGTTAAATTTTAATACACTTAAGTTTACTCTGACTACAGCAGTAGCAAGTATATCGCCATCTGCCCTGGATTTTTACGTAGTTCATCCTCAGCCATCACTGTTAATTTACTTCAAAGTAGGCAGCCGGAGCGCCAAGCAGGAGATACAAATGCCGTTCTGGTTGACTTGCACACGCATTTTACTTTGATCAGGAAGAGTCTGCAATCGGAAAAAGTTCGGAGACAATGCAACCACGTACAGAACTGAACGTATCTGAATGATGAAGTTCTGTGTTGTAGGCGACCGCGGCCTTAGCTACAGATCATTAGTTTTCGTCTTGAATTTAATATTGGTTTCTAGTATTTTTACAGTTACTGAAGTTGATGACTGACGCTGACCGTTAACTGCTGTACATCATTTGTAAGATATTTTTACTCTAAATTTTACTTCCAAAAATTCCGAAATGGTACAAAGGCACGGTTATTTGATACAGTTAAAACGCGCGTTGTAATAGTAAGGCTGCCTGAAGGCAAAGTCTTCAAAGGACAACACTTGGCTCGCTTCTGATTAGAGATCAACTTATAGCGTTTTCAGATTTGAAGTTTATCGTCATAATTGAAACGAAAAACCACGTCATGAAATTTCACTAATTTTATTTGTGGCATTCTCGTGACATAAAAAATTCATTTTCAGTGTTTGCTAAATATTTTAGAATTTGCTTGAATCTACATCAACATTGAAATTTCTATAATTCAATTTATTTATTAGTGAAATTAATTTCACATTTATTTTCCACTTTTACTGGTCCGGCATTCGATAAAATACCAGAAAAGTAATATAATAAATCCTAAATATGGCATACAGTTTTTAACAGGCCGGACCACAACGTCGTATTCCAGAAGACAATTAGACTTGGTTGTTTCTATTCTCTTTAAAAATTTCTGAAATTACGTGAAAACAGGCCACTTTCATACGCGAGTTTCCTAAGGAGGCTCCCAATCACGAGTTTCTGGTTTAAAACCCGCGTATGCAGTTTACAGATGTAAATTTGCTTTGTAAAGTTTGAAGCCAGCTGTCGCCCTCTCCCGAGCATCATTTCGGCGTGAAAGCGGTGTCTTTGATAAGCCCAATGGAACAAAATAAAGAATAACTAAAGAACAGCCACTTTCGAAAGTTTCTTCCGTGCACCACTATTCCACACAGAGGTACAGAGCGAATTGCATTAGTCAGGTAATCAATTGCCAACGCGCAATGATTTAAACTAAATAAATAAAATTTCATTGAAATTAATTGTCTCCGCGGATTCAACTGATCGGACGTGGCCTTTCAAGAGGCTCTCTATATTTTTTTATTTGATTTTCNCATTTATCCCCGTGCTTATCTATTGGCCGCGTGTTAAATTTGAGAAATTGTTCAGTCCCTCACGACAGCGGCAGTAGACGCTTTTGCTTAAAGTTAGAAGCGTGGTTACAGTAAAAACTCAATGAACCTGTGATTATGAATATGTTATGGCAGCCATATTCAAAATTAAACAAATTAAGTTGTTACCAAAGTACACATCTGTAAATCAATACAAAAAAAAAATCCTTACCTATAACACACTCGTGTAATTTTATATAATCACTTCCATGCCTTATTTTTGTTGGCCTTTTTTAAAATTTTAATACACTTAAGTTTACTCTGACTACAGCAGTAGCAAGTATATCGCCATCTGCCCTGGATTTTTACGTAGTTCATCCTCAGCCATCACTGTTAATTTACTTCAAAGTAGGCAGCCGGAGCGCCAAGCAGGAGATACAAATGCCGTTCTGGTTGACTTGCACACGCATTTTACTTTGATCAGGAAGAGTCTGCAATCGGAAAAAGTTCGGAGACAATGCAACCGCGTACAGAGCTGAACGTATCTGAATGATGTAGTTCTGTGTTGTAGGCGACCGCGGCCTTAGTTACAGATCATTAGTTTTCGTCTTGAATTTAATATTGGTTTCTAGTATTTTTACAGTTACTGAAGTTGATGACTGACGCTGACCGTTAACTGCTGTACATCATTTGTAAGATATTTTTACTCTAAATTTTACTTCCAAAAATTCCAAAATGGTACAAATGCACGGTTATTTGATACAGTTAAAACGCGCGTTGGAATAGTAAGGCTGCCTGAAGGCAAATTCTTCAAAGTGCGACGCTTGGCTCACTTCTGATTAGAGATCAACTTATAGCGTTTTCAGATTTGAAGTTTATCGTGGCAATTGAAACGACAAACCACGTTATGAAATTTCACTAATTTTATTTGTGGCATTCTCGTGACATAAAAAATTCATCATTAGTTATTGCTAAATATTTCAGAATTTGCTTGAATCTACATTAACATTGAAATTTCTATAATTCAATTTATTTATTAGTGAAATTATTTTCACATTTATTTTCACTTTTACTGGTCCGGCATTCGATAAAATATCAGACAAGTAATAAAAAAATCCTAAATATGGCATACAGTTTTGAACTTTTGAACAGACCGGACCATAACGTCGTATTCCAGAAGACAATTAGACTTGGTTGTTTCTATTCTCTTTAAAAATTTCTGAAATTACGTGAAAACTGGCCACTTTCATACGCGAGTTTCCTAAGGAGTCTCCCAATCACGAGCTTCTGGTTTAAAACCCGCGTATGCAGTTTACAGATGTAAGTTTGCTTAGTCAAGTTTGAAGCCAGCTGTCACCCTCTCCGGAGCCACATTTCAGCGTGAAAGCGATATCTTCGATAAGCCCAATGGAACAAAATAAAGAATAACTAAAGAACAGCCACTTTCGTAAGTTTCTTCTGTGCACCACTATTCAACACAGAGGTACAGCGCGTATTGCATTAGTCAGGTAATCAATTGCCAACGCGCAATGATTTAAACTAAATAAATAAAATTTCAGTAAATTTAATTGTCTCCGCGGATTCAACTGATCGGACGTGGCCTTTCAAGAGGCTCTCTATATTTTTTTATTTCATTTTCTNTTAATTGTCTCCGCGGATTCAACTGATCGGACGTGGCCTTTCAAGAGGCTCTCTATATTTTTTTATTTCATTTTCTCATAAAAAACAGCATTTTCTCATCGTCATTATTCGCGTGCCTCCAAACGTTCCTACCATTCGGATAAAACACGTTGGCTTATGCATACTACAATACTTATTCCCGAGAATGATTATTCTTGTGTTTGGTTTCCCCGACCGTTACATCTTCGTTTCCACCGGCTCTCTTTTACAAGAGACTTTGTAGATGCCATGAAAACCGCCTCCTTGACCAGCAGAGACGTCTTACGCCCTCTGCTGGACGCTCCTTCACGACATTCCTCGATGTCACCCGAGGAAGTCGTCACACAAAGACGACCCTAACACACACCCTCCAGAAGCGCCCTCGTGCCCACGCCGGCGAATGATGGTGTTAGAGGGCGAAGAGAGGGGACCAGTGGACAGGCGGGCAGAAGGAGCCCCATGAATTTAGAAATGAGGGTATGCGGGAGACGTCGCCGAGGGGTGCATCCACAATGAAGATTTGCTCTACTTGACCTCCACGATTGTGCAGGTCCTACATGAGTTTGGGTCAGCCACCCCCCACCCCGCAACTCTACCCTCTCCCCTACCCTAACCATCGTCCCTCCCTTCTTTCGGTACCCCTCGCTCTCTGGGATGTGCGAGAATTATTCGTTTGAAGGGGCAGATGTTGGGAATTTCAACTCACATCGTGCTGCAGCAAATTGCGTAGTCGATCACAGATATTTATTACGTAAGAGCTTCAGGTCGTATTTTACTTCTACATTGGTACCTCACGTACTGCGAACACTCAGCAAAAAACGATGGACTTCAGATTNTTCAGGTCGTATTTTACTTCTACATTGGTACCTCACGTACTGCGAACACTCAGCAAAAAACGATGGACTTCAGATTAATTCAGAGGAACCCATTTTCTTATAAACAGAATTTTAAAATGTGTAATCCTGACAGGCAAAAAAACACTACAGATTGTTCATTAAAGTGTCAGAAAATTTACCTATTAATAAAAAATTTCTTTTTTTTTTAGTATTTTTATATTTTTCGTATTTATTGAAATTATAAATGTATATATATATGTATATATACATAAATACTGAAATTTGTAAATGATATCGAAATAATTTGGTGTTTATTGTATAATGTAGTGAAATGTTCAATTAACAAAACATACGTACCGATGAAGTGTTAAAAATGCTTGACAACTGATGACAAAATTGTAATTGGGCGGCCCTTAACAGCGAGGTCTCGAGAGAGTTAGGTCAAGAATTTTGCGGTATTAAAAAATATAACTTAAATAAGCGTAAATAGTTTTGGGTGAATCGGTTTCCATTTTTCAGCGGGACTGTGCAGAGAACGGCTTTAGTTGTTAAATCACGCTAGCTTGCACCAAGAGTACAAAGAAAAATTATTATAAGGCAACTACCAAAATGAAAACTGAACCTGCCAATTATTATCGCAGTGAGCAAAACGTAGTATTAATTAATAATTAAACTATTTTTAACTGCTTGGTTTGTGATCGCAAACAAACGGCTTTGTAATCACTACAAAAATATTTTTGTACTCAACAAAAATAATTGTCAGAGATAACTTGCATAATTATTTTATATGGCAAATTACTTAATCAGTCACCTTTTGACCCAGCTGCTAATAATACATTTAAGTATGCATAATTATAAAACTCTAAGTGTTTTAAATTATTTAATAAACAAAAATCCCTCGGTGTTTTATATTATTTTTAATATACGTTATTTTCCTCCGATAACTGAGTGAAATAATTACTTCTACCATGAACACATCTGTGAGCTTTGACACCGTAAAAACGCATCTTTTACTGCAACGCATGCTTTGTAGCCACGAATAAAAAAAGTTGTTTAAATATGAACCACTGCAAAGTACACTTGCCACAAGCATAATTCTTTTGTTATGTATACAGTAATGCCTACGATGATGTAGCGTTGTCGTTGTAGGCTGTTCACNCACTGCAAAGTACACTTGCCACAAGCATAATTCTTTTGTTATGTATACAGTAATGCCTACGATGATGTAGCGTTGTCTGTCAGGCTGTTCAAGGTAAAGTGAGCAATTTTGACGTCATAGTTACTTTTCCCTTTCAGAAATGTTTTATCCTTTAACCACTTCTTAAAAATAAATATTGCCATGTAAGTAATAAACACAGCGTGTTTATTCCACCACACTCAGAAGTGAACGTCTAAGGCTAAAATAAAATATATTTATCGACTATTATTCCATATCAGAGGGCTTTCAAAAGTAGTCACTTTACCGTGGATAGCCTATACCATAGTTCAGTAGACGTCTTTGTAGTAATTTCAGTAACACTGTGAAGAAAATTTGTGCTTTAAATAACAACCGTAATTATTAAATGCGAGATAAGTATCAAATCTTTCAATATTCACCAAATAAAAATAATAAAAGAACTAGGATGGCACCAAAACACGAAACTGTGCCCCCCGGGTTATATCCTAATGCCCTTCACCGAACGACCACTCTGCCTCATTGCGGTTAGGTTAATTTTGATAGGTAGATTATGCATGTAGTAACATGGTCTAGCATATAATGTCACTTCTTCGGAGGAATTGAGGTTTAGGGATTCACTGCACTTCAGATTGGCATTAAACATCTGCAGTGATACTGAACATTTTCTCAGTCGCAGTTTCGTACGATCTAAATCCGAATCAGTGGTATCAATCAGTGAAATAAAGGTCACTGAATGTTAGTTGATAAGATACAGCTAACAGGCGAATCAAATAAATTAACTGGGAACAAGTCATTTATAGCCGTGGCATTCTTGACATTCAGTGGGAAATCACTACTAAATCAGTCAAATTCAACTACGATATCAACTAGTTATCTGGCACTGAACATAAACTACTCAATTTTCACTATTTCACTGATTTGGCTCAATTCTCACTGATTCAAGTTAAGAGTGTAACGGCAGAATATATTGGTTTAAGAATTTTTGCTTCGGGACAACAGTTGCGTACTGAAAACTACAATGAACGACAGAAAGTCTTTAATATCGTTAAATTTTTGCCTTTGGTTCTCAGTAATATTTCTTTACTGTGAACAAAATCAGCTAAAAGAAGGTTTATTTATTTGTTATATAGAAAGGCAATGTTGACATAAAACAAAAACAAATTACAACTACATTTATAAACAGCAAACGTATGTTATTTTAAAGCAATATTGTGTTGCTGTAAACAAAACAACCTCAAAGAAATTGTTTTCTTTGCCGGGAAGCGCCGGAGTGGAAGGGCGGGGGAAATTGAAGATCCCGAAAAAACCCACCGACCAGCGGCATCGTCTGGCACAATTCCCACATGCGAAAATCCGGGAGCGACCCCGCTGGTAATCGAACCCAGTTCATCTAGGAGGCGAGTAGTCTGACCACTACACCACGCCACTAATGGGATATATGTCGGGCTAGGACGATACTGTGTGGTAGCCTTCGTTAAACTTACGCGATTCCTTCATGCTGATTGTTTTTATTTTCAAATTATGTATTTATGACAATTATTTTCTGTAAACATGCTTTATATTCAGCTGTTTAAATGCTTAAACCATTTTACGATCTATATAAATAAAAGTATAATAATAAGCATTTGCGAAATAGCTGTTTTTAAACTGATAGCAGTAAACCACGTTTTGAGTAACTTTGAGTAATTTTGAATAACTTCATGGTTTTTGCTTGATTGCTGTGGATGTGATTTAGCACAAGTTACTTGCCAATCTCATTATAGTTAAATTTCTTCATTTTCAGGAGGGGAGTGCAATTTTTTAAGTAGTTTTTTTTTTTTTTTACAGAATTACGTTGCAGATAAGTGCAAAGATAAAGCGCCTGAATGTAGATAAGTAATAGTTCATATGACATAATGAAACATATTTTTGTTAGTTATACCATTTATATTGTTTGGACTTATTTGCATTTGTTCGCAACTAAATTGTTCCGTTAAGGCCGTACATAGAAAATTGTTGAAAATGTATTTACCGTTATGCTGTGTGTTACATCTCTTCGGGAGTAACAACATTATTATCAAAAGCGTTAGTTGTAAAATATAAAATTATTTTATAAACAGCTTAAAGTAATTTTTGTGATAAAATAGGAAAGTAAATTACTTACATTTCGATTTTATAATAATATATGTGAAACGCCGTGCCCTAAAAAACTCTAAAGTAAATTCTTTTGTTTCTTTTTCTTTAGATTTTATTGCTATAAGTAAACCCTCCAGTACAAACCGCAAAGCAATTCTCTTATATAACTGTGTCAAATTTTATGTTATATATTGTCATATAACAATCATTCTATTTTCTGAAGCGTAACAAGATTTCGGGACAGTTTTGTCTCTCATGAACCTGAAGACATGTCCTCCTTACCAACATCTCTCACTGTGCAACGATAGTGACTGGTAACGTGATTAGCTGAGTTTAACTCCCTCGAGGCACGTAGCCTTCGTTGAGCTGGGGTACTGATCTCTTTTCGACAGAACCTCTTTGAGTAATTACTTCGACTCGGTAACACGCGCTACCGCAGTTTACCTCCGGCACTCATCTCTTTCTGAACGATTCTCGTGTGTTCTCGGACTAAGTCGCCGTGTCGATATGTAGTTATTAGAAAAAAAAAAATCGTGGAGAACGTTTTTTTCAAAACTACACGCAAATTATTATTCAGGCGAAATAAAAGTTTCAACTTAACCAGAAACGATACACAGTGCAGATATTACTGTAGCTACGGAAAAGCTTTCACCTAAAGCAATCAGAATAAAGTTTTCACTGTTGGGCCAGAATGAAAATGTAAAGCCTGTTCCAGTTTTAATTTGCAGGAAATTCAAAGCAGTAAAAAAAAAAAAAAAAAAAAAAAAAAAGAGGGCAGCCAAAGGCACCAAATTGCAAATCTCATAAAACCCCCCCGGACGTTCGGCACCAACCAGCTGTATCCATGCGCTCGCAAAATCGTTTAATATGTGTTAAAACTCTTTCATCCTTTTCCAGCTCCCCANTAAATCGCATCTGGTCACGTGATTCCCCACCCCCGACCCCTCCTTCCCCTCTTCTCTTGCCACGGTGTCGCCCCGGGTCTCGCGTATTGGCTCCGGTGCATGCGAATCGAAAGCGCTTTTTTTTTTTCCCCCGTGCGCGCCGCGATCGGAGTCGACCCGAGTGCGCCAGCAGCGCGGGGCTACGTGGTGTACTGGAGCAAAGTTTTGATCAGAGGAGAGGAGAGGGAAATTTCGTGTCGGCACTTGGCTCTAGGCCGTCAGCCTGGGGGATGGGGAGGGGGGGGATCCGGACACCCCTAAAATATTTATTTACAGTAACCTAGCTGTTGCAAATGCCCTTAGGAGTAATTTCTCACGGGGTGTTTGTTGCGCAGAACAACACTGTAAGATGGTCGGGCTGACCTTGAATACATAGCGTCACTAATGGTGTTTTACAAAAAGCGACATTGGGGGGTAGCATTGGAGAACCGTCCCCAAAATAAAATCTTGGCTACCGCCCTGTTGGCACTGACTGAAGTTGAGGTAAGGTTTATTCTATTAGTGTTAGGGGGTGGGGACGTAATTTTCGTATGGGAGAGCTTGGCATAGGGAGAATATCCGCAACTAGGTGCGCAGTGTTCCAAAAGTTAACTTTTAATTAAAAAATTTAAGCTACGTGAATAATACAAGAGAAATAATTCACTTAGTTACGAAGTTATTTTTAATTTGATTTATTATTATTACAAATATCCTTTTTCTAAAGTAGAAAATGGAGCAAATCTGGTGCATTGCTGTCACTAGCGCTTACCGGGTACTGAAAATTTTTGTTTCCCAAACCTTTAATATTGATCTTCCCAACTAGTAGTAGAAGTTACCTAAACTGAGGCAAACTGAGTTTCGTTTTCTGTGCATGTTCATGACGAACCTGGTTTGGATATTTGTTCCAGTGCATGTGTTTCGAAAAACTTTTTTTTTTNTTTTCTGTGCATGTTCATGACGAACCTGGTTTGGATATTTGTTCCAGTGCATGTGTTTCGAAAAACTTTTTTTTTTTTTTAAACTAAAAGTTTAACTGGCCATATTTCTATCCAATGTAGGATTTTCTTTTACGTGTGTTTGTAGTTTGTAATTCTGTTGTCAGATTTACCAGAATATTTGTGTTATATTGGTTTTCATTAATTGTATATTCTTTCTTTTTTAATTTGTGAAGAAAAAAGGGGAGTACCCCCAGTAAAAAAAACCCNTTTTCTGTGCATGTTCATGACGAACCTGGTTTGGATATTTGTTCCAGTGCATGTGTTTCGAAAAACTTTTTTTTTTAAACTAAAAGTTTAACTGGCCATATTTCTATCCAATGTAGGATTTTCTTTTACGTGTGTTTGTAGTTTGTAATTCTGTTGTCAGATTTACCAGAATATTTGTGTTATNGTGCATGTGTTTCGAAAAACTTTTTTTTTTAAACTAAAAGTTTAACTGGCCATATTTCTATCCAATGTAGGATTTTCTTTTACGTGTGTTTGTAGTTTGTAATTCTGTTGTCAGATTTACCAGAATATTTGTGTTATATTTGTTTTCATTAATTGTATATTCTTTCTTTTTTAATTTGTGAAGAAAAAAGGGGAGTACCCCCAGTAAAAAAACCCACTTTTTTCTTGTTTGTGGGCTGAGGCCACGTTTTTCCAGTTGGGAATGTAGCTGGTAGGTGTTATTCTACGTTAACAACCTCTTCCTTCTTCTGTCGGCACTTTTGTGGTATCTTCTTCTCCTTTTTCAGATTTTGTCCAGGTATTCTGATTCTTGGTGTAGTTATTCTTCTTCGGGTGGTCGTGCAGCATAAACGCGTTCTTGGTTAGCTTATTTTAGGTGGGTCGTGTAGAAAGCACCAAGTTGGTGGTCCAGGGGATGGTGGAGTCAAGTTCTCTGATTATAGGGTTCTCGATTACTGGTAANGAGAAAGCACCAAGTTGGTGGTCCAGGGGATGGTGGAGTCAAGTTCTCTGATTATAGGGTTCTCGATTACTGGTAATCAGACTCTGAAGTAATGGAGTGAATGAAGGTGTTCACTTTTGTCCGCTGAAGTAGATCTAGACGAAGAGTGCGGTACGACATGCCGGTTATTGTGCGGAGTCCTTTGTAGAACGTAGAATGTAGAGGTCGATGAATTTAGGCTGCAGCAGGTCTCCAGATTGGTGCAGTACAGAGGAGAAGCGGTAAAACGAAAATGTGGGTGGGGGAAAGATTGGAGGAGTGGTTTTAGTTTTCTGATAGGCCCCACGAGCTCTTCCAGCAACGGGGCCGCGGTGGTGTAGTGGTCAGACTGCTCGCCTCCCTCCAAGGCGAACTGGGTTCGATTCCCGGTGGGGTCGCCCCCGGATTCTCGCATGTGGCAATCGTGCCGGACGATGCCACTGGTTGGCGGGTTTTCTCGGGGATCTCCCGTTACCCCCGTCCTTGCATTCCGGCGACGCTCCATTCTCACATAACTTCAAACCTTATCGGCTCTCAAGACCTCGATTTAAAAAGCCGGAAATCCCTTCACTCACTCTTCACTCTGTCAGCAGCTTCGCGCGCGATCAGGGACGATCCAAGCACGGAGTAGCCAATTACACAAAGGTGGTTCCTTTCATGCGCGCGTACCCATTCTCTGATTGGCTGCGCGAGGTTCTGGAAACATGCCTTGTGAGTGATATAGGTCGCCTATTGGTTCGGATGCCGACTGGCAGGTAGGTTACCAGGCGCTGATTGGTGAACGACCATTAACCCTATAGGACGACACCAATTTACTCGCACTGAAGGCAAGTTCAAAGTGAGCCACCTATATTGTCCACTACATAAATGTCAGTTGTTTCGGTTTCTGCATATCGTCGCATCGGTCCTTGCTACGTCTGACTCGCTTACTGTACGCTGCAACGTTTATTATTGGCTGGCCATCGTCCAATGGAGTCGTGTGTTCTTTATGTGCCAATTAATGTATCGCGTCAGACGCAACAAGTATTAACAATCCACCATGTTAATGTGAGAACCTTTTAAGCAGAACATATTTTTCGTACGAGTTGAAATGCTGACTTGTGATTTTTTATTTAGATTCCGATAAAGTCCAGCAAAACAGTAAACCATAAAAGGGTGATATTTTTTTTCAAGAGCAAATGAATTNTATTTAGATTCCGATAAAGTCCAGCAAAACAGTAAACCATAAAAGGGTGATATTTTTTTTCAAGAGCAAATGAATTGCCATATAAACGTAGCATCGGGTATTTAGTTTGTCAGATAATTCGCGGATACGGACTGCATCACACGAATCTGTGATCAAAACTAAGTAGAAGATATTCTTTGGTTAAAAAAAAACGCAAGGCAATTTGTTGACGAGAAAAACTATGTTAAAGTAGATAAAATGATATTATTTCACGTTAAGCACAGCATACAGCAACAGCATTCAAAACGTCTAAACGTCATAACAGGAGTTCGAAGTTTGCTCTACCCATAGCAGTGAACTTTTCCGCACGTTGGATGCATGCAGCATGCTAGGAGCTTGGCCGCCGGATGCACCCAAGGCCACTGATATGTCGCAGTACTCACTGCACATGAACCCCATGGTCTCTTTGTCGCTACTGAGCTCGGCCTGTCCCTTTGCCGTCCCGAAGCCTGGTTGCACTGGGCCGAGAATGTGCTAAGGGATGCCGTCATACTTAATTTTTCGTGTGCAGGACAAGCGCGAGCGCGGTAGTGTATAAATGTCATGTGTAAGTATTTAGCTTTTGGTAATTTAAATTCTTTTTGGATCAGTATGACGGACTCAAAATTCAAAGTTCCCGGTGGCGCCCTGCGAAACAAAAGAGCCGATCTAGCTTTTGTTTGTGGGAGTTAAAGTACAGTAGAAAGAAGCGCTCCTGGTATGACCTTTTAATAGGTATCGGCCACCAGGAGGGGAGGTTTGGTGAGGAAAGCGCCAGTTCCACCGGGAACTTTGTCCCTTTGCCGTGTGCCTTACGACCAACACATTAGCTGCAGCATTGCCACATGTTTTGATCTTGATGTTTTGTTGATAATTATCCTTAACGGNGACCTTTTAATAGGTATCGGCCACCAGGAGGGGAGGTTTGGTGAGGAAAGCGCCGGTTCCACCGGGAACTTTGTCCCTTTGCCGTGTGCCTTACGACCAACACATTAGCTGCAGCATTGCCACATGTTTTGATCTTGATGTTTTGTTGATAATTATCCTTAACGGGGATATAGGGGCCTAACAAGTTATTGCTAATAGTTATGTAATGAACACTATATATGAGAGGTTTATTTAACATTATGGTTGTACAATATTATTTCAATATAAATATGTTTGAATATGAACGGGGGGAGCTGTACAAATATACTAAAATATTAAATTATATTATTTTATAAATATTTAACCAGCAAAATTCTGATTAAAGCCTAATTGGAGAGTCCCCCACCTTGTTCATGATTCCGGAGGCTGATTAAGATGGCGCAAGTCGACGGCCGGACACATCCATCTTCAGTGATCTTCTCGTTCCAATGGCCCAATGACAAAAGACACCACCCACGGACTACACTGTCCTATATCGGCTGCGTTGTCCCCGTTTACTGGCCGGTGGAAGGGGATCTGTGATTTGTGATTTCATAACTAATTTCAGCGATCGCGGCCCGTGTCCTGGATCAATAAGTGAAGGTGTGATCAGGCAGGCCGCTCAGCTAAGGGCCTGACCACAACTCGTAACACACATCACCTCACCTTTATCTTTTTGGAACACTACAAGTTTGCCAAAATGGTTTTTGGACATTCCATGTGGTTTATCTCGTAAACGAAGGGTCTCGTGCATTTTTACCAAAGAGTATGTCCAACTTGGTTTCGATCACAGATTTGTGTGGTGCAGTTCGTATCCGCGAATTACCTGGCATCTTGCATAAGTGCGTTCTCCTTATGAGGGTTAAACATTTTGCTAGCCAGTGAAGCCATTTTGCTGGCGTGTGGGGCTGGATATCGTGGTATAAGCTACTGTTCCACCTCTTTATTATTAAGCACTCTATTATTCGAATGCTCTTGTAGCGCGATGCTCGTGGTATACCTGAACAAAAGTTTCGATTAGAAGCGATGAAAAAAACGTTTCTCTGCTGCTGTTTGAAGATGAAGAAGACGTATTTTCATCCTCTGCCCATGCACGCGATGTTGGCTTACCACGTGCCTACGGAAGTCACAAAATCACTTGTTCAAACAGCGATGCTACTTTCTATTCCGTTTAGTTTTTCAACAGATCCGTGCCTTTGCTGAAAAAATAAAATTTTACGCCGTTAAACATATGATCGATACATTGAAACTTGGTGAGATAAAGTGTAAGAAACATTCAGCACGCGTGTGTTAATATGAAAATTCGTGTTAGCCACGAGTTCAAGCCACGTGGACTATTAACAATACAGTGATTAAGTTTTGTAACTTTAGGATTAGTTACCTCGCAACTTGCATGCGCTCTCGACCTTATTTTCACTCTACTAGGCTTGCATCAGGTAATCTATCTATTTATTTATTGGAGAATTTTGCCAACCTTGCAAACTAAAGGCGCCGGAAAGTTCTCTTCGAATAAACGCAGATAACGACAAAGTGTTGGAAAACAGGGTCGGAACATATTTTAGAACACTTTCATTAATAAAAAACTTTTATTATAGTGTTTATAATGTTTGCATTAAGATACACGCTGAAAAAAATAAAGGAACGTCGACTACGCAGTACGTTTGCAAGCACTTGTAATGTTTTGGGGAAATTTTACAAAGTTCCATAAATAATTGTATTATTCAAATTTTTCGAGAAAAAAAAATTACAATTTCCTTTTGTGCTGCGTGGCCGTTCTACGTAGGTGGTGTTCCGACGCAGAATAGAAAACTTCCCACCTAAGAACACAGAACTAAAACAAAGTAGACTGAGGAACACCGACATAAAAATACAAAAACACAGGNAGGAAGACAGTGAAGGGTAAAAAATTTAGTTCCGCCTTAATTAACGAGATTTTAATTAACGAAATGTGATATCATTTACCGAGCAACCCAACCCATAAAGAGGTCTGCAGAAACAAACATATTAATAAAAATATCTTCGTTAGTTCTCGCTTGTTCCATCATAAGAATCGTTAGTTCCGCCTCCGTAGAGACCATTGGTTGGTTACCTATTGATTAACGAGAGTGTGTATGCGTGTACGTGCGTGCGCAGTGCCGGCTGTTCTTTTATGCGATGGGTTTATTGTCTGGAGAGTGTGTATACCATGCGAGTATTTCTTCTCATAACCGTGCAATGGCGATTCTTTTTCGCATTTACACGTTAATTGTCTGGCGAGGATGTATGTTCCTAGTATCGCGTATATGCTGATGTAATAAAGTGAAAACCTGGAAAATCATTTGCTTGATTTCACACTTCGCTTTATAATGCACATATTATTACGTTTTGCATCGTTGCCTTCTTCTATGCCAGGATACATAGGATGTTTGCTTCTGTAAACAACAGCGACAAAAATGCTATTTTTATTGTTTTTATTTCGTGTTTCAGGCTAAAGATTTTCCAAAAAACTATGAATATGGGCACTTGGCATACGTATATATACGGATAACGCCGCAGAAACATGGCGTCGATAAACTGCAGGATGAAAGATTTACGCCCAGAACTACATAATACGAATTTTCCTTGGCTAAAAAAACCAATAAACTCTTAAGTTTCACTAAATGTGTACATACTACAAATTCCAACTGATTTTTCAGATTTTCGCACCCATTTTTGTATCTTTATATATTGTATCACCTATCAGCCTACGGTATATTATCATCCGTTTTAAACTTTGTAATTATCCCATATTTAAACACATATATCTCTTTCTGGAACCTTACAAACCTATTTTATACTCTCTGTAACTTTTGTCAACAGCAACGCTATTTAAAATAAGGTTTTATTTTTCAGAACTTGCATATTCTTATATGTAATATTATATTTTTCATTTTCTATTCCACTACATATCGAAATATCCCACATATATTAGACTCTTCTCAATCTAGCTATGAATTATTAATCATAAAAGTAGACGAAACACCGCCTTTCTACGACGTCTACCGTATTCGTCATAAATAGTAGAAGTACTTAATTAAACTCTCCCTTTCTCGCGTTCCTTTTAAATACTTGGTAAACCATCTCCACTTTGCCACTGCTCCTAACCCCTCCCCCGCCTTCCGCCCCACAACAGCCACTTACCCACTACGTCCATAAAACAACAGAACAACCCTTCCTTCCCTGGTCAAAAACGTAAAAAAATTAAAATTAATGAGCGAAATGCCTGCAGAGGGTAAATTTTTCTGTTAATTCGTTCGTGTCACCGGAGAACACGTAAATGCTTATTACCAGTTCCTCCATCCTGGTTTTCTTCAGAAAATATTCCACGACATAGTTGGTATCGTTCGTGGTTTACTCATTTTAAGTGGAATTACGGTAGTAAATTACTTTTATTATCGAGGACAAACGACTTCTGCAAAATGAGGCATGTGCGCACATCGAAGACAGTAAGAATAACGTCTTCTATCTTCAAAAAAAGATGTAATAAGTCATCCTTGTATAGATACAAAGACTGTCTGAACACGGGCTACTTTTACCAACGCGTTTTTACAGTGTACGAGACGTATCATGTTTCTCTGAATATTTAAGTGCCAGCTATTGTTTGTTTCTTTGCCCTCCAGCTCTTTTTAAAAATAAAGTTGATAAGTTAAATGTACCATATTTTTCATCAGTTTTGACGTACGCGGGAGTAGTATTATATTTCTTAATTGCTCTTCTCTTTGATTTCCGAGAATCCATGTTTAACCGTGTTCCTGTGACATACTAATGCTGGAACACAATTACTGACAATTCTGATAAATTATTCGGTTTCCCCTCCATGTGCATGTAAGTGCTACCCACTTATCTAAGTGTCTAGCCAGCAACTATATTTCCGAAAAGATTCTATACCACGTCGTAAATGAATTGAAAACGTGTTCTCGTCCTGTTACTTTAAAATATGTCTATAATAAGGGAAGGGAAGTATAGTGTCCATATAGTCATTNAAAACGTGTTCTCGTCCTGTTACTTTAAAATATGTCTATAATAAGGGAAGGGAAGTATAGTGTCCATATAGTCATTCAGTTATTTCCTAATTATAATTTCAAACATGCGGTATATCGCCTTGAGATATTTTGTAAATTATAATTAACATACAAATGAGATAGAATAACTTTGATTTTAAAAGTGTTCAGGTTTTCATGCAGCTTCAATAATGTTTCTCATTGATAATTTGATATATTTACCGCATCATATACTCTAGTATCTCCCTACCTTAGTGGTTATATATATATTTATACATATATATGTATAAATATCACTGTCGAGTTTGTATTGTTTCAGTTTTTTACACTCTAAAGTTATTGTCAAATTCGTATTATCTTACTGATATCTGGGTTAGTCCCCAGCACTACTCACTCTTTAGTTATTTATAAGCAATGCTTTCGTGTCCCGAAAACATTATTTATTAACTATTTAAATACCTTCCACATACAAAGCGATTTACTTGTGAAACTATTCTGTTGAATTTTTAATGTGTATTATTCAAACCTGTTTGACCGAAAACCAGGTATAGACATTTGGTTTTGTGGTGATACGGTTTTTATATAAAAACAGTTGTTCGTATATCCACACTTCCAATCGCTTGTTTAATTATAAGATAATATTCATTACGAGATACTAAGGAATGAAGTACCTCTTTAACACTTGAGTTTTCATCGACATACTGGAGAATATTCAGTTAAATGTTTGATATAGAATTCCAATTGTTAGAAAACCACGTTATCAAACTTAGGAGTCTTGCGTGCAAAGCTTAAAGATCGGTAAACACAAGTTAACGAGCCCTAGAACCTGTTATTCGTTAAATGACAGTACATACAAATCTCAAATTTCGTTACCTGCAATCCACCGAAGGAATTCGTTACGAAGTGTGTTTCGTTGGAACATCGGGGCTATTTCTAAATTGACTTTTGTTCTTTTGCGTTTCTGTTAAAGCAGACTTTTAACATTGAATTTTTCCGAAGCCTGTTTATCTGTTAATAGGAGTTTCTGTTCATTTTCTCTTCCAGTTACATTTTCAATTTTGTAAGAATTAATTTTTTATTTAACTTGCAGTTATTCGCATATTTTTTTAGTATAAATTAGGCAGTTGTTGGTGCAGTGTGTCATTTGTGTCTGCGTTACTGTGCATATTGTACTTGTACGTACGGTAGCCTTGTGTTTTGACGAACCTGATGTCATATATATTTCCTCGGATAGTTCGACTGGATCACTATCAATATCAGACATATCTGAGGGCCGAGCATCAAAAGTAATCACTGTGACTTGCTCATCTGCTGTTGAAAGGTGCACGTGATGAGCCTCCAATTTCCGGAAGGGCTTTGGATTTAGACACGGATAGTGATTTTAAATATTGGCCTTCGTACATGTTATCTCAGTGCGGCAATTGTCACACTAAGCCACTATTTGAATAGTAGTGCGACATGGTCTGGAAATGTGCATCTAAGGTCAGGTGGTGGTTGTATGATTATTAAAAAAAAGCCAATGGTAAAGATAGTTTATTGTGTACGTACTAACAGACATGCAACCAAATGTCAGTGCACGTTGCGCTGTNCTAACAGACATGCAACCAAATGTCAGTGCACGTTGCGCTGTTGTTTGTAATTGTATTTACTGGTTGCAATATACGAAAAAATAATCCAAGCATTTGTGTTTTAAACTTCAAATATTTTTGTTGCCCACTTAACCTAACAAGACCTAACCTAAGGTTTCATAAATGTTCAATGTACTAGCATCCTAAGTCAAATATTTTAAAAGAAAGGATTCTAAAATGTAATTTGTCCTGTCTTAGTAACTTATGTGTGAGTGACGGTTACCCATACAACACAGCCGCAGCAATTCCGGATTGTAAGGTGCTCCTGTGTAGGACAAAACAAAATGGCAGACGAGAGAGGCGCAGAAACGAACTGGCTAACCTTGCACTAACCTCTCCTATCTTCCTCGCCAGGACAGCTATGCGTCTTCCCGCCANTGTTTATATCGTTAACGGTAAAAATAATCCCTTCTGAAACATACTTTAAAAAGGGGCATAAATTTTAAAGAAGAAACTGAGTAGCATTTATACAGTAGTGAGGAAAACAGCGAATTATAAACAATAACGCATTATTAAAACTGCAATATAATNCTGAGTAGCATTTATACAGTAGTGAGGAAAACAGCGAATTATAAACAATAACGCATTATTAAAACTGCAATATAATAATTGGTAATCACTGTCAATGTTGGTTTCATGCAGACGAAGTACAAACCGGTATGATATTAACTATGTATTTCTGTAACCTACAATATCACGGTGTCACTTAGACCAAGGATACAAGCCTTGCATTAGTGATATTGTTACTTTTAAATGTAGTAGAATAGTAGAAACTCAGGAGAGATACCAAACAAGCCTTTCAAACGCGTTTTGTTAACAATAAAACATCTATTGCTTTTTTTAACAATGTTGGAATATACGTATATGTGTTCTTTTCACAAATTTGCGAACGACTTTTTGTATGCCGCCTTTGTTATACTGAAGTATTTAACTGTATTTGCGTGACACTGAAAACATTGTATTTCCTCCAGTACAAACTAATTTTTTTCAAACATAAAATAACTTTAAATTNATTTGCGTGACACTGAAAACATTGTATTTCCTCCAGTACAAACTAATTTTTTTCAAACATAAAATAACTTTAAATTTGTTCTACGTTCTTTCTTGACAGCATTTCGCGTTCGAAATGCTAGCACCTTATTCTTAAAAAAAAAAATTCGAAATTTTTCTTATGCTTACAGAAGTTTTTTCTATAATGTTTGACAGCCTTTAATGGAACAGGTTTACTGACGCATGCGCACTCAGTACGAGATTTTNGAAGTTTTTTCTATAATGTTTGACAGCCTTTAATGGAACAGGTTTACTGACGCATGCGCACTCAGTACGAGATTTTTTCACCTCTTGCTCTTGTTTCTTGGTTCGAATACCAAGGAAAAGTCTTGACCCTACCCTCGTCCATCATTCAGGCTCCAGAACACTTTGTCATTAATCATGTGCGGGAAGTGCCCCTTGCAAGGGCTCTTTACCACAACCATGAATTAATTTTCTTGGAATCTTCGTAGTTTGTTGGTAACGGTGATTTGTTTGTCTCTACCCCTCTCTTTTTTCTTCTTTATCGCTTTTGTTTACTGAAGCCAAGAAATGGATAACGTCCGGAGAAATGTTATTTCTGCTCTTGTAGTTGCGTATTGAATAATTTTATCCTATAGCTTCGATGAGTACGATCTCGTATATCTAGGAAACCTGGAGATCTCTACTACATAATTTCAGTCCAGTTATTCGCTTGAAGACCAATACCTATTACATGTGCACATTTATTTAAACGCTCCTCATGTCCAAATTGCAATCAGTTTTTTTNGCTTGAAGACCAATACCTATTACATGTGCACATTTATTTAAACGCTCCTCATGTCCAAATTGCAATCAGTTTTTTTTAGTTTTATTTACTCGTGGGATCTGTTTGATATACTCATTGTTTAAGAAATGTAATTTTAAGATTTTAANTTTTTTTTAGTTTTATTTACTCGTGGGATCTGTTTGATATACTCATTGTTTAAGAAATGTAATTTTAAGATTTTAATTAAACAGCACAACATTTGTTTTACATTGTTGGTTGTTGTATTAAAATTATTCTTCTTTAGTTGTATCGTAACAGAGCACTCAAGCAAATTAAAAATCTTCCTTTTGTCCACGACAATTTAAATTGATTTTCAATGGAAATTGTTCTATCTCAAAATTTTATTTTGGTCAGCTGCTTTCACATATGGAAAAGCCACAAAAAGTTTGCCATGCACTAGGTTTCAATATAAGGAGGAGCTGACGTGGCCTATTCCGAGGGAACACGAACTAAACGTTACTCGACGATTTCCAAATGAATTATCGCATGAACTGAAAAGTCGAGGGTAGGAAATTTTTCTAAAAACTACATAAAATATGCCAAACCCTTACCGGTAGTTTACAAGGTTAAAAAAAAGTAGGTTTAACCAAATACTNTAAAAACTACATAAAATATGCCAAACCCTTACCGGTAGTTTACAAGGTTAAAAAAAAGTAGGTTTAACCAAATACTGTTTGCTACCATGTTCAGCCTGCATATTCGTCACGAAAAGAAAAGCGAAAATACGTACGTATACTACCCATAGTCTNGTTTGCTACCATGTTCAGCCTGCATATTCGTCACGAAAAGAAAAGCGAAAATACGTACGTATACTACCCATAGTCTACAACGCTTTTTAATACAGGAGGGTGTTACACACTCTTTAAGATGTAGCAGAAAAACGAGGTTATCAAAGATTTNTTTTAATACAGGAGGGTGTTACACACTCTTTAAGATGTAGCAGAAAAACGAGGTTATCAAAGATTTAAAAAAAAATCTTAACTATGTGACAGTAAATATCAGGGAAAATTGTAAATAAACAACCAGTGTAATGTTTATCTCTGTAATTTGATTATTTCATGGAAACAATAGGGGCTTTAGGCTTTATTTTGCATTAAATTTCGCAATGCAAAAGGTTGATTGATTTTTATCAATAGTTATTAATTATCACTATAGCAATGATCCAAACTGTTGTTGGGCGATCGCTGGGGGAAGAACCGAGAATTTCTGGACTTACAGCTGTTATAGTCGCATCATTGTCTATGACAATCTGATNTAAAAACTACATAAAATATGCCAAACCCTTACCGGTAGTTTACAAGGTTAAAAAAAAGTAGGTTTAACCAAATACTCTTTGCTACCATGTTCAGCCTGCATATTCGTCACGAAAAGAAAAGCGAAAATACGTACGTATACTACCCATNATACTCTTTGCTACCATGTTCAGCCTGCATATTCGTCACGAAAAGAAAAGCGAAAATACGTACGTATACTACCCATGGTCTACAACGCTTTTTAATACAGGAGGGTGTTACACACTCTTTAAGGTGTAGCAGAAAAACGAGGTTATCAAAGATTTAAAAAAAAATCTTAACTATGTGACAGTAAATATCAGGGAAAATTGTAAATAAACAACCAGTGTAATGTTTATCTCTGTAATTTGATTATTTCATGGAAACAATAGGGGCTTTAGGCTTTATTTTGCATTAAATTTCGCAATGCAAAAGGTTGATTGATTTTATCAATAGTTATTAATTATCACTATAGCAATGATCCAAACTGTTGTTGGGTGATCGCTGGGGGAAGAACCGAGAATTTCTGGACTTACAGCTGTTATAGTCGCATCATTGTCTATGACAATCTGATNTGATCGCTGGGGGAAGAACCGAGAATTTCTGGACTTACAGCTGTTATAGTCGCATCATTGTCTATGACAATCTGATAATAAACGTCATTAAGGCTCCCCTCTACCTATATTGCATAAAAATCGTGTTTCACCGAACATACGTCTGAGAATATATGGGACATCCCTCCAGCAGTCACCGATCTTCGCCCCCCAATATCAGTGTTTACAAGTTTTTAGAATGTGTCGTACTTTTACCTGCCCCTCGTTGGCTATCTCCCGCTGCTGATGTTGTTGAGGACAGTAGGCTCTCAGGTGCCCCAGCTGTCCACATGAACGAAACTCAGGCCATTTATGTGAGGGGTGACTAAGCTCTGCAGACCCTGGAAGCGATGTCCATCACGTGGTCGTTCGCATCTCCTTCGGTGTCTTCTCGATGCTGTCGTCATCGTCTTCGCTCTGCGCCACTGCCCGTGCCGGACGTCGGGGCTCGGGCCAGGGCGTCCTGCATGTTGTAGGGTGCAGCCAGACGTACCGCTTGTCATACCTCCGTGTCGGCGATGGCATCGACGAAGAAGCCGACTGCGATGATTTCGCGCGCCTCTTCGGGGCACCCTTCCAGAGATAGGTGTGACAACTGCACGATGTCTTGCAATAGTTCCTGCAGTGGCTCCCCTGGTCGCTGGGTGCAGCTTCGCAACTGGGCATGATGGGCATGTCGCAGGTACAAGTCGCCGAAACGTAGCTCCAAGGCCGATACAAGTGTGGGGTATAGTAGTCTATGTCGCTCTGGCAGAGATTGTAGTATACTCAGTGCAGGGCCTCTCAGTACAGTAGAGAGGTAGCAAGCCCGTTGCTCGTCTGACCAGCCATTTAGGGTGGCGACTATTTCAAACTGGTGTTGGTACTCCCGCCAAGAAGTCTGGCCGTTGTAAGGGGCGGGCTTAATTGATACCCCCTTCCCCTATTCCAGCTGTGCGACACCAATGCCGCAGAGCTGCTGACTATCCTTCGAGGTTGCTGTATTGTTTACTCTTTGCACTTCTTCCCCACTTATTTCGGCTGTTGGCTTGGTGACTACCAAACTGCGTTCTTCAACTATCTCACCATGATTACCACTCAGCTGCTGGAAAAAATTCCTACCATTCCTTCTTCTATGCATTTATTTCCTGTTTTATTTCTTTCTCGACACTGTCCACATTTTCACTTATACAATCGATTATTTCCTTTAAAATGTCCATCCTTTCAATCACAGTGTGGATTTTCTTGTCCACAGAGTCGATCATTGTATTCACTAACTCGCAAATGCCTTCTGATTTCATATCTACGTTTTCATTTACTGTGTCGAGTTTCGTATCTACCAAATCAATTACATTAGTTATTTGGCTATTGTCAGTATCGTTAACACTCTTTATAATTGCATTCACAACTTCGCTTTCATTACTAATTTGGTTGTCTAGACATTTTATACAACAAATTTGGTTACTTACATCTTCATTGTAGTTTTTCACACTTGCGCTCACAATAACGATTTGGTTACATAGCTCCTCAATTAAAGCTCGCAGTGCTTTCAGTTCGGCTAACATTTTACTCATCATTACCTTCAATGCTTGTAAAAAAAAGTCTTTATTTTGCAGCCTGCAGCTGCTATAATAATGCATTATTTGAATATTTCTAAACTAGCATATTGCTTAACTTTATTTGTATGTGAAAGACTCCATCCCACTTCTGAAGCCAGTGTTACAGGTCACCAGCGGCATATCCTAGTCAGTTATTAATGGAGGTCTAAATTAATACAAAATAATTTATTTTTAATTAATTTTCAGTGCTATAAAATACACAGATTTTTTTACAAATTTAAAATTACCTATCTTTACTATTAACATCTATTATTACCAGTGAGAGTAATAGTTAATGCCAATCTCAATTCTAATTAATGCCCTTAACCATATCTTTATACTTATTATAGTCACTTAATCCGCACTGCAATAAAACTGTCTACAGTCCTCATTCCAAATGCCTGTCACTCAAGCATCCAGTCCCACAGTCCCGCCAGTCAGTCACACTCTCCACTGTACCGATGCTTGCAATCTTCACTCTCACTGGTAGCTCAGCTCGTAGCTTCGTCGGCACAAGGCTATACAACGCTCTAAACTCCTGACTCGGAGGCCCGCCGCTGCTTATATAGAGTAGGCGGCCCGAAACGGAAGGTTCCGCGTAANGGGGGGGGGCGAGGGCGACGACCAGAACATTCTTGCTACGATAACCACGGAAATTCAATTCTTAAAGTACGGGATGCGGCACGTGTCCCGATGGGCATATCACAGCAGCGGCACGCGTCAGTGATCCGCGGTGGTCCGTGTGTAACACTGCCTAGCTGTTATAGTGATAAGAACGTGCTCCCGAGGGAGGGTAGTGAAGGCCACCACGACAAAGGCGCAGCTCCTAACTATACTTCAGGCTACCTCACAATAACTGATAATGTTATTAGAATGTCATGAAAAATATTAATTGAAAATCTGTTTCTGCAATTCGCCCATTATTTCAATTTTAACTTTTGAGAATAAACAAAAAAAAAATGTAGCGGCGGGGAAGTGTTTTGTTGGTATTTACCTTGATAATTTGTTTTGTGGCGAACAAAAATTTTTTTATTTGCCATCACCAACCTTTTGTTACCACTATTTTTTTTTTTTTTTTTTTTTTTTTAGTTANTATGTCTTCATATTATTTTACATTTTATTTTTAAAAAGGGAGCCCGTCCTTATTTTGTAACAAATTTAAATGAATGTACAAAATTTTATTATTATGAGATTTCTTCCATTAATACTGTCAGAAAAGCTGTGATAAGCGATTGAAATTTTGAATTCAAGAAAATACAGAACATATCCCAAAACGATAATCTTGAAGGAAAACGAAAATATCAAGAGATTGAAAGAGGAAATGGCCGCGATTATGACGTGGCTATGATGTCATACAGCATTCAATGAATTGAATTAAGTTGGAGGTAATTTGAAGAAAAATTTGACCGTGTGAAAGGGCCTTAAACCGAGATTCTGTTTTCAGAGGAATTACAGCAGGCCACTCCTGTTACTTTAAGAAAAACATCAGCTGGCGCAAAAGCTTGCAATAAAAAAACTTTTTTTTTTAATGTACGATTCAAAAATTTGAGTTAGAATTCTCATATTGACGCTCTAAAACATAATGAATGTTATTTTTATAAGGATTGTGTATTTTCAAGACGTTACCATCGATATTATTCGTCGAAACCATAAAAAATTCCTCAAATGGCTGCTGATTGTGCTTGGGCCGCCGGTTGACTGCAGACGTCAGGCGGACTCTCGCTACAGCTGACGTCACCGAGCAGATGCCTGGCATTTCCGAACATGTTGATCCGGAGCCAGTGGTGCGTCCATTCAACGTATGCATTCTAGCTTTGAGGTCGAGCATTCCAGCAATTCTTTTTGCTCTGGCAGGAAGCGATACGGTATTTTGGACGCCCCCCCCCCTCCCCGGCTTATTAGTAAAACTTTTTTTTTTTCGCAGACCTTCGAATTTTATTAGTGTTTTCGCGACCGCTGTGGCAAGTACAGGCCTGACGTTCCATTCACCGCCTCTGTCGGATCGTCATCCGTGTTCGTGGAATTCAACGAAAGAACGAGAAACAAATTTGTCCTATGCTCGTTTACGCCCAGTATCATTCCTAGCGGATTTATTCTTTCTCTTCATTATTATTCGTTTTCTTTTTTTTTTTACAACACTTACATGCATAAACAATCACACTGTGTAAATAAATAACTTCAATTCTTAGCCACATTCGCGGTATAGGATTCTGTTTGCCAGCAATTTGAATCTTTCAGGAAGAACAGTTTATAGATATCCAAACAGTCATTCATGTTACCATTCAACACGCACACATTTTATGTAATAATAACTTTTATTAATGTTACAAAAAAATATCCAAAACATTATGTTGCACTGACTGACGAACAATCTAGCTTTGACCACGTAACAAATATGGTTTATGAAAAAAAAATCAAAATGCGGTATTGTCAATATAGTCTGCAAAAAAAAAATATAAAAAATTAAAAGTTCAAGAATTGTTATTATTCTGGCTATTATAAAATTATCAGAACTTTATGCGTAAGTCTGGTGTTTGCAAAAATGTATAACAGTCGACTTTGGTTGTCATATCATTTGACGGTCAGTTACCGCAGTATGAAGGTACGTTTTTTTAAACTTATTTAACGAAATCGTACTGTAATTTGACTAGGCAACTCATGTGTGTCGTCTAAGACCACGGAAACTAGCAGATCTCAAAGTTTAAAATTTTCCCCGCGATCAGAAATTCATAATTTAATCAAAAACGGTCAAATTCGAGATTTTGGGTTAGAACCCCGGATATAAGTCGGGAATGTGTGCGCCATTTTTAGTTATAAATCTAGGCAACTTTAGTAAATACGCCACCCCCCATTTTGTATCTCGGCATTGGAACAGGAGCGGTAAACAATTAAGTTTAATACTGTATTAAATGTATTGGGATGACATTTTGTATGGTAATAAACCTATGACGCTGTAAGTGACACCAGCCTGTGAAGCTATAAAAATGATACGTCGAAAGTATCTACCCAGGACGCAGTTGGTAGCAATCTCTTTCGCCCCCGGCATGTTTTGATATCGGATCGGCTCCCATATTGCCAATATTCCAGGGGGGGGNACGTACTCATTCCGTTACTGCGCTCTTCCGGTTCCCCACCCCCCTCCACGCCCCTTTTTTCCTGCATCGTTCGCCCTTCGAGTGCCAGACCTCCCATCTAGGTTAACAAATGCCCCTATCATCTCCCGTGCTGGTGACCGTCATACGCCCCTTCCCCCTTCGCACGCCGTCACACCCTCACCAAACCCCCTCACTCCGATCCATGCACACATCGCCCGATACGTTCAAAGAGAATTGTGAACCCCAGCGGCGCAGGAAAAAAAAATTCGGAGCGAATTATTGGCAAGCAGGCCGGCGAGTGGGGTGGGAGATTATAGAGGCGATATGACCGCGATCAGTTCGACCGGCGTAATGAAGTCCCCCCCCCCTTTTTTTATGACCGCGAAATGGCATATTGCTCACGCCCGGAATGGCAGGGGGGGTTAGAATCGGTACTAAATTTGCACGAGCGCTCGTGACAAAGAGATGCATGATCGATGCTGCCGTGTAAACTGCAATCAGGCATGTAAAAAGATTCCTCGTGGATTTCCCGATTATTTTTGGAAATAAACAACTGACGTCAAGTTGGAAATGCATGCTAATTTGTTAATGTAACGGAACTTAATTGAAATTTTCATATTATTACTTTTTTAAGGGCTGACAATGGCAGGCTCTCACACTATGGCAAGCCTATAAACTTGCAAAACTACACAGAGGAGGTAAATAGTCATTGAACAAATTTAGTGCCCTGTTTAAGATCCTTGATTCACCTACGTTAAATTACGTCTAACTTAACATCACACGTAACATTTATTCTTATGTTACAGTATGTTTTACAAGTGATTTTTAATACTGTAGAACGATTGCACAACTAAACGACTGCTGTCCCTTAGCCAATCTCCCTATTTTCCTGTCGAGCGTCCGTCTTTATTTCGCCTTGTTGTCCATTACTCTTTCTCCTCCAACTGTTCTCTTATGGTTTGATTCCTTACTTCATCTAGCCTTATTCCCGAACTATTACTCTTAATGTGTTCAGTTCAGTTGTGATAGGAGCTGTCTTGTTTTTGCCGTTTCCTTGAGTTTCTGACTCACTTCTTAGAAACTGGTTGGGTCAGGCCAGCAACCTGTCTGGTTAAGTATGCGGCTTTTGCTCGGCGAAACATACTGCGACTCTAACCTGAGGATGGATTTAATAAAGACAACCCAGGAACAGGATAAGGCAAATATCAGGGTCGATGGATTCAGGAACGACAGAGAATAACACAATGGTTTTTGGAAAATACATTCTTTGGAGGGTAACAATTATTACAATTTAATTTAAAAGGCGGAGAAAAACGTTGCTGTTTGTGGCAACTCGAAAACAAAGAAAATCAACAATGGGGTACAACATTTGGACAAGCATGATTTTATGTGCAGGGGTAAAAGTGAAGACTTGAAATTAGTTTTCGGGAGTGAGAGTTTTTATTAAAGTAAATCTTACACAAGCATTCCGTGACACACGTTATATTTATGTGACCGCGACAGAGGTTAGGAGGCCGGACTTGACAAACATTTTTTTGTATAAATAAGGAAAAGTGGTAGTGTTGAAAATAGTTTACTGATGTGATTTATATTACGCCCTATGACTGCACTTTGGGCATGTTCAGAATGTATGGTTCTCCCAGGAATTCAAGAGAAAAAAAACTTGTGTTTAAGTTATGAACAAAGAATAATCAACACACATAAGATATTTCTGCCTGATTTTAACCACAAGAAACTTTATATCGTTAATAATGTATTTTTGCATATTCTGTTGTTTGTTAGTAGTTAGATCTCTGCACTCAATCCAGTGCGCAACTAGAAAGACAGCTATAGCTGATACCTCAGAGAATTTGCAGACCGGACTCCGATTCACAACCACGTACAACTGTTCAGTTGTGATAAACTCGTACATAAACGTGCACATGCCGAGAACATAAATTATTGCGACACGGTTTAGCACAAGAACACAAATTCTCTCAAAGTCATAGATTTCTTTTAATAGATCGGACATTTTAGCTCACCGATGATTGCTTCGATGTATTAGCTAGAAGTCGGCAAGAAAAGGCATTAAATCAATGGTCACGTCAAATTTGCACATATATATTAATAAAACATATTTTTTAAGTGTGCGCCGTTGAATATTATTAGATGAAGGTCTTGTTTAAATGATCGCAAAGAAAAGCCATCCAAAACTCTGAAAGTAATACAGATGGAATTAACCACAACAAATAATTTTGTTTAATAGCTAACTTTGTGAAAAGAATCCCTAATTGTTCAAAGAGATATAACATTTGCTCACTATAAAGCGCAGAAACTTTCTTTAAATGTGTTCCCAAAAAAACACAAACTGAAATTCTATCAAACCACACTTTAATCTTGACTGAAAAATCTGAATTTTACATTTTAATTCTGCACTTTTAGTAAAAATTTGATAAGGCGGAAATTAAATTGAGACGGAAATGAAAATTTGAAATTACTGACCTGAATTCACGTCATTTTACACTCAATACATTATACATATAAATGGAAATATTTGATTAATAACCTAAGATCGAACGTCGAACAATATTAAAGCCGCTTAGCTACAGAAACAGCAAATGGTTGGATAAAAATTTGTTATTTAAAATTTTATTGTTCGGCTATATGAATTGATTCACAAGCCAATGTGATGTCAGAATATTTATTTTGTTTACTGATAAAAACGTTGAAGTTCTTTTCTCAAATCTATGAACACAAATTTCAACTGATATATAGTTTTTCTTTTATATTAAAAATGCTAACCTGTGGTAATTTTAATGGATAACATTATAGGTCACATGCATGAAATAATAAAACAAATTTCATTAGTGAAATAGAATATCCCAGCGATAGTTTATCTTCTAATATGTTTCCACATTAAAAAAAACTACCATTTTGGGGTTAATATTACGTATTCTTGGAGCACTCTTAGTATTAACTTCCGTGAGCATGAACTGAGCACTAGCAATGCAGTTTGTGGTCATCGTTCGTAAGTGATGCCCGAATCTCAAGAAACTATATTTTTGTTGTTATCTATTCTTAATGCTCGATGTTCTAATGTTTTTTCCTTGCAGAGTGATAATACCTTCGCCGTGGCGTCCGCGGGTTATTCGTGACTATTCCCTGTCTGGTTTGTTCTAGATTATCGTAAATAGTTAACTACTTTAATGAAAGTAGGTTTTATTTCCACCGGAGCGGCGTCGGGCACTCGCGCGCGACGAACTTGTGCACCAAGACAGTATGAGCTCTACGTTTTGCTGGACATCTGCTAAGGAAGAATCAAGTTGAAATCCCGTTGTTTTTACGTGTCCGCGCGTGACAGTAATTTTCACCGAAGGCCTAATTCACCCGGTAATAACGAGGCCCAGGGCTTAACCCACCGGTGTGAGGGGACAGTCAAGGTCAACCTCCGCCGGTACGAGCTAATCACGGTACACGAGTCTACCACCCTAACCTCGTGGGCAAGTGTTGACTGGTCAGTGATCTGCGGTATTTGACCTCTCCAAGTTACCATCAACAATCACAACTACAGAAGAAAGATATATATCTGCAGAGGAATTACGTGAAGAGGTCATCCGCAGTGAGAAAAGTCGCTTAATCATCGCAGCGGAGAGAAGACGCAAAAAAAAGAAGTTATCTAAGTTGCAGAAATTTCAACCAAGACGCCTGGTGCTTATACGAGCATCGAACGTAAGCAAGCATTGGGACCATGTTACCAATAAATTATTACCATTGTTTAAAAGGCCCTATTTGATATCTAACGTCACGAAGGAAAACTGCTATGAGCTGAAAAACCCCACTGCTGGAGAAGTAGTACGAAAGTTTAACCTTGCGGTGCTACGAGCTTACAGGTTGCCGCTGATTATGTTGTAACGAAGTTAATTTTTGCGCAGAGAATTTATTTGCGCGGCGAGCAAGATAAACGACCAGCTTTGAGGAAGTTTATGGCACGCAGAGGTTAAATGAAGTTGTTATTTGGGAGGACATTAATTTTTATAGCGCGAAGGTAGTTGAAGAGTTTGCGGAGATTGGATTGCCGCAACCCAGCGAATACCACGCCTTTAAGTGTTTAACGTGTGTTTGAGTCCCAGGTAATTCGAGTGAACACGCACCTGCTTCGCCTTGAAGTAACGAGTTTGCCGCACGCGCGTCGTCAGAATATTGCTCCTGTGCGAAGTGAACTGCAACGCATTATAGCATTCGGAAGAAATTGAGCAAGTAGCCTGCGTGGTGAAGAATAGTTCCTATCTGCCCTAGCATGAACCTAGAAGGGACGAAACTAGTCCTGCCTGTAGTTTGGTTACCTGCCTATCCGCACTTCGCTTTGATGATAAATTTAGTACTTACAGTTTATCCTGGTCCCCTCGAATTTTTTTTGGGACCGGAAATGCAACATAAACACTTTATTAGGAAGTGTAAGAATCATGATTACTTTGGTTGATTTTATTTGGAAACAACTACTGCGGTAGTATCTTCTGAATTAATCTAGTATTAGGGAGTGCTGAATAAATTGTATTGTTATTTATATTGCAAGATGTATGTTTGTTCTGTGTTTGTCGGTGCTATGTTATGTTCTACATGTGTGTTGAATATTATGTTATGTATCTTATGTGTCAGTAGCATATATATATATATATATATGGCGAGTCTGGGACAAGGGAATGGGGAAGTACGAGCCAGGAGCCGGCCTGCTGTCTTGTTGTGACATCACCCAAACACCATGCTGGATATGGCTGACCTTGACCTTGACCCTGTACCTGTGACCTTGGATGACCTTCAAACAAAATATTCCAAAAAATAGAAAAAAAAATATAACGTTCAAAAAATTTATAAAAAATAAATAAATTAAAAACAAATTAAAAAATGTTTTTAAAATTATTCAAATATGTAAATGTAGGAGGACTGGGATTCGATGGCAGGTGGATTGGCTAAGCTCCCGACACGACCGTCCCTCACCAGGTAGACCAGTGTCCATCTCGTCAGCCATGTTGGATCCAGGTGACATTGACCTTGACATGCGACTTTGACATTGACCAATGCCCATAACCTTAAATGACCTTGAGCCCTAAAAATTCTGGCCAATCTAAAAAAAATCCTAAAAATTCAAAACTTATTTAGGAAAATTATATTAAAAATTTATAAATATTTACATTAAAACGTTATTTAGAAAATTATTATTTTAAAATGTTTATAAGAAACTTACATTTTTAGAGGTTTCCCCAGCACTACGTCCAGTAGATTACTGACCCACCACCAATGTTTCTCATTGGTTAATTAGTTAGCAGGCCTCAGCCTCCCTCACCCATACTCAATCTATCGTATGCGCACATCTTGTTTTTTTTTTCTTTTCCTTTGGCATTTGTGTACATTTTCAACACTTAGGTGGCACTGATGACTCCAACCATCATGTTATATTTGGGTGACCATCACCTCGACCTCATATCTGAGACCTTGAGCCCGTGCCCGTGACCTTGGATAACCTTTAACCCAATAATTAATTAAATTTTTTTCATAAAATCTCAAAAATAAAAAACAAAAATATTTAAACAAATCAAAAATTTTATTAAAGAATTGTTTTTATGATCTTTCAATCGATCTCGCAATCTTTCCATAAATCAGCAACGCAATCACCTCTGCACTTATCACCACATTTAGGCCCACATGCACCACAATCAGCACCAAATGCACCGCAATTGGTACCACATGCACATCAATTCACACCAATCTCCACACCAATCCACGCACCAATCCGCCCGGATCAGAATCGCAATCAGCACCACAACCAGCAATGCAATCAGTAATCAACATCAATCCCCAACAATCAACACCAACACACACATAAACCCACACACCAATCCACACATATCCAAGCACCAATCCCCACACCAATCCACACACAATTCCAGACACCAATCCACACAAATACACACCAATCCATCATGCCAATCCTCCTCCGCAATTCACATCAATCCACGACAATCCTTCGCAATCCTCCTCCACAATCCACAGCAACACATGTCAATCCTTCTATAAATTCAAATACTGGCATCAATCACAACCTTCGATCCATTTCAATCCTTAGCAATAGTCTTCCACAATCCGCACCAATACATGTCAATCGACGATAAATCCCAATCCTTCGATCAATACGAATGCTTCGATCAATCCTAATTTTTGATCAATCCCAATCCCTCGATCAATTGCCAATAATTAGCAATCCTCCTCCACAATCCACACCATTCCATGTCAATCCTCCTCCACAATCCGCAGCTATCCACGACAATCCTTCAATCAATCCCAATCCTTCGATCAATCAATCGGAAAAATGACTCAATTATTAAATTACTTTAACGTCCAGTACACAGTTTAGTATTAAATTGTCGCTACTAGTCCACCTGAGTTATACAGGGTGGTGGCCAGTAGTTTATATAGTTAAATTATTTAGGTGCAGACTTAGGACACCTGAGGTTGTTGCTTTAGGGGCAAACAAATACTCGAATACTCCGTAATTTAACACACCAGGATTTTATTGATCAGAAGGTCACATAGTTATTTACACACACTGGCGAGACTGAGCCCCCCTGCAGTCGTAAGCCTGAAGGGCTGGCGGGCTGAATACTATGCATCGGGGAAGGTTGTTGAAGGGAGACGTTTCTCTACTTATCTGTGACTGCGGCTTTTGGTGAATTATCTTCGTTGGTAGCTGAGGCATGGTGAGTTGGGTGGCCCTATTTCTCAGGCCCTCGGACTGGCTCTCGTTGACGTGCTGTATTAAGTTGGCTTTTTCCTGCGGCTTTGACGGTCTCTCTCTGAAGTCCGGGATTTGGGTTTCCCGTGACTTGTACTTTCCCTGCGATCCCGGCTGGCGTTCCTGCTTGTCCTGCTTCCGGCTGTCGCGTTTCTGCATTCCTAACCACGGAAAACTGCCACTATGTTTTCGGAAATGAACCCATAAGTTCTCGGTACTTTTACTGGGTTTGTCTCGGGACTTTACACATTAATTTTCGGCTTTTCCTGGGTTCTCTTCTCGGTGACATTACTATTGACTCACTGACAGACTGAATGCTCGCCTCGTCGCCATATAGCGCCTGACTATGCCTTCTCGGGGAATGGCGCCACTCGGACTGGGGCTGCCACTCGTTTTCGGGAATTTACTCTTATTCTCGGCACTGTTCTCGTCACACGACTGTTTACTCCCGTTTCGGTTTCTCTCGTTTCGGTTGCATCTATCTCGTCTCGCGGTTGTACCGCCGAACAACTCCCGTCTTGGTTGAACAACTGACTGCGAACAACTTATTGTACATTACTGCCTGGGCCGGGCCCGAACTCCGGCCCGTTGATACGACTGCCTCTCGCCTAACTGCCTTCTCTGTCTCGCATCGTGGCTGCCGAACAACTCCTCGTCCACGACTGATCACGACTGACTGATCACCACTGACTATTTGCTGACCACTGACGTTTCTTCGCTGCTCCCGAATTTAACCCGTCTCTCGATATATTCAAATTGGCTGTCAGCAGTTTGTGTCGAGAGAAATAGGGACTTCCCTGGTGTCCCTCGCACGTTTTTTGTATAGGATTCCATGTCTGGTCAGCGACGCGCGCGCTCAAACTAGGGGTGGAGGGAGGGTGTGGCAAGCATCTCGGGGGTTCCTGGGAGCTGTGTCGGCATTAATCTCGGCGGGGGTTACCCTGTTTCCTTCGTAGAGGGCTTATATCAACTAATTTTCGGGACTTTCCCTGTTTTTCTCTTGCTTCGGTTCATCCCCGCATATCCTTATATATCGAGACTTCCCCGGGGGTATTTCTCCCAGGGTGTGAATACAGTGCAATTCCTATCCCTTGTACTCGCCACTCATCATTATATAATGTTGTGTTTTGGTGAACAGGTACATCCACATAGCATACTGTAGTTCTTGGCCTGGAACCAAGCTAGAAAATTTTTCACCTACATATAGTGAAATTAACGTAATAAAATGTACTGTACAACTGCGGTGTTAAGATTGTAAACTTAATGACCACCTAGCTCTTAAAGATCTATATGGATTCAGTAACGAATTCACTTCTCAGTGTAATCATGCTGTTTATAAATACGCTAAAGAGTAATTCTAAACGTCAATTTTGGCAAAAGTGTATGAAGAAAATTTTAAATAGTGACAACCGAAAAAAGTTCTTAACGTTAGAAGGTAGGCCTATATTATCTTCAGTAGCTTCAGGGGCGTTTCAGTCAAATACAGGATTCATGCATATTAAGAATTGTTACATTGATAACGATACACATTAAAATATTCATATATATATATATATATATAAACTGATCTTCAAGAACTACTTTTCGCAATAAACTCTGTAGTTAATCTTCAGTGGTGTGAACACGAGGAAGTAAAAAATTTATTTGTCGCAAATAAAGTGGTTTGAAAGTTGTAACAGACTACCCTGATAGGTACGAATGCAAAACGACTGCTCATTAGCGCGAGAATTGGGCGTGGCATGAGGGTTGTACGACGATCAGAAACAGATGCTTTAGAGTATGCTCAACCTCATTCTTTGCTCTCTTTATTTGGTCTGTGCGCGAAGCAGACCCCGTTAAAGAGAACTTCCGTTTGCCTTCTCTCCTTTCGTTTTACTGCCCACACTCAACCTCTTCAGTGCTCTGCTTTTTTTTTCATCGGCCACGAAAAATTTAATCTCGCTTCAAGTTCAGAAGACGAACCGAAAATAGGGTCGCGGAATGCAGAAAAACAGCATTTGCGATTGTGTATGGCCAGTGTAATAAAACATATGTTCTGATTGTCTCATAACATTCGCTTCAGTACAAATAAACTGGGTAAATATCACTCAAAGTTAATGGCACTATTTATTTGACTCAGCTTAAAAATAAGATAAGACATTTTTGACGCAGACGTTTTAAAGTAAAAAAAAACCCAAATTTGTAACTACAAATGTAAATATGTATCAAAAAAATTAGAGACTATATTACTTGGGAAGAATATGGCGAAAAGTTTGATTTGAGTTGAGAGATTTGGGTGGCTCTTAACGGGGTTTTGAAAGCCGATGAGGGTGAAATTATGTAAGAATGGAGCAGAGAGAATGCAAGGGGGGGGGAAACGGGAAATCCCCGAGGAAACCCGCCGACCAGCGGCATCGTCCGGCGCGATTCCCACTTGTGAAATTCCGGGAGTGACCCGGTCGGGGATTGAACCTCTTCGCCTTGGTGAGAGGCAAGCAGTATAACTGCTCAGAAACCGCGGCCCCCAAAAATTTTAAAGAACTATATAAATTGTTAAGAGGAACGTAAAAAAAAAATTCCATTTGGGAAAATGACAAAGTGTATATTTTTGCCACAGGAGTAGTTAATAGGAGACTGCGAATTCTGACTTTTTTCAGGCGAATATGGCTACAAATATCAAGCGACACTGGACTGGGAAGGAGGCGAACTGTAAGGTGAGTTCAAGGCCTGAATTACCAAATTCACGCCTCAATATGGTGACTGCTGTTCAGCCCCAATGTCTGCCCTCAGATTTTCGATATTCCGAAGGAACGCTACCCTCACTGCCAGATAAGAAATTACTGTTATTTAATAATCGCCACGAGTCTTACTTTTTCGTCACCTTGATCACCACTATCGCCTCAGTGTAGGGGCCGCGATGGCTAAGCGGTTAGCCTGATCGCCTTCCCATCAAGGCGAACCGGGTTCAATCCCCGGCACGGTCACTTCCGGATTTTCACATGTGAAAATCGTTCCGGACGATGCTGCTGATAGGCGGGTGTTCTCGGGGATCACCCGTTTCCCCGTCCTTTCATTCCGGGGCTGCTCCATACTCACCTCAATCACCTTCATCGGCTCTTAAGACCTCGCTGTTAAGAGCCGCCCAAATCTCTTCACTCACTTCACTCGCCTGAGTAGTGACTCGTAAATTTGTTAATGACCAGAATAATTAATTATATCAGGAAAGCAACATTTTCTTAAGTTTAGTTATGTTTAAAGACGTGTTATGCAATTAATCGTATGGTATTTTTAGAGGTCCTAATTTGTATAGTAGATTGCACTCGTATAACACATACTTGAGGGGTTGGTAGCAAGGCTACAGACTTTCCACAAATGAAAATAAAAGGTAACCGCTTTAATTCCCATAAGTAAACGTATCACTACGAAAACATAAGCAAATTCAGAGCCTTGCACGTAGCGGCCATGGCGCACTTGAAGAGCGTGGCAGTGTCGCCCTTACCGCTCTCGCGCTCCTCGGCATCAAACACAGAGAAAAGCTCCAGGTAGGCCACTTTCTGCTCGAGACACCCCTTAAGGATGCCTAGCGTTCGGATTCCGAGAGACGACAGAGCTGTGGGCTCACCCCTACCCCTCCACCCCAGGGGAGTTTCTTCTTCGTCGCCATGCGCCGTCACCCCTCTCTCCACCCTCTCCGCCCTCCAATTCTGTCTCGTAAATCAATTCATTATGGAATTAGAGCATTCTATTACCGGCGAATCTCTCTCGCTGACCGCTTTATTTCGCACGACGTATGTGCCCCCCCCCCTACGCCCAAGTGCAGGTACAGCTACCAGCGACGTGCCGGACATCGGGCGAGTAGAAGAATGGAGCGAAGAGGGCGGAATGGAAAGCGGTAGGGGTGTTGGAAGGGTTACGTGGATATTTCACACCCGTCCTTCGTTTCACGCCTTCCTTCAGTCTCTCTCCCCTTCTCCAACCCTTTTGCCGGTCACCGACAGTGTTGTCCACGCGAGTTTAAAACCTCGGGCGAAGATCTAATTTGACCGGAGTTTGAAAGGTTTCCAGGGGGTTTTTGCGGAGGAAAAGGGGTGGTGTGTAGGGTTAGAAGGGGGAGGGNCCCTTCTACGTACACCAGCCCTTCTTCCGTGGCTCCCACGGGAGACACAAATCAATCCCGATTAGATTTCTCGAATCATTTGAGTCGGGGATCGTGTGTCCTGCAAGGAAGGCCTGAGGGATAGACGGGTCGCGGTGAGGGGGGTTACGGGGCCCCAGCTAACATCTGCGCGCTCGTTAACCAGGAATCTGCAATTCATGTCGGGCGGCCACGCCAATGGAGGTTTCGGGCGACCCAGCCGTGTCTACTCGCGGCGTCCGCGTAGTCCGTGTCACGGCGGCGCGATTAGCCCCGGGACATTTCCCCGGAACTAATGATAGTGTTTACACCGACCCCCTTCCTTCGGCCGCCGCACCCGGAGACGAATAGCGAGTCGCAGACGGCCTCTGACGCTGGTAGCCCCGGGTCCTGTAGTCAGTTGACGGCAGAGTGCTATGTACCCCCCTCCTCCTCGCCAGCAAGCCACGACCCTCAAGCCAATGTTGTAGTTCCATAGCATATCGCAGGGCACACTCTTAAAGAGTTAGTCGTTCGGACATTTTTTTTTTCCTGTGCATTCGTTGTTTGCGCGATTACGCGTAAGTAATAAATGATCTGGGAATACGACTTTTTGCCAGAAAAGATTAAAAACAATTATCTGAATTCGCACAGTTTAGTTTTTATAATATTACGTCTACTCTAACAAAAAACATTGTGAAAATGGTCAAAAAAAGCATTTTTAGATATTGCCTGTGCAGTTTCCTTAGTACTGTAGGTAGGAAAAAAGTAAAACTATACAGTTTTAGTTCAACTTATCGGCTTTCATTGCGTATAATAAAATCTCACTGTAACAGATCTCATTTGCACAGGAAAGCGCAACAGCAGAAGCACTGCGCGCAGGTTCAGCGCCTTGCGCGTAGGNAAAAAACATTGTGAAAATGGTCAAAAAAAGCATTTTTAGATATTGCCTGTGCAGTTTCCTTAGTACTGTAGGTAGGGAAAAAGTAAAACTATACAGTTTTAGTTCAACTTATCGGCTTTCATTGCGTATAATAAAATCTCATTGTAACAGATCTCATTTGCACAGGAAAGCGCAACAGCAGAAGCACTGCGCGCAGGTTCAGCGCCTTGCGCGTAGGNCTGTAACAGATCTCATTTGCACAGGAAAGCGCAACAGCAGAAGCACTGCGCGCAGGTTCAGCGCCTTGCGCGTAGGGACGACGGAACGCTGGTCATGCGTGTTATTGTCGCCCGTATCGCCGTGCCTCGAAAGCGAAAAAAAAAAATTGGAGCCACGTATCCTTGAGATTACGCCTCATCCACCATACTCAATTTTCAATTTATGCGCCCTAACATTCTTTTCAGCGAAGTAACTAAATATATTATTATATAACTTTTAAATTCTACAAATGACTTCAAATTCCGTCGCCAAATTGTATCCACACGTCACCTGGTAACAGTGATATAAAAATATGATGCTGCAGTAATTACGTCAAAACTTGACGAAAGTTCAGAATGCATGGTTTTTTTCTACAGCGTAATGTATATTGCCAGTCTATTCGCGGTTCCTTCGCACTTTTTGAATGAAACCTTTGAAAAATCACTCCATATATGACGTGTTTGGTTGCTTCCTAAATATGTCATGTATCACAAGCGTTTTGTACTTGGGTTAACGTAAAAGTAGGTATACCTTATTTATGTTTGAATTAAACATTTTTGTTACATTTTATCTATAAATTATAATATTTCATTTATAACTAATATTATTGAAGACAGAGAGAAAAAAAAGTGTGTTGGTAATGTGTAGTAAGAAATAGTTTCTATGCAAAATACTATTACATTAAGTGCATACGAATGCGGTGCGTTGGCCNTGGTAATGTGTAGTAAGAAATAGTTTCTATGCAAAATACTATTACATTAAGTGCATACGAATGCGGTGCGTTGGCCATCTGGTGTAATTTTCCGTGTTTATTTTGCACGAGGCAGATGAATATCCTGGAATTATAACTTTGGCAGATATGCAGAAAAGTTGGAAGTAACTGCGAATGGAGTATTGTTGTAGTTTCAAAATAAGTGTCCCTAAACAAGTGATNTGGTAATGTGTAGTAAGAAATAGTTTCTATGCAAAATACTATTACATTAAGTGCATACGAATGCGGTGCGTTGGCCCTCTGGTGTAATTTTCCGTGTTTATTTTGCACGAGGCAGATGAATATCCTGGAATTATAACTTTGGCAGGNGTGTAATTTTCCGTGTTTATTTTGCACGAGGCAGATGAATATCCTGGAATTATAACTTTGGCAGGTATGCAGAAAAGTTGGAAGTAACTGCGAATGGAGTATTGTTGTAGTTTCAAAATAAGTGTCCCTAAACAAGTGATATAAGCTAGGAACCAGTATTTCAATATTGGGTATGCGGCCGAGCCATAGTTCAGGGCATGACAACTTTAATGAAATTTAATCAGCGTAGTTTGTAAATGACGCTGTTTTGATTAAAAAGCTGTCTCCACAGTAACCTTATATATATAAAAAACACACGTGCCTTTAACGTCAGATTAACTTGAGCATCAGAACGTTCAAATGCGCGCGTACTTCCATTATACNAAAAAACACACGTGCCTTTAACGTCAGATTAACTTGAGCATCAGAACGTTCAAATGCGCGCGTACTTCCATTATACTGTCGCGTAAACAACTAACGTTACGCTAGGTTGCACTAGTGCTGCGTGTCTCGAACAAATCATACGGACGTTAATCGCTAACTTCCGCAGGCCTAAGTGGCGGAATAGCGCGCCGTACATCTCGTAGCGAAGTGAACACTGCCAAGTTCGTAGTTTGCTCGTGACATAGATTGGCGAAGTTCCACTGAGTCATAAAAATCTCAGACTCCCCCACAAAACGGATCAATATGAGAACGTTTTGCAATGTTACAAATGATGTATTTTATAAAATGGTCAAAGCTATATAATAGAAATAAATTTCTAACAAAACAAAATCTGAAGTCGTACACAAAAAAGCAGAAGGCAGAGTGTATGTGCCGTATACCCGAGTATACCCTCCACTGCAGTCCTGCCTAGCGCTAACCTCACGTGATTCCTCGAAATAAGTGATTATCTGACCTATTAGCATTTCAACACTTTGTCGTTGAAAACCTTCAATGTGAAGAAATAACTACGACATAAAAAAATTATAAATGAATAAAAACGCGCCAGAGTTAGCCGTTGTTGAGAAATACTCGACATAACATGCATATAATTCCATGAACGATTCTAGTCAAATACCACAAGAAAAACCGACACAGCACAACAAATATGTAACCTACATACAATATCAAAAATGGTCTACTCAGATGTCACAAGAAAAATGACACACCACAGCCAGAATGAATATCAAACAAACAGGAAGGATGGTATATTAAGAAAATGGCAAAAAAAAAAACGAGAATGACACAGACTAACAGAATGGCTGGAAGACTTTTTGGAAACTGCTATCTGTTCCCGTTTCTTCCTGACTGGCTCACGATTTTCCCGTGCTGGATGCCAACAGTACTTGATTAAAAAGTTACATTAACATTTTCCCCCACATTTAGTGTTTCAACAGAGCTTTACTTTTATTTACGAAAAAAAAATTTATCTCGCAAAGCGAAATACTTTTCCGTTACATTAAAACTTTGTCGGGGGAAGCAGTATACTTTATGTACTAAACAGGCTGACCCCGTGGTCGTTTGCCTCTGCCCTCTGCCAGGGGCGCGTCAACAGATGGGGGAGGGGTGGGTTGTTAGGAGCATTGCCTCCCCTTGCTGGTAGTTAGAAAGGGCGATGGGAGCTAAGCTTGAAAACCAAATAATTATGATAAAGATTCCTAAAATTTTCATTAGAAATCTAAGTTTATATGGCTGTTTGCATTTTTCTTTTAATGTTTTCCATCAGCTTACAGGAAAAGGAAAAACTGCACATTTTGAGCTGACNATGGCTGTTTGCATTTTTCTTTTAATGTTTTCCATCAGCTTACAGGAAAAGGAAAAACTGCACATTTTGAGCTGACGCCGATTAATCCCGATGAGTGTCTATATGAAGCATTCTTCAGGAAGAGAAGTTGCTTCAATTTATCTAGCAGTCTTATACTACACGAAAGACTGCACCTACCAAATGGTTAAGGAGGTCTAAATTTTCAGTTTGTTACAGACCAACAATCACTATTTGTAAAAATTCACTTTACGTGTATTTTTATTTCGACTGCTGAGCCAGTGACCTGGATGTCATATTTTACATAAAATCTTGATATAATCGTAAACAGCATAATGTTAAATTAAATTTTCCATATNATGGCGGTTTGCATTTTTCTTTTAATGTTTTCCATCAGCTTACAGGAAAAGGAAAAACTGCACATTTTGAGCTGACACCGATTAATCCCGATGAGTGTCTATATGAAGCATTCTTCAGGAAGAGAAGCTGCTTCAATTTATCTAGCAGTCTTATACTACACGAAAGACTGCACCTACCAAATGGTTAAGGAGGTCTAAATTTTCAGTTTGTTACAGACCAACAATCACCATTTGTAAAAATTCACTTTACGTGTATTTTTATTTCGACTGCTGAGCCAGCGACCTGGATGTCATATTTTACATAAAATCTTGATATAATCGTAAACAGCATAATGTTAAATTAAATTTTCCATATNCGACCTGGATGTCATATTTTACATAAAATCTTGATATAATCGTAAACAGCATAATGTTAAATTAAATTTTCCATATTTTACTGGTTAATAATGACAACAAATAAAGGCAACAAGCAAATAACCAAATTTTATGCATTAAAGCAGGTCTGATGGAGGTGGTTTCCGTTTGTCCTGTAATTGCAATGTTGAAGAGCAAAGGATAACGTACTAATCGATTCTGAATTCAAGAAGGAATTATAGTACAACTAGAAAATCCCCGACACACTCAGGGAGTCGAATCCCGTAGCCAGCCAAAGCGTGCCAACATTTTTTTTTTTTTTTTTGCCCAGCCAAATACTAGACACGCATTCTTTTCACCCTCGCGCCTATACCCTACCTGGGTAATGCAGGGATACAAGTACGAGTATTTCCTTTAGTTTAACATTGTCTTATGTATCTCATAACTTTCCATCCTTTGGCTCTCTCGGGCCACATAACTTTTACTTTTTGTTTGGTTTTTATTACTTCGCCTACCCCTACCCTTTGATTGATTGGTGATGCGTATGATTGTGAACTATATTTTATTTTACTGCCAAGCTGCTCGGAGGGTAAGTGTGGCGCTGTAAATCCTGCCATCCACCCTAACTCTCCCAGCAACCTGGGGGTTATTGTCTATATTATATTGTATATATTTCTACTCTGACTTTCTAAGGAATTGTATAACGGCTGTACAAAAAATTACCTTTCCTTTTACCAGACATTCCTAACTGTTTATCCATATACTGTTAGGCAGCAGCCCGGGAGGGGTGCCTGTGGACCGCTTTTCGATCCCCCTCCGTCTGCATAAACCCTTCTCCAGTCTGGAGTCTCGTCATTTAATTCTCATGTTCCATGTTCCATTAACAGGTCCGTATATTTCCAGTCTCTTTTACCATAATTCTTTGCGTTGGTCGTTGTTTCTCCGTTGTTTATATTCCTTGTACGTCGCCACGTCCGCATCATGTCTTCTAACTTTTTTTAATGGTGAGGAAGGGGAAGACCTCTTCCCCCCTCCCCAACCTAACTCGCCAGTTGCCTTCTGACGCAAACCTTTGAAAGTTCTACGTATTTGCACACTGGGATAACCGAGGCCGTATAGTGGCTCCTCTTTCACTACAACATTTATATAAGCGGTTTTGCATTTGTTCACGTTAGTTGAGCGGGCCCGCTCCCAGCGTTCAAGTTGAAGAGTGCCAACTGCTAGACCAAAAAGTTTGGACTGAAGCCCAGCGCACACAGAACGATCTCTCCTGCGAGTTTTGCTAAGATATTACATAATAGCTAGGCAAAGAGGTATGTAACTTGGTTACTCGCGGGGTTCGTCACTGGTTTTGCCGCACATGGCAACTTATGGGTTTCCTTGCGAGCTGCTATTGTCAATTAGTCACGCCGGCAGCAATGACAAGTTTTTTTTTACAACTGGCGAAAATAATAAAACAATGAACACTTTACGGCGAATAAATATTGCTGTGTCATAAAAATTACAATAAATCGTAGACGAAATAAACGACTGTGAACAAGAGAATTGTTAGCGTGAAGGAACGAATACAGGAGGGTACCGGCAATGCTTTTCGAAGAATTCGGGTAGGTAGACACATAACCTCAAAACTGTACACAAACATGTTTCCTCTATGCATTTATTAACACAGACAAAACAATCATGTTGCCATGTAAATAAGGTCACGTGACAAGATTCCTTGCTCTCATTGGCTGAGATCGGGAACTACCAAAAGAGACACGTAGAGAAAATAGCACCATTCGAGGCATCGATAAATCCAGGGGACGATCACGTCTAGAAGCAGGCAAGGCTACTCGCATGCGATATCGCAAGGAAAATCGTTCCGTGCGCGGTGGGCTGGACTCCAACGGTTGGGTCCTCGATGCGCGAGATCGCGAAGGCGTCACGAATCCGTGACGAGGAGGCCGAGGGGGCTGCGGTGGCCCAACGTTAAGACCGCTAGCCTCCCACCTACGCGAACCAGGCTTGATTCCCGGCGGGGTCGCTCCCGAATTTTCTTACGTGTGAATCGTGCCTGACGATGCCGCTGGTCAGCGGATTTTCTCTGTTTCCTCCGCTTAGACCCGCCCTTGCATTCCGGTGCTGCTCCGTACTCACCTCGCTTCGCCCTCATCGGCTCTCCGCAAGAGTATAACATTTCTGAGCAACGAACGAGGTATCCCAGTTTGTTAGGGGCCCACTGTGATGATTTTTTTTNCCGCAAGAGTATAACATTTCTGAGCAACGAACGAGGTATCCCAGTTTGTTAGGGGCCCACTGTGATGATTTTTTTTCCCTTCGATATTAGCCTCACGAATTGTTTGTGCTTTCCCACAAAAATTTTTGAAAAACTAAAGCATTTAGTCCTTTGCAATTTTTAGTTAAAATGTAATTCAGATACACCTACATTTCCCTGTGGGTCTACATCCTTCTTAGTACTACATGGAAGCACCGTTATATTGCGGACACTACGCCGAGGGAAAACTGTGATTCGTTCAGTTAATTTGTGAACGGAACTGTACTGTATTGATCCACTGGCGGACAATGGCGATTCAAAGAGAACGCGGCACCGAAAATAAATTACAAACCAAGGTAGCTGTACTGATGATTGTTGTGTTATACTTTAGGTTCAACCTTGAACGTAACTGCTTTGTGCAATTATCTGATTTGAAATGTCAGGGAAACAAGTGTGCAGCTTTTCAATGTATATATCGACAAACTTTAATCTATGTTACGCCATAACTAATTGTTCTTAAAGATTATTTTGAACTGTCAAGAAACGTACACTTTTAAAAACAATTTTAGTATACTGCAATAAACCGCTTCAAAACTGTACACCCTGGCGTGAAAAAATTTAATGATTTACATATGATAATGAATTTGAATGCTATTTTATATAAACCGTACTGATGTAATACAATTTTACTGGAAGTGAAAAATGTTTTAAATTAATGTCGATATGCTAAGAATCAAAATGACTTGAGTTTCTCAAAAATTATTTAAGAATATTATTTTGCCATGAAAATTTAATGTATTTTCGTTAAGTAAAAATTAATTACACTTATACAAGATGTGGTGATTAGATAAAATTATATTTTCAGTAAGGACACTGTTTGCTAGAAGCAGCAAAAAAAAAACACTTCCCATTCCACGTACGTAATTATATTTCGTTGCATGACGTAAACCCAGGAATAAATTTTTGAGCTGCAACAGAAAGTTACGGAAATAATATATGTGCTGTAATGAAAAATTCCATGCGTATTTGCAGAATTATTTAATGCTTTCGGGGCCCTGCAATTGTATATAGTNCTTATACAAGATGTGGTGATTAGATAAAATTATATTTTCAGTAAGGACACTGTTTGCTAGAAGCAGCAAAAAAAAACACTTCCCATTCCACGTACGTAATTATATTTCGTTGCATGACGTAAACCCAGGAATAAATTTTTGAGCTGCAACAGAAAGTTACGGAAATAATATGTGTGCTGTAATGAAAAATTCCATGCGTATTTGCAGAATTATTTAATGCTTTCGGGGCCCTGCAATTGTATATAGTNATGTGCTGTAATGAAAAATTCCATGCGTATTTGCAGAATTATTTAATGCTTTCGGGGCCCTGCAATTGTATATAGTGTAAATAATTAATTACAAATTTAAACGGAAATGCACATGCAGTTGATAATTTTCAATTTTATAATTAATGCGTACGATGTTATTTTTACAGAGATAGAAAAGTGCGAGGTGCGAACTTAAAGGCGACACTTGCCAGTGCGTGCCTTGGTCCATTAGCAGGATGTGCCTGCCTGCTACAGATATAAAATATTTTACGCAGGAAATGCTTTTAGTGGAATGTCCATTTGGGCTGTCATGTACTGCGCGCTTTGTGGGGCCGGAACGGCCGCTCGGCCTGTTATTGGTTTCTGTCCATCTCTCCCTCCCCCACCTCACCACACTCTCACCCCCGCCTCCTCCAACCCCTAGCTACCCCTCCGGGCTGTCGACCTCATACACGAGCGCATTTGAACATCATATAAATTCCGGAAGATGGACGGGTTACACCGAGCAAGAGAGGGTTGGTCGATATACCGCCTCCCCTTGCTTTTCCCCTTCTGCACTTGGCGCCGTAGGTGCGAGAGTGACGGTGCCAGGGGGATGGAGGGAGGGGTACGGGGGTTGGTCCTGCCTGCCGGACACTGCGCGGGAGGCCACTGCACATCCTCCACTGCGCACCCCCGCCAACGCTCCTTCTCTGTGTCCGGCACACACAAATCATCCTTCTTTCCGCTCCCCCTTAAGCCGGGCCGCCCCAGAACCCCCTCAAGTCATAATGCGCTGCTGCTGTGCTGCTGTGCTGAGGCGCTTTGCCAAGTTTCTGCATCTCTCTCTCTCTCTCTCCCTCTCTCTCTCTCTCCATCTCCTCTTTCCGTCGCTCCTTCTACCGAGATACTCGGCGTACAGTCTCGTCTGTTAGAATTCCGTCTGCCTGACGCTTCAACTGCGGTACAAAGTGTTTGAAGTCCTGTTTTTTTTTTACGAAACTATTAAACGTACGCCCAGTATGTCTACCTACGAAAAGACATTCTACCTCAGGCGAGGACGGAATGATACGACATTGTTTTAAACGGCTTTCTCAGACTGCCGTATCTTAAAACACACTAGCCGGGCACACACCAAACTACGATAGGAGCCTGTGTTGAACTTTTCTACAGATATTTCATCAATAAAATTATAGGGTCACCACTGAAAGTCCCATAGGTAGACGCAGCACTACAAGAACACTGCACGCGNCATCCTTCTTTCCGCTCCCCCTTAAGCCGGGCCGCCCCAGAACCCCCTCAAGTCATAATGCGCTGCTGCTGTGCTGCTGTGCTGAGGCGCTTTGCCAAGTTTCTGCATCTCTCTCTCTCTCTCTCCCTCTCTCTCTCTCTCCATCTCCTCTTTCCGTCGCTCCTTCTACCGAGATACTCGGCGTACAGTCTCGTCTGTTAGAATTCCGTCTGCCTGACGCTTCAACTGCGGTACAAAGTGTTTGAAGTCCTGTTTTTTTTTTACGAAACTATTAAACGTACGCCCAGTATGTCTACCTACGAAAAGACATTCTACCTCAGGCGAGGACGGAATGATACTACATTGTTTTAAACGGCTTTCTCAGACTGCCGTATCTTAAAACACACTAGCCGGGCACACACCAAACTACGATAGGAGCCTGTGTTGAACTTTTCTACAGATTTTTCATCAATAAAATTATAGGGTCACCACTGAAAGTCCCATAGGTAGACGCAGCACTACAAGAACACTGCACGCGAGTTCACAGTCCTGCGCGTAGCGGCGATGGCGCTCTTGTAGCGCGTGCCAGTGTAACCCTTATAGCTCCCGCGCTTCTCGGCTAAGAAAGGAGATAAACGATGCAGGCAGGCCGGCCCTTTAAAGGCTGTTCACGATAAACCGAGAACTTTTAGAAGCCCTGCATAAGATCTACTTTTCACCTTATCTTATATCCCTCCGCCATGTGTAGAATTTACATTACCGCGGGCCTCATGTCTTTATTCGCGTGCCTGTAAAGTGAAAATGTAAAACTGTAATTGACCAAAATGTGTTACAAGGTATGCCAATTCGTACACTAACGTTTACGTAGGATAACAACGCCAAATTTATTTGTTATTCACTTTATAAATTACATTTGCAATACAACGTCAACAGTTGGAACTATTCTGTTCAATTCGCTGCCAACTTAATTGAGCCTGTATGCCAGTATGTACGGTAGCAAATATGCTGTTAAGGGACAGTGATTTTTTCCAAACCGGGTTCAATTCCTGGAAAGGTCGTTCCCGGAGTTTTGCACGTGGGAATCGCGCCGTGATATGGCGCTGGTATGCGGACTTTCCCGGGGATCTTCCGTTTCCCCCACCCTTGCATTCCGGCGCTCTGCTCCATACTCACCTCGCTTCATCCTCATCGACTCTCAAGACCCTATTTTTAAGAGCAGCCCAAATTTATCCACTTTACTAAATGAGGCCTTTGTTATTATAATACATTTTTATAATTTAGATTATTGTGTGTAGTCATTAATTACTGTTAAGTGCATATCATCTCTTCGTAACGCTTTAAACTTATATAAAATATTTGCAACAATTTCCATTTCTCTCGAAAGTCTACTTAATATTCGTAGTTTAATAACGCTGTCTGTGAGCTAATTGCGTACGTCATATTATAAATTGTCGCCAAATTGTATAGCATACATTTACATATTTGTTGACTTTACGAATCCCCATAAAACACCACAAAACTTAACAAGTGACTTTTAATTGAAAAATCGTTCTTTCCATAACGTACGTGTAGTATAAAATCTAAGACACAGTATGTTAGCCGGACGCCATGTTTCTGACTACACATTGTTTAAGAAATTTCCGCAACTCTCAAAAGCGTGGGTTAGCCGACGTAGATAACATCACATTTTTAACAAACAGGTACTTAATGTACTTTGCGCAAAAACCGACTAATTAATTGTTACTAGTTTTCAACCACTAAACGAAATATAGTAAGTTTAAACAAAAAAAAAAATGACCTGGATCATGTGTACATCCGTTGCCAGTGTTAAGTTTTCTGACATAAATTATTTAGTTGTGACGTATTATTTGGGGAGGGAGAGGGGCAATTACAGCGGAATGCCTCACAACTGTACACTTTTCCTAGCACTGTGGTCACTGGAGTGGTCACTGGAACCACTGCAGTTCTGCAAGGTCGTTTCTTCGTGCCATAAAAAGGTGGGATTCGTGTTCACAACTAAGTAATTTCACTGCCGTTAGATAGCAGCGTGAGCACTTAACCGAATCGTGTTTCCTTGAACGTCAAAATAATGCTGCAAATACACCATGCATACAGGTGATTTGATTACTGTGAAACACGTCAGGCAAGTCTAGTTGTAATTTTTACACAAGTATAAATGATTTGTGACTGTATCCGTAGTTCGTTCTTTACTCGAACGTTTGAAATCTCCATCTCAGCGCCCTGGGCCAAGGTCAAATCTACTCATGTTTGAAACAAAACGAGATTTCTTATGGGAGAGTTTGGCATAAGGAAAATTTTCGCAGCTATGTGGGCAGTGTTTCATAAGAAACTTTTATTTCAATTCAATTTAAATTTTAAGCTACGGGAATTATAAAAAAATTACTTAGTAACCAAGTTATTTTATATTTGATATATGATTATTGCAATCAACCTGTTATTATTTTTTTTTGCTTTGATGATAGAGAAAATTTGATACATTTCCATCTCTTGATTTATGTATTTTTCACCACAGCCTGCATTACAGGTTTTTTTCATTATGTTTTACTGATCGACAGGATTAAAGGGATTATATATATATATTCAGTTTTAATTGTGTACTGTTACTGGTATAATTTCAGTAATCACCTGCAGTAAATCATACATGTCTTGTTTCTTCCTGGCAGTCACTAGTGAAATATTAATAAAGAGGACGAAGCTGTGACATCTTTAATAAAGCTTCAGAAGTAGTCATATATGCTCTGGCATGCGAAAAATGTCGTTAATCATTTTGAAATTGAACTTGTTTCAAGAAAATTGATGCTTCAACATGAATCATGTTTGCATCGCCGAGACTTTATTTAACCCTTTCGCCAGCAAAATTGAAATATTATAATTTATAGAGAGAATATAAGTGAAAGTTCCGTTTAGCCTGAAATAAGACACTTTTATGATATAAAAATGCTCGTCATACGTGACATATATAAGAAACAATCAAACGCGTCATGCATAGGCGAATTTTCCGAAGGTTTGTTTCAAAAAGTGTGAAGAAACCGCGAACAGACTATTACAGCAAGCCGTCGTAATCGACGCAAGTAGTATATAAATGGCGGTTCTGCGCCACCTGGCGCCTGGCAAGGGGCAGGGGGCAAATGGCGCGCGCTACGCAAGGCGGTCGCGGGGA
>NQII01003166.1:54458-68611 GCA_002778355.1 Clitarchus hookeri | reverse complement strand
TTTAACCCGTCTCTCGATATATTCAAATTGGCTGTCAGCAGATTGTGTCTACAGAAACAGGGACTTCCCCGGCGTAACTCGCACGTTTTTTGTATAGGATTTCGGTCTCGTCAGCGACTCGCTCGCTCAAACTAGGGGCGGAGGGTGGGGTGTAGCAAGCGTCTCGGGGGTTCCCGGCAGTTGTGTCGGCAGTATCTCGTCCAGGGAGTTACCCTGTTTCCTTCGCCGAGGGCTTATATCAGCTAATTTTCGGGACTTTTCCTGTTTCCTTCGGCTGTGGTACATCCCAGCGTATTNTCCCGGCAGTTGTGTCGGCAGTATCTCGTCCAGGGAGTTACCCTGTTTCCTTCGCCGAGGGCTTATATCAGCTAATTTTCGGGACTTTTCCTGTTTCCTTCGGCTGTGGTACATCCCAGCATATTCTTATATCTCGGGACATCCCCGGGGATTATTTCTCAGGGTGTGAATACAGCGGAATTTCTATCCCCGGTACCCGCCACGCGTCATCACTACACTGGACTAGCATTTGTAGATTTAAATACTGGAATACTAAACAAAACAGTTTTCTCTTAGTATTACATTTAGTATTTAATTACTGCATCATTTCAATTCAAAAATGTAATGCGCTGCATAAAAAAAAATTATTTAAAAAAATTTAAAACAATGTTTAATAATAATGTATTTTCCTTAGCGCATTTATTTTCCATGAATTTTATATATGTAATTGTCTTAAAATGTCTTTAATTATCGCTACATTTTTCTAATGGCTTCTGTTAAAAGTTTTATATAAGAAGATATTTCATCGTATGGAAATGCCTTATTTGGCAGTTTCGATCATGTTTTCTTCCAGGAAGTGATTTGATGCGCGGGATGAGGAAGGCTTGTCTGAAAGTGGAGGCCTTTAGTCTGACAGTTCCGGGAACAAATAACACCAGTACACCAAATACCAACATCGCCTTTCATGATGTTCAGTTTCTCCACAATAACTATAACAAAGGAGTTATCTAGGTAGCAGATTAACCATGAATCGTGCTACAGTACTCAACATACTTTTATGTTTACAACTTACTATTTAAAAATTATAATATTACTTACTCGCCATTTTTGTGATTAGATATTGAAGTGTTATCTACGCCCACGTGTTTGGGGTTTAGTGGTAGGTGTGAGTAATGTTGAATATAACACATGTTCCCGAGATTGGAATCGAAAAAGGCTTTGTATTTTTACGCGGGTGTTTAATCTTGATACATTTGGAGACATCTTTCGAAAACATTGAATCGATTCAATTTCTGTAGGGAGGTTTGTCACTGTGGATATTAGAGAAAATTGGATTCGTTGGCCGAGAAGATTTAAAACTTGCGTCCCTTCATAATTTTATTTTTTTTTTCGCCGCAGGAAAACAGAATCATGGAAAGAAGGAAAATAAGTTTTGAAGTCAATCTTCCACTTCGAGTCGCTAAGTTCCATTGTTGAACATTCTTTTTTTGTGTCTAGAGCAATGAGTCGGATGAAAGTAAGATGGGTTGGGATGGTGGGACCCGAGATTAAATTTTTGGGACATAATTCTGGATGAGAAAGTGGCCCCGAGGGGGGAAAGCTTCCTTTTACCACGCCCCTCAAACACCCTTCCTTCTTCCTTTATACAGACGCGGAGATGGAGACGAAATCTTAATAATTGCGACATAAACATCTCGGGGCCCCAGGCTCCCGACCTGGTTCTTAATGGCTATTTCTACTTCGCTGTAACATCGCAGCTCTCTGTGCACTACCCGGCGTAAAAACATTCGCTCTCAAACACGCCGTGCCTTCGGGGAAAGAGAGGATAAAATAAACTAAAAATAAAAATTAACTGTGGTTTTTATTAATCCTTCAATGTATTCATCCAATTAACAACGATTCTGATTACCGCAAGACAGCCACATTATTATTAATTATTTCTTGTTAGGCACACCAAAATATAACTGTTGTGCAGAAGCATGGAAATATATTTATTGCGTATAGTTTATGTAATACTTCTTATTATAAGGTATTTTTTACATGTCAACTACAAAACATTTACATGTTTTTAAAGGTCATTAAAAACAAATTAATGTAGCCTAAGTTGTAGAAATTTATTATGCGATACTAGTATACCTTATTCATTTGCAATTTATTTTCTTGTCCACAGATTGAGATGAATATATAGAGTGAATCCGTGTATTACATATTACAGGGTTTTTTTTTACATTAAGCACAAAATATTTAGTGGAAACATCAGTAAGAAAGAGAAATTATTGTAACATTATGGGCTATATATATACATTTTTTTTTCGTAACATACATACAAACATAATATACTTTCAAATTAAATATATATTATTACTTGAGGTGCTGGTAGTGACATTGGTTACGCAAGAAGGGAAAGGAAGAACTTTAATGATTCGAAATTTGATTGGACTTAAATTGCCTACAGTGACTACGAAAAAGGAACAAATAAACGAGAAACAATACATGGATGAAAAAAATAAAAATCTAGCAAAAATTCATTTTTGTTCCTCGTCCATATATTGCGTTCTTGGTTTTATTTATACATTTTGGAAGTCACCGTAGGCAATGGAACTCTAATTAAATTTTGAATTCAGTACCAACACACCATCGCAATTTAACATCAACAATAACTACTTGGATATTGTACAACAATGACGTGTGCTAGCTCTAAATGGAAATATTCATGTTCTCAAAGGTACCAAACAACATAAAAGAAGTGTAAACTAAACAAGGATGGAGTATATTTTGTAATCCCACGTTAATGCTAAACGTAACGATTACAATTTTTTTTATTTCAGCAAGGTTATTAATAAATAATAATTTATTTTTATGGTACAGAACCACTGTATTGTGTATTTACAGTTTTCTGCGTAGCCAGTGAATTTATGGATACGTGGGCTGCCGAAAGAGTTGCGTTTTCTTAATTAATGCTCGATAATATAACACCATAATCACAGTCTTGCGCTGAGCGCTTCACGTTCATTTTTTGAACAGTATCATGGGAGTAAAATAAAGGCATTGGCATGTGTAATGGGAACGTGTCATTTTTTCTAAGTCAGTTTTTTCTTGTTTGAATTTATGAACACTAGCAGTACACAAGACACCGGAAGATTAGAATTGCTATGCGTGATTTAGAAGCTGTGTCAAATAATACAATAATGACAGACAAATAAAACAAAGAGCTTGGAGGATTGCCCATGTCTACAATTAAGTAAAACGGTTAATTCATTAATTTTGAAGACAATGACATCATTACTGAATCACTAAAACCATTTTTTTTAAGCCTATAACGGTACTATATCCAGTTCAACAAACATTTTGTGGATCTATATGCTACAACGCGAGGTAATGTATAATTATGTATACCTAGGCAGAAAATAAAGATCACCGTAAAAGTGTTCCCGCTGATTGTAGGAAACAGATGGGATATAAAAAATTCTTAAACAATTTAATTATAGGCAGCTGATTTTTCATTCACTATTTCTGATTTACTTCTAGCTCAATAATTGTGATAGTCATCCTGGGATGATCAGGTTTACGTTTACTTAAATCTTAAAAGAGTCGCACGTGACAGTATTTTAAGCAAAACATTTCCTTTGGAAATATTAATATTTCATTGAACTATTTTTTTTACAGTAGCCACATATAAATATTACCATGAATTATTAAAAAGTTTGCATAGATTCTGCAAAAACTATAACTGCTGGTTCCTCTTTGTGTGTGAGGCCTAAGAAATTAAATATAAGTTTGTTACATTGTTACAACTGACGTTCTCACTCTGCGAGGTTTGCACTAAAAACATGAGAAAATAAAAGAATGTTTTGATATTATTGGTTTACTAACGTTTTTCTAACGTTCGTCGATGTTTGTGTGGTAAAACCTGATAATGTTTAAGAAATGATTTTGGCTTTTCTAGTATTTTAATGTCACAACACTGGGTATGTTCTATCTGAAAATAAGTTACGATATAGCGCCAAAAATTGACATTTCGTTTTATATATAGTGAGCACCTGCAATGAACTGAACTGCATAAAATCCAGAATTCTTGATTAATTGAGTGTCTATTTCTCGCAGAGGAGCTACTGTTATGCTCTGATTTCCGGTAGAACTCCAATATTTTATGTACAGTAAATAAAGTGCACGGTCCAATGTTTTTGACGAAGTTAGTAAAGCAAAATATTCCGCCTGGTATAGAGAAGCTTCCGGCAAAATATCGCACGAGTCTAGGAGCATTTATAAATGAACGTGCCTCGTAAAATAAGGGTCCCCTCGCGCGCCGTAAAACGGAATATTAAATTAAAACTGTCAGCGCCTGCTTATATTTCTTAAAAGCTTCCTTCCACGAGAATTTCTTAGCGCGCTTTATAATTACCTTAACTCCTTCCGTTCCTTCTACCCGGCGCTGAGAACAGTTATTAAACATTTCTGTTAATGCCACGACTCGAGCAGTTTGTAACTTTCACGAAATGCGGTAATGTAGGAAATCTTCCCTTATCCTTTTGTTAGTGCCAAGACCGATCAAGTTTTCTTACTTACAGTTGTAAATTCTGTAAGCTTGAAGACTAGTTAGTTTTATATTATTTTTATGTGCTGAAGCAAAGATGAGTACTGTTATGAATATATTTTTAATGTCAATTCATACCTGAAAGGGGTTTGGGCATAGCTAAATAAGGAGTCATGATTAGGCAGAGTACAGCAGTATAAGATGGAGTTTATTAAACATAAGGATTATACAATAACTATTTACATCACTATTCATCGGGGAAGCTTAAATGGAACACCAAGATGATAATTAATTGTATTAGGTATTATTACCTAACGCCATTACTATTACAATTTAATTGGAAAGTTCCCGCCATTTTCATGTTGCCGGAGGCTGATTCTAGGAGGCAGTTAACGACGGCTGGTCACACCCATCTTCAGTGGTATTCTAATTCGAGTGGCCCGACGACCAAAGACGCCGCTACCGGTGTAACGCTAGCCTATATCGGGCGCGTTGTTTAATATTTTCGGTCCCATTTACTGGCCGGTGAAGGGGGTTTCTGCATCTGTCTTTCGCAAGTTGTTATTGCAATAACGCTAGTGCCCTGGTTCAATGTTTGAAGGTGTGATCAGGCAGTCCGTTCAGCTAAGGCCCGGTATTTTAATAACAGTACACACTTCTATATTTGCAGAGCAAGTTATTTTAATTTTCATGTCTCACTTCCGTTTAAAATCTACCTGTGAAAGGTGCCATAACTAGGTACAATATGTCAGGTTCACACGGACTCACAGTCTTGTGATATACTGCATTTACAATTCTTCATACTTACTATAATTGCAAATTCACAATAAAAGTTCAAAAAGGAAAATAAATTCTGAACAATCCATAATCTCTTTCATTTCTATACGGCACATAGATATCAGATCCAGAACTGCAAAAGAAACTTTGTTTACATAAACATGAAATCACACGAAGAAATGTTCATACTTTGGCAAACAAGCAGCGCTGGGGAAATGTTTTCCACTTTAGCTATATTTTATGTTATTTTAATAACTACCGCGTTTTAAGCCTTGTAAAACTTTTAGGATGATACTAAACACATTTAACAAAATACTTTCTGAGGTGGGCACACATTTTATAAATAATAAGAGATTTTAAATGCATAATTCAACTTGCTATTTTTGCACGATAAAAAATGGCGCACGCTAAAACCTTACTAACACTATGGGTTTAATATTTTGGAGGATTAATTTTTTGGGAAAGAGAGATACGTTTATGCTCTTATTCTAGGGTAAAATTTTATCTGGCAAATNGGAGGATTAATTTTTTGGGAAAGAGAGATACGTTTATGCTCTTATTCTAGGGTAAAATTTTATCTGGCAAATATGGCACTACCAAAAATTAAACATATCTGCAAAACCGCGTAATTTTTACGAAATTTTAAAATAGTGAAGAAATTCTACAGTCAACGTTAAAACGTTTCAGTCATGAGGTTGGGAAATTTGGGAGACTCTTCTTAAATTCTGAGGTTTTCAGCGCCGATGGGAGAGAAACGGGATGAAGATTAGTGTCTACTGAATGCAATGGTGAAGGAAAATAGGAGAACCTTGAGAAAATCCACTTGGCAACGGCAAAGTATGCCACTTTTTTACGTACGGGAAATCGGGTTTGGGCTCACCGGGAATCGAGTCCGGTTTTCCTTGCTTGGTGGGAAGCGAGATGTCTGACAACTGCACCAGAGCGTCCCCCGATTTTCGTTGGTATGTCATAAACTGTGCGATCACGCACCTGAAGCGGTGGGCGTACTGACCCTCGCACTAAATCATGCACTGGGACTTCAGGTGACCCTTCGGGCCAATTTAGGTTGACCGCTGATCGATTAAGTTTTGCCATATTTAACGGGAGCACAAAGTTGTGTGTTGGTATATTCGCACTAATGTTTTATGCCGAGGGACAGGAAATTTTAGCGAATTGATATGAGGACAAATTACACTTCAAACACACGTTTACATGCGTCACTTTTGCAATTTGTGCATAGTTTATCACACAAGCCATAAACGGCCCATTCCCTGTTGTACAAACTAAATCAAACGTAACATAAGTTGTGACTATAAGTATAACATTTCGAATTTCATAAAAGGTGTATAGTTAGATAATAACTTCACGACGATTCTGCATACACTGCCATAGGTAATGTTACAAACGTATTTGAAGTAGACTATTTCATTTTAAATGCCAATTAAATCGCAATGCAAAACTTGTAAACTAAAATTTTATTAATAAATAATATTTTTTATTCGAAATTCGACTGTGTGAGTATTGTGAAATGGAGACTACTGGGGTATTCGAGCCTGGAGAGGGAGCCTGGGACCCTCTCTGCCGTGTGACTATCCCCGCGCGCGCTTCATCCTGCTCTGCCATTTTGGTNCTGGAGAGGGAGCCTGGGACCCTCTCTGCCGTGTGACTATCCCCGCGCGCGCTTCATCCTGCTCTGCCATTTTGGTCAAGCAGCCACTATCTTGGATTTTTTTGTCTGCTATCATGTTGTATTATTTGTTTGGCTGTCACCTGCTAGAGTGCGCCACTGGTGGCCGCCATCTTGTGTATTTCCGTTTGTCATTTATTTTTCGGTAGTTACCTTGTTTTTGTAGCTGACTGCTAGAGTGTGCCATTGGTGTCGATTTAGTCGCCGATCTACCTGCTATGCAGCGCTAGTGTATGTGTTTATTTATACACCCTGAATCTTATGGTCGAAGTTATTTGCCATACATGAGACTTTCGCCTCTATAGGCACATGCATTTTAATGTAACTTAAAAAATCCCCTGTGAAGTGCAGCAGCCCTGAAATGCAGGACCATGCAGGACATGCCCTAGCTGACTTTTTTTTAAGTTGACTTTATTGACTCCATTGACATTTGACAGTGTATGTGTAGATTGCTGTGTGACGAGTAGGGCCGATCTGATGACAAGTTCACAGCACACACGTGCGCGACATGCGTAGTGAATATCTGCCGCGGAGGAATCGGGGCACTAACTCCCGACCCTCCTATTACATGTCGGTCACTCTGCCCCTCAGCTACGAGGGCAGAGCCCAACTGAGCTGTCAAGACATGTGGTTATACAAAGGTTTTAATTAGGTTTTAAAATTATAAAACATATATAATTTTTTAGTACTATGCATTTTAAGCATTATTAAATCGATAATTTAATTAAAAAACTAATAGTATAACCATTTTAGAAATTCGTTTTTTGATAACTGGTAAAATCGAACTGACAATAAAATGTATCTCAATTAAAAACTCAATTTTTACACAATACTTTCAAAATTGTATTAAATCGATATTAGCATTTTAAAACCATAAAATTCGACCGATTTTAGACATTATATTTAAATTACCGATTAAACCGATTGCTCAGTAATANCATTTTAAAACCATAAAATTCGACCGATTTTAGACATTATATTTAAATTACCGATTAAACCGATTGCTCAGTAATACAAAATAAAATTAAAAATCCTATTTTTAGTATTATACTTTTAAACATTTATGAAGCAATTTTTACTACCCACTTCGCAGTTATTTCGCTCTCCAGGTGACAATCTCGTTTCTTTCTATTACGAATAACTGCTTATTTTAACATGTTTGAACTTGAAACCCATTGCTTTAGATAATTTTTGCACATTTTCTTTACTAAGTATGAAATAATTTTCTTTTGACAACACTGCCCGTAAGTTTTTTAATGTGGGTTTATATATATATATATAAATTTTTTTCATTATGTAAAACTCTTGCACATTTCTTCGCTAAACTCCAGCATCAAATTAATCGAACTGAATTGACTTCAAAACTTATTTTCCTTCTCTCCATGATTGAATAAATTTGTCGATTTCCTATGTTTTGTAGCCAAGGTTATACACACTGAAAGTTTTACAGGGTAAAGGTATACTGTATATCCGATTTTTTCGATAATGACAAAATTAACTTCTAATATACGAATTAAATATTCTAAATATAATATCGGTTTAATTCATTAAGGGAGACAATTTAATGTTTAAAGTCAAAACTGAAAGCGGGGACTATCAAGATGAAATGAATAGCATCAATGGCGTGAAACACAACTGCTACCTAACATTCTATCTCCAAGCATTATTGTTCTTTAAAATGCCCCATACCACAGCACGCGTGAGAACAAAGCTCCAACTATGTCGGCTACTATTACCACCATGAGAAATTGGCTGATAAATATCATTGTTTTTTTTTCTGCCAGCGACAGGGAATCCGCGCTGCTTGTATAGGTTCGGTGACATCAGTAACCTCCCATTTTTATGCCGCTGATAAACTGTTTAATTCCCAAGAACACATACTTATCCGATAACCGTCACATCATTGTGACCTAATCCCAATAGGGTACATATGGAGCTTGTTAAAGTCCCGCAATGATAACAAAAATGTTAATTTTGCGAACTCGGACATTCTGCAATTGACTCATTCAGTAATATACAGCATTTCACCCCCGGACTGGAAAAAACAATGTGATCATGTGGGAAAACTAGAAAACGAATATTGGGTAAATAACGGACTGATGGAGGAGCANACTGGAAAAAACAATGTGATCATGTGGGAAAACTAGAAAACGAATATTGGGTAAATAACGGACTGATGGAGGAGCATATTCCTCAAGTTTTGGTGAACCTGCAAAGTAGTAGGGGCCGCAGAAGCAGCAGCGGTAGCAACACTGACAGCACAAGTGACGTCACTGAAGCCAAAGGCCCGATGGCAACATTTCTTGAGTGGACGATCTGGTGTAAGGTACATTTCTAGCATTGTTGCCCCTTAACTTTTGATAATCCAGATATAAAATGGTTCCTGTAAGTAATATTCGAAAATAATTTATATACTGTGCTTTTGTCTTAAAGTAAACCATGCGTCTTTCCCGGCTGGTAATGACGGTCTCTTGCATTTTGAGCGAAGTGTACGGGTAAGTCCTTCCCACCTCTCCACTGATTCCCCTCTCGTGCTTTCACGAGGCGACCTTGCAACACGAGCGTTCTTACCACCCCTACCTGTCACACAATACACACACAAAACTTTTACATTTAAAAACACTTAAATACTTATTTCAGCATGCAATGGATGCACATACAATACTTGACATGGAAATTACTACACCCTCTTTCCTTACACGAAACTTGATCAAACCATCACATGCTGTTAGATAGTGCAGAGTAATGATTAGTCTTTCACACATNATTCCCCTCTCGTGCTTTCACGAGGCGACCTTGCAACACGAGCGTTCTTACCACCCCTACCTGTCACACAATACACCCACACAAAACTTTTACATTTAAAAACACTTAAATACTTATTTCAGCATACAATGGATGCACATGCAATACTTGACATGGAAATTACTACACCCTATTTCCTTACACGAAACTTGATCAAACCATCACATGCTGTTAGATAGTGCAGAGTAATGATTAGTCTTTCACACATAGAAGGCGTGTTGTTTAGCATCCGAAAAGCCTGCATTCAATAAGGGGTAGAGCCTCCCCTTCTCCAGGTATACAGGAAGCGATGCGACGAGGCAATCCATCATACAGGTGGTGGCTACTGTCCTGAAGCACACACCGCCATACTTCCTGAAATTTCACAGATATATCAGCCCGTGATTGGGCAGGTGGTTGACGGCAGTGCAAACATCGCCCCATCATATCCCATATGTGTTCAATATGGGATAAATCTTGAAATCTGGCAGGCCAAAGAATGGTGTCCACATCTTGTAGATATTATAGGTGATCCATGATGTTTGTGAACGAACAATATCTTGCTACATGATAGCATAAGGTGTCCTGCGGAAAAGTGGAACAAAAGTGGCCGCAGAAACTCATTGAAATATGGCTGTACTGTCTCTGTGCCTTAAAGAACCACGAGACGTGACCAGGAGTCATAACTGATGACACCCCATACCATAACAACTGGTGTCCAACAAATGGAGTTCACAAATTAGTGCAGGATCGTTGTGTTGCCCACTACGGCACCAAACTCGCTGCGACCATCATCTACATTAAGATTGAAGTGATACTCATCTGAGGAAAAAGTGCGTCACCATTATTCTACCCAATGTTGACGTTCCTAACACCATCGAGGGTGTGCCGCACAATGCCAAGCAGTCAAAGTCAAAACAAGCGTGGCGGATGCCATGCCTGTAGGCCAGCCTCATTCAAACTGCAACGAATGGTTCTTGTTGGGACCGGCAAATGCAGCGCATACTCCACAGACAGCAGGATCTCTCTGGATGTGGTGCCACACTCTGCAACTGCACATCAGCTGATACGAAGAACTTCTCTATCTGTAGTGCGTCTAGCAGGACCAGTACCTACTCTACATGATGTATGACCTGGCATATTCACTCCTGCACGTATAATTTACAGTGATGTTTGCACAGCCTAGATGAATAGCTATACGACTAGCCAATAAACCAACTTAGTGAAGTCCGACAATACGACCCTGTTGAAATAGGTCTGGATGGTGATATTCTTCGCGAGTGCGACACAATGGCGTACTGGTCAGCCTCTTAACATACAGACTTCTGCCTTTCGAGTCTCTTGTATGGCTCTTTTAAGCACTGGGTACTGGCCACAAATACCCCTTCCATCACTTTTTGCAGCGATCTTTCTGCGACGTAATATTAGGCATTTGCATTGCGCAATTGGTAGCGTACGTACTCTGGATTTTATTGAAAAGGAATGACAACTTACAGGTGTAGCGATTTCCTTGCACAGCAGTATATTTTGTGGCCTCGTTCCTCATACTTAGTGAGAATGGCAGTTAGAGGGTGAAGCCGAGGTACTTCCCTCCTTGGATGACAGTGAAGCTGTGATCGTCACTTGAACAGGGTCTTTCCTGGTGCCTGGATTGTTGGCTTTGGCCACTTCTATGATCGTTCATTGAGAGCTATGGGTGGCATGCTTGCGAGCGATGGGTGAGTGGGAACCCTGGTAAGAATATAAACTGGCGTGACATTAAGGGGCCGGACTACCCTGGTAATGTTGGCTGGCCGGACGAAGGTTGGCATCTTCTTCAGCGGTGTAGGTGGCAACGGAGATAATGCATGAGGTACATGCCAGAAGAGGTTTGAGTTGGAGCTTGCTGAGCTGGTGGAAGACCTTCTATGACATGCAGCCCCCTCTTTCTTCCAGGAGTATATCTGGTCACCAACTGGACCGCTTTCCCTCAATACCCCAGCCTAAGCTAGTCCCTGCTTTGCAGCTTTGCCCTGCCCAGCCCTATAATGAGGTACAAGGTGGTGGGGTAGCCAGTTAGGTTGACAATGGGTAGCCAGAAAGGGGTAGACACAGCCCGATGGAGTAAAGGACGTGGAGGTCAGGAGAGGTAGGAGGCATGTACTACTGGTCTCCAGTCCATTGGCTTGGTGCGCATGATGTTGCAGTCTGATCCAAGTACAAAACTGAAGGTTACAGTAGGACGCCAAGGGCGTTCACTCTCGTGGCTCCCTGGTTTTTTTTTGGGATGCAGTGGTCTGACCCAGGCAGCTACTGGAAGGTCGACAGGCAAGAGATAACTGCTCTACTGAGGCCTAGGAAAGCAAGCTTCCTAAGCTGCACTCCGAAACAGTTATCAATAGGAGAGAAAAGGAACAACCATTGAAGAGTCCTACTACGACAGGTGATGAACCGGAAAGAGACGGTACAAAATGTAGGAATTACAGAGTGCTGGAAGAGACAACTCGACCAAATCAGATTTATGTATATTTTATTGATTACTCAATCAAACACACATAAACCAGGCTGTATCCCGACTGAGGCCTGAAGGACCGGTCCTAAATTGCCAAGTGGTATCTTACCTAGCCTCGTAACACGCAGCAGCGCGGGGGGTAAGGGCGACCCCCCAAGTCAGCGGTACTCGCACTCATGATGGCTGAGAGTAGGCTACAAGGCAGCTGTAAGCGCAGCAGCTTCGGTGTGCTGGTTGTCAACGAGGCGGCATCGTGCAGAGTGGAACTCTCGCCTGGACTGCAGATGACAGTGGCGACTTGATGACGTTGATGGTGGCTTGGACAGCGTGACATTCTGCGAAGGCGAGACGCGAAGTCTGGTAGCTCTCGGGCAGGGTGACGTTCCGTAGAGGACTGCGTCCAGTTATTTTGCGCGTTCGAGGTCTCGAAACACGTGAGCTCTGAAGAACGACTCTCGCCGGGGCCGAGCCGCCGTGGGGTCGCGGTCAGACTACTCGCCTCCCACCTCAGCGAACAGAGTTCGATTCCCGACGGAGTCGCTCGAGGATTTTCGCATGTGGGAATCATGCCGGACGATGCCGCTGGTCGGCGGGTTTTCTCATGGATCTCCAGTTTCCCTCTGCACATACATTTCGGTGCTGCTCCATTCTTACCTCATTTCACCCCCATTTGCTCTGAAGACCTCGTTGTTAAGAGCCGCCCAGATCTCTCAACTCAACAACTCTAGATGTGTATTATATAGTCATAGAGTAATATATCTATTCTGTTTATATTTGCCTACGTCGCGTGCTCTACGCCGCGTACCACATCAACAACTTGTACGTACGGTTTGACCACATTTTAAAGAAAGTATGTGGTCCATTAACGGTTACTTCGAACATTTCTGAAACCCTGTGAAAGTTATATTTAGATAATATTCCTCCGCCTCGTGCAGGCAAAGCTTAACCAAGTCTATAAAATCACACCGAAGGGACAACTCGCCGCGTTCGTGTGCACTCAGTGTAGTAATATTTTGATCATACTTTGCATAAGAACTATTTATTACTAGGCATTACCAACATACCTATTTTCTCCCTGTGTGTATTCATATTATTTATAAGTAATTATTATATAATGTTATTAAAATGTAATTATAAGTTAAATTTAATAAAAAAGCATTTTTATGTTAACACAAGTATAAAAATCTTCTAGGGATACATGGCGTATTTAGGAAGCAACCAAGCATGTCATGCTCGGGGAGATTTATTTTAAAATTTATTATAAAAGTGTGAAGAAACAGCGAATAGAGTATGGGCTATTCACGGTAAAGTGAGCACTTTTGGAAGCCCTCTCATTTGGAATAATAGTTAATAAATGTATTGTGTTGTAGCTGTAGATGTTAACTCCTGAGTGCGGTGGAATGTGCACACTGGGTCTATTACTTACATCGCAATGTTTATTTAAAAAAGGTTTGTTAAAAGAATGAAAAATGGCTAAAATAAAAGAAAAAAGTAACCAGGGCCTCAAAAGTGCTCACTTTACCGTGAACGGCCTACATAACATTTGCAACTCTTGACGTGCTCGTTGAGCAGCACGTGCGGTTGACTCCTGAGAAGATTTTTAAGGACACGCAACCAATTATTGTCCTCGGGCCACTGCGGTTTTTACCACGCGCGATATAATGATCACTCCAGCGTTCAGGGGGGAGGGGAACCATCTCCCTCCCTTGTTCGCGCCCTTACGCGTGGGGTTGTTGGGGAGGTGGTGGAGGTGGCGCCTCTACCAGCACGTGGCGCCACCGGCGACGCTAATCGCGACGATGACGCCTCCCCTCGCCCGATCAATATGGCGTCCCCCCCTTCCTCCTGCATTCATGCGTGCCTGCGCGTGTATGTGGGGGGGG
>NQII01003166.1:43341-54179 GCA_002778355.1 Clitarchus hookeri | reverse complement strand
TTTTTTTATCATACACCCCCTCGTGCGAGAGGTAGAGTAATAAAAAAAGTTTCCACTTCTATACATGACTGACTAATGTGCCCAAATTATATCGGCCCGAGCCGCGATATCGCTGAGCATTTAAATTAAAGAATTTTTTTCTCTGTCTCTCTCTTTAACTCTACGACTCGGAACGAGGACTTTTATGAACGGTAACTTTTTTATTATTTTTTCAAGCGAATAATGTGTGGCAGTGGAAACGTGCTTCTGTGAGCTAGGCTATTAAGATAGACCTGTTAATTAGAATGGTTAAGATTACGTAAATTAGCTAGAGCCTCAGCATAACCCGTGGATTTGTTACTTATCTTTGTGAGGAATTTATATTGCTTTAAAACTTGTAAAGATTTATCATTTGTCCAGAAACTGTATTTAACTAAATGTGATGAAATACACCTCCTGTGATCTACGTAAGGTAATAACTGTGCAGGAGTCCATTATCATATTTATTTGGTCTGTCAATATGTAACGTGAAGGAAGAATAATTTAATACAAATAAATTGATAAATATCATGCCAAACGTCTTCACCTGAAAATTAAATACATTTTATGAAATACGTTCTCAAATGGTAAATTGAAATACTATAGAAATGCGACGTTCAGAGAGCTTTTCAATGATTACCGAACTTTTTAAATGTCCAGTAAGCATTCACTCCATTCGGAAAAAAAATTGTGAATATTAACTGCTTACCATTGCCACACAGTGGGAGCACCCGCAGGAAACCCCAACTTTCCATGACAGTGACCTTCAACTTCCCTTCCTTTAATTCCACTCATTTAAACAAAATGAGGCTTACCAAAAAGCTTCAAGCAGCTTAGTTTAAATACCAGAGTACGAACAAAAAACGCAGTCGCAATAAATTGCGACAATTAAACCACCCCCTGATATTAATTGGAATAGTGAAATTGTGAGAAATGATTCAACAAACTGTTACTTTACTTTTCGTTTACCTCCGGGTTAATTTGGNTCATTTTGTTTTTTTCCTTTTTCTCATAAACTGCCCATATAAAACATACAAGGATTATAAAAATACAAAGAGCCACACAGGCTTTAAAATAGGTTACCATTATAATGTTTGTTATGAAAACTACACGAAGTTACATTTAATAATGGGTTTCCCATAGCAATAAATCCCTAGTCCTAATATTGTAACATTGAAAATTAAAGAATATAAAAAAAATTATATTAAAATTGTTTTCCTACACATGCGTTATAAAATGCTCTCATCAAACTTGGCAGGATATGCCTTCTGCCAAGTTATAATGTTCTCATCGTGAGGTCCCTATCCGTTCTCTTTCCCAAGACGAAAGACAACCCCTTTTTATAGTCGGGAAATACGTTGACGAGGTTAATGAGGAAAATCCCAGAAAGTTTCGTTGTGGTTCGAGTCCAGTAACATAAAAATCTTGGTGACGTCGAAGGTAGCGTCGGACGGTTACTAGACGCCATCCATACACGTTGGATGGAGGGTTGGCATCGGTGGGCTAAGAGGTGGGGGCAGCTTCAAGCCTCAACGCCGACAGTCACCGCTCGCCTGCCAAGCTTCGTAGCCGCATCGGTACCAACGTCCCCACGACGACTTAAGTTGTACGGGTCACCAACACGGTAAGCTTCAGCTCCCTCGTCGATCCATCCCCGTGTTAGGACGTACATTTTTCTGCGCTGGTATTTATTTTGGATGCATGGTGCTCCAGCACCGTCAGAGCATTTAGATGTATCGAAGTAGACTTGTAATAAAACTTCAAACCCACGTGGCGGCTGACAAGAGTTTGTTAAAGTCGTAGGGAAAACATTGCTTGTAACAAACGTAAGATTTGATGACATATTGAAGAGGAAAACGAAAATAGAACATAACCAACTTAGCGAAGCTTGTGAAAAATGGAACTCTGGTCTACGATAAATCAGCCGAAAATTTCCAACCAGTTACAAACAATGCTTTTTTTTTTTTTACGAATTAATTTTTTTTTACACCTGAAGTCAGCCGAAAACGTACTCCTCGAGCTGGTTCACAATAACTAAGCGTTTTGGGAAGCTATTCTTAGTTTATTCTTGCACTCAATCGTCTGTCCACAGTAGCATGCAATAATTACACTGAAGTTACACGTTTCACTTATAGAGCGAGTGACGCCATAAACTCCTTAACACATTACCCCGAGTAAGGTTAATTCTACTCAGGTTAGGAACAAAACGAGGTTTCTTATGGGATAGTTTGGCATAAGGAAAATTTCCGCCACTAGGTAAGCGCGAAACTTTAAGCTACGCGAATAATAAAAGAGAGATATTTCACGAAGTTAAGTAGTTTTTTATATTTGATTTATCTTTATTGGAATTTTTTTTTCTTAACATAGAAAATGGAGAAACTCTGGTACACGTGCGATACTAGCGCTTACCAAGTGGCAAAAAATTTTAGTTGCCAAGCTAAATCCATTGAAATTCCTAGCCCGAGTAAAATAAACCTTACTCCTAGTATACTCGTTTACGTATGACAGGTTGTAATATGAATAAAATCATGGTACGTGCACTACAAGGTCAGAAACTAGTACCAATATTGACACCGAAAATTTTGGTAGGTGTTTCATTACAATGTATACGAAATAAATACTCAAATTCCTTATGGCCTAATTTTATTCTTTGTAGAGGCACACGCCGCCAAAATGGAGTTGTATGAGCTGCAATGTGTAGAATGGGCGGTACTGGTGGTCATAAGGAACTCACAACTCGCTTTTCTTATTCAAATTGCAAACGGAACTTATTAAGTCTGTTTTTTTTGTCCATGAGCCGGTATGAGTGGACAGGTAAAGGTGAAGGTGGTTATGAGGCCCTATTAGAGAAAGGCAGTCTTATTGCTGCAGTGCATTTGTTATCCGTAGTGATAACACGGATTGCTATTGGTAATTGGCAAGAGTATAACAACGTTATTATTCAAATCAAAGTAAAGAAGAATGTTAACTTCGCCGAGTATCATCAGCTATCCTTTACAGGAAAACAACACTAGCAGCCAGGCAACACTTGTACGCTCGATGTGTTGCCTATCTGCCAGGCTTCAGAAGCCGCACATAAGTTTTATATCGTTTTCTTACATACGGTGTGGTTGAGCATTTCAAAAATAAAAGGTGACCCTTTATTGAATTATAACATGTATATTTAAATCGTCCTACACTATTCAACAGTGTGTTAGGGAAAACACATTTTCTGCATAAATTAAGGTGTGATTTCGTGCAGTATTAATGTGTGTTAAGGAATGCAACTAAGGTTTCAACTGCCAAATGGTGTAGATCTAGAGACAATCAACGTATTTATGATGGTGGAGTACTTAGCTTAGGATTAGAATTACGCCACGAATCTTATATACAGTTTCCACTGAGTTTTTTCGTAACGCGGAGACGCGTGTGAAAGTTTTCAGCTTGAATTAATATTCAATCTCCACGTATGTGTATTTAAATATGTTAATTTTTTACTATTTATATGTAAATTGCGTTCAAATAGAAACCCTTACTCATAACGCTGTGTTGGTATATTAGCTGTGGTGAATAATATTAATAACCACAGATCTATTTCAATTCTAAGTGTTCTGAACAAAATATTTGAACGTTTTATTCCTACGTATTTCGTCAGTGTTGTCCTCATTTTTCAAGCAGTTTTCTAGCCTGTGCTGTTTTCTATGTGTTATATATTGGTCGCATATATATATGTGTGTGTAACTAGTTGTTGTCCTGTTTTTTTACTCTACTACCTCTTGTAATTTTTAAGTGTTGTATACATATATTTATTTCCTCGTCCATGGGTTACTTGTCTTATATAAATATTTTCTCGTATTCAGGCTTTTTTTTTCCATGACAGACATCTGCATCGCAATGGTAAATGTCAAAAAATCTCCATCGAGGAATATGTTGTGTAAGTACATGTAATGCAAGTAAAAAGTCAGAAAATTTGGACTTGTTGCTACCGACCACAGAGTAAAACTCCCACTACTGCTATGTAACATTTTTTTTCTTGGCTCTTGAGATTACAACCGATGGCTCGCAACGGCAAAATTTATATATGCGAGTGGTGCTTTACGTTTTACTATGGCTTGCCAAGAAATTCCAGACTTACAGGCCAGCATTTTTTATAAGAACACAATAAATACTCCAAGGAAAATGTCCCGGCAAGAGTCGAGTTGCCGCAGCTAGGTAAAGACCGCCAGTACTGGAATTCAATAATTCACTACATGAATAAATTGCCGATTTTTGTATACAGACTCTGAAATCATATTCAAACCAATTCAGACCTGCGAACCAGACCCCAGTCACTACTTTACATATGCCTACCAGAATAAAGAGGCGTACAGTTTTCGTATATATTTGCATTTCGATAATAACGTAATTCCTGAATCGCTCTCCTCGTCACTCTCAAAATAACCAGTAGTGTATAAGGAGCATGATGTGGAAAAGCACACTTCATAGAAGCGGTTGTGCATATCTGTAATGCAGCCAAATATATCTATGCCACTTCAAAGCAGACGATGAACCTAACACAGACTGAGGCGAGTCACACAAGTGCTGCCAGACTATTGCTTTGCTCCATTCACGCACGAAAATTACAAGATTAGGGAGCACGATCACTTCATCAGACAGGACATCGTACCTGCACGCACCAAATGCAATCTGCTATGCTGAAGACCCCAGAAACTCACTGTGCTGTTTCAAATCTGAGCAATGACGATAATTTTTCCATTAGACAGCTGGACTACAATACACAAACATCATAATTCCACACACGAAAGAGTAAATTATAACATTTTCAAAGCTGCTGGGAGGCAGATTTTCCATACAGTTCGTCGACTCATTCAAGGTTTATGGCTCGCAGACTTGCTTGGCCGAACACCTGCCTCGGAATAAATTTGACAACACAGTCAATTTCATCAATGCCAACTAACTACCACTTGTCACACGCAAAGACGTTTCTTCGTGGGATTATTCCAGGTTTGAAAAGTTGGAAGAGTCGTAGCTGCCCCCGAAGGAATCATTCTGCAACTGACCGGCACCGACATCGGTGCTGAAGACTACGATCATGCCGAGACCGCATAAGAAGAGTTTGATTGTGCGACCCTGGGAAAGTATTCGGACTTGTATCTCAAGACATGTGTACTCAATTTAGCTGATGTCTTTGAAAACTTCAAGGACTTGTTTATTTACACGTGTAAGATCGACTGTGTTCACTGCATCAGTGCACCAGGGTTCGCTTTCGATGTCGTGCTTCGTATCACGGGAATACATTTGAGATTACTCACTTTTTATGACATGTACATGTTCATCGAAGAAGGTATACGTGGTTGTGTAGCACAGTGCATCAATCGACATGCGATGGTGAACAATAGCTATGCACCCGAGACACATGATCCCAGCAAACCCACCACATTCCTCTAGTATTTAGACGCCAACAACCTGCCCGGATGAGCCATGTAGTTGCCACTATCAGTCCGTAACTTAAAGTGGGTCAACGCGAACGTCGATGTCATGTCTGTACCAGTCAAGGGTACGGCCGGGTGTATCTTGGAGTGCGGTATCGAGTATCCCATAGCCCTGCATTAAGAACGCATTTACCTACCATTCCTGCCCGTTAACCAGTGCCAATCGGGCTCGAAACACTAGAAACTGATGACACTTGAACACAAGAACAACTACATTGTTCATCACCATAACTTCAAGCAGGCACTGGAATATGGCCTGAAGCTCACCAAAATTCACCATGTGCTCTAATTATAGGACTCAGCATGACTAAGGGCTTTTATTAACCTCAACACCGAGAAACAACAAGCAGTTACCAATGTAATTTGTGTACAGTGAGAAAAAAACCAAAGAAACTCGTGGCAAAATCAACATTCCTGGTCTGAACAATTTATGATGAATCTCTTTCCTTGATTCGTCTGCAGCACGAATCCATACTTTTTGACAAGCCGATATAAGCAGGATTATCCGTCCTCGATTTGTTGAGTACTCTGTACTATTTCCACTATGACGTGACGAAGGGACGGTACAGAGAAAATCTGGAGTTCCTGCATGCGGAAAACTTTCTCGTTCCTGTACCAGGTTCGTACCCAGGACTTCTACGAAGACATGGTTGCAGACGCAAGTTATTCACCGAGTTCAACACCAGTAGCTATACCATGGTCCAAGTGCTTCTCGTCTGCCAACAAGAAGACGGTGAGGAATGTGGAGCCAAGGCCAATGCCTTCATCGTCATCTGCACACAGTCTCGATATTGTGACAAGACTTCGGCTACACTACACGCCGACATGAGAATAGAGAATGGTTGAAGAAACCATTTCGTAAAAGTATTTTATTGATGAAAATTTCTAATCTATGGAAGACATGAAAAATAACTGAATTGTGCACAACTATTTGTTTTATTTCTTATACCATTCATTTATACAGTTCCAGCAACCCACATCACGTAAGCACTTGACATCGGATCGTTAACATGCCCAGAACACTGCGAAAAATCGACAGAATTTTTAGTTTCAGCTCCGAAAGAGAATTGATATTATTTTTTGTTTAATGTCTTTAACTCCGACCCTGCATTATTCTTATCCTTTAAGGATTGCTTAAAGGTTAACATCACGTGCATGTAAGAAAATAAACTGTCAGAAATTCGCTTAATAACATCGCCTCAAATTTTACGCATTTCGGGTTGGTATTCGAACTGTGGTCTCTGGACGTAGCTATAACCTATATTCTTCGTACAAAACTTGTCTATTAGATTATATTATATATTTCGGACACTATTAATTTATATATATTTATTCCATTATTTTCACTGAAGTGTCCCATAGGTGGTTACAAATAAAAAAACATGCACATTCATAGAATAGCCACATTCACTGAAGTTAAATGGCGTGGTGGTTCTTTTGAGTTAGCTGTACCTATCACCGATTGTCTGCGTGAGGCTCTGGAAACGAGTTTCAAGAAATGGGGTTACATAACTGGAGAAGAACTATGTTACTGCGGAGAACTTCAAGTTAAACATCATCTTCTGGTGTGTAGAAAGCTTGCCACCTCTTGCTGCATGGACTGATCTGATTTACAAGGCCATTCTGGCATGCCAAATTCTGGACATCACAAGCAATTTAATTTAAATAGTTAATATTATTTTGTATGTCCTGGACACATAATAAATAAAAATACGGTGATGTGTTTGTGAACGCAATCGGGTTAGCAAAGCCTGATTGCAAGAACATGTACTCTGCGATGGAGGAACGTCTGGGAGTTTCTGCAGTCCGCTTGTGGCTACTGGCTGGTTCACTGTCCTGTCGAGTTTGTTGGAGGGGGAGGGGAGTGAATGATGAGCCAGGCCTACGCACAGCAGCACGCGTGAGGTGTGACCAGACAGGAAACACGATGTTGACAGCGCAACAGACGGTACGGCGATGACCAGCGGTCGCTTGCCTGGGCCGGAGTGAGTGTTCGCATCAAGGCCTGCTGGGGAAGCGATTACAGAGCTGCGGAGAATAACGCTTACGGGTTCGTCCCTAGCTGTGACACCTATGATTACGCATACTTAGATACGCGTAGAATTCGCGTTATTATATAGGAACTCGCTAGACTTCACTGCCCTTTAGCTGCTTGAGCATAATTCATGTTTTCATTGGCCACTGGCAACAATAAGGCGTCATTTACCTGCGTGAACGTTTTACTGTAGTTTGGTTGTTGAATCGTGTAGCCCTTACTATTAGCTGAACGCGCCTCTGGGACATGCTTCGCTGTTTTTTACCAATGGCAGACCTGAAACGAGCATATAGCGTTTTGGGGTTTAGTCTGCACCCAAAAAATAACACGAATTTTGCGTGTCCCTACGAATAATTTATCGGCTGGTAGAAAAAATCAAGTTGTGACTGTCAGGGAACACTACCATGGGTTTTACGTAATTCTGTCTGCTTAAGCTGGTGAAATTTACTTTGGGATATGGGAATGGAATGAAAGTAACGAAATCGATACTTGTCTTTTATGGATAGAATCGACAGTTCTAGACGCTATCCTTCGTTTGACACGAAAACCAGCGTGCTATTACGTCGGAGTCGCGAGATATACTACCCGAAAATTTTCGTCCACGCCCAAAATTGCCGTCAGTCGCCGTGGGCCCCCACCCAAGCCACGCGCCAACTCAAGGTCATTCTCGCATCGTAATCGTTTACTCGATCGAGTGAGCCAGTTAGTGAAGAGATTTGAGCTGCTCTTAAAATCGCGGTCTTGAGAGGCGATGGAGGTGAAGCGAGGTGGGTATGGAGCAGTGCCGGAATGCAAGGGAGGGGGAAACAGGAAATCTCCGAGAAAACCCTCTCACGAGCGATATCGTCTGGCACGAATCCCACATGCGAAAATCCGGAGGCGATCCCGTCGGAAATCGAACCCGTTTCACCTTGACGGGAGGCGAGCGGTCTAACCGCAACACCTTCGCCGTCCGCTACTAGATCGAACGATACGTGTTAGTCAAGAAATTACAGATTCGGAATGGATCACCCTGAAAACGTTATATCGCCGTTTCTATCCTGGGGTTTCTATCCATGTGTGGGTCTTATTTTAAAGACGTATTCGCGTCAGAAGAAGACTGCGGAGGGGGGGGGGCGATAAAGCGAGCATCCATGAGAGAATATTACAATACGCTCAAGATGCAGATCAGCAAGTGGGTTCTGTACCTGTTTTTTTTTTTTACCTTCACTCGACACGGCAGTGAACTCCCTGGTAAGGGTCTATGGGGTACTGGTTACCAGTGAATTCCAGTCGCAAAGTAAATTAATCATCAGTCACCGTTTTTCGTAAACTGAAGCTAGCTGCTGAAATATAACTCTTTTTATGTTATGAAATCAGATGCTTTAACTCCTCAAACATTTCCACCCACGCTTTGTTGAAAGGAACAATAACATTTGGATTCGAATAGTCATTATTGTCAAATAATCCATAAATCAAAACGAGAAATATACTCATTAGGTAGTTATTACTTCCTTTTTATTCTGTAACTGTTTGAACTGTAGTACCAACTTACATAAAAATATATATTTTATCATATGATTACAGTGCATTCCGACAAAATTTGAACAGCGTTTTACACTCAGGTAACAACATTAACTTCTGGCATTTCTTCGAGTTTATTAAATTTCCAAAAATCGTTATAAGTTTTAAATTCGGCAAAATTTAAAATCTTCCAAAGAAGTTCTTTCTTATAATCAATTCTGGATCAACGTCTTCTAAAACCTATGCATTTTACTTTTACCTGAGTACAAATCGGTTCTCTTTTAACTGGTTATGTTTAACGAAATTACATCATTGTTTTAATAAAATATATTTATGTTCTATTTTTTTATTTGGAGAATTTCTGATAGCATTTGGATATCACTCGATCCTTTCGAAGAAATTATCACCACAGATGGGAGCGCTGATGAACCATAAAAAGGATTCGGCTATAATACTTTTAAGCGTGTAATTTTGTCGATACTTTATGTAACTATTTGTGGTCTGTAGCCATATCCAATGTTGTGAAAGTAATAATACCAACAATGTGGTTGGAAGATTAAGTCCGATACAGAGCACAGGCGTGTGTAAAGTATTTTACTAGAAATACTAAATCACGCCGCCATATCTATCCAAATGTAAAAAATAATATAAATTTGACCAGTTGTAGATGTAGCATAATTATGGTGTCTTTGTTTTTTTGCAGTATGGCTCAGGACATAAACACTAAGACAGGATCAGTGGTTTGCAGCCCACAATAATCACCAAGTCCAGTCGTTTGACATTTTCTGTGAATATCATTGTATATAAAACTCAGTATAGTATAAATACGAAACAGTACTTTATAGTGCTACGATATATTTTTTTTATGCATTTGCCTTTGTAGCCTATTCGGAATTATGCCCACGAAGTATACTAATAAACGTTGCCTCACAAACATCCACCCTCAAAATAGGTTAATGATTTTTGTGAATTTGTGAGATATATTTTAAAAGAAATGTAATTAATATCACTTCATGTGTTTTAAAAAAATGCATATTCAAAGACTGCTCCAAACTGCCCAAAAAAATTGTGCCACGATAATTTTTTTTTTATTATGGCTTCCATATGCGACAAAAGTACTAAATTTTAGTCCTTAAAGTCTTAACGTAAACGTGAACCAACAAAACAGTAAAGGTTTTTATAATCTTAATTTTTCGACGGCCCTTACATATGCAAGGCGGTAGCTTACTAACGTGATAGCTTGGTTTCAAGTCACGTGCACCCCCTCATTGCCCCACCGGGAGGGGGACGTCTTCCGATATTTGACGCCAGTACCACTCGCTAAGCACGGTAAGGTCGTATCTTTTTTCCTTCCTCGCGCCCGGTGCCGCTAGGAAGCGCCTGTGGCGAGGTAAAAGCCGCCGGGCTCGCCCTCCCAGGTGTACCACACGCTCTCTTAATGGCACGTCCCCGCGCGCACGAGTCCCTCTGCGGCCGGCGGCAGGGCTGCCAACTGTTGGCAACAGTGCACCGGGGAGAATGGCATGAGGAGCAAGGGGGAAAAGGGGGGAATAGTCGTCTGGGAGAGGGCATCATGGCGGGGCGGTCAGTGATATTAGGCGAGCAAGAAAATGGTGGCCAAGGGGCCAGTGGACAGCGGGCGTGCTCAGTCAAGAACACACACACGCGCACACACACACACTCTCTCTCTCTCTCTCTGACCCCTTCTTCCTCCCCACCATCTTGCGAGCACCCTCCCTTTGCCGTATTGATCACTCTGGGGTCCGGCAAGTCCAGCATCTCAGCTCGCGCACACACACACGCGCGCGCAC
>NQII01003166.1:5959-43293 GCA_002778355.1 Clitarchus hookeri | reverse complement strand
CTCGACCATTCTGGACGCCACAAATATTTCCAAAGGAGGGCCTCCGATGTCTCAACGCTGTGATGAAGACCTGCAAGAATCCTGCAAGTCTTCTCCGCACAGGTCCTCCAGACAAAGTCCTCGATTCTACGTTGAAATTTTGACGTTTTCCAATGTCAGCTTGCATCAACCTCACTTGCCTAGACCATAAAACATCTGAAAGGCACTCACTCTTGTTTTATTTCAAGTCTGATATATAGTAAAGTCATAAACACATAACCTATAAACAAACTAATTACCATTAGAGGGCCATCTGCGACATAAGGACTGAAGTTGGACACTACTTCTACGTAATAATTTCACTATGCTAGTGGTTAAAACATAACAATTATTTTATAAATAATTTTTTTAATGAATTGAATCGTTTTATACTATTCTCAGATTTTTTTCGTCACGCTTTGTTAATGTGCTATTTAAAAAAAAAGGTACTAGCAGGTCTCGATTCAACTAACTTGCTTACTTTCTTCTACGCCATGAGTTGCTAAGTTTTATTATGGTTGCTAGGAAAATGATTCATGTGTATTTCTGAAAAAAAAAATGGAACCTCACTGATTGAGGGCAGTAAGGAGCTCTCGACTCTGAAGTTTCTGTGTTCGAACCACCGATAAGTCATGAATATGGGTGTCGTTCTAAGGTATAGGTTAGTTAGGTGTGGTACATACTGTAAGTCATTCTCTTTAGCTGTGGTTGCTAAGGCGTAGCGTTCGGGCGCGAAGGGTTTTGGTTCGAGTCTCGGTTGGGCTTTATATTCATTTTGTACTAAACCAAACAGTTTCATGGGCCAAACAAATATGTAGTTTCTGTAGATAGTTTTGTTTATTTTTATAGCTTTCTGGCTTTATACCTGAAGGTTAAGGGGTTACGAATGTTATTTTCAAATAACTGCATCTCAAATACTGGATAACGTGCGTAAATAAATATTTCAAGTTTTACAGCCATACTTTTTAGTTTCCTGCTGAACTTGTCAGTAATTTTATATACCATTATTAAACAGCAATAAATGCACCAACGCCCACTGTTACTAGGCCTAGCCTGTCACAAAAATTACAAACGAACTCCCGAGCTGTATTTCCGAACGAAGGCACTCAAATGAGTTGCCAAACAAATATATACAGTTGATCTAAATAAATAATTTGTTGGCGGTCTAATTTTTTTTTGCCTAACAGATATTTGGTTTGTTCAACCGTGAATTTTTTTAGATATACAAACTCAAATTTAAGTGCTTTTCAAGTTTAGTTTGCTCAAAAAAATATTATGTTGAGACAACTTAATATATTTTTGGCTCTATACGAACAAGTGTTTTGCTGATTGTAACAGACATTTCTCTCAGTGTGGTGGAAACAATAAGCGAAGTGGAAGACGCCATTGCACTTAGCATAGTGGTCACCTCCCTGTCAAAATATCGGATACTCCTCCACGTCCGGCTAGCGATACTTACGTAGTTGAGCTCCCGATACTGAAGAAGCGAATGATAATCGTGCCCCAGGTTCTGTCTATACTGACCCGTTTGTTGACGAGATGTCAAATCCCAAGCCTCTTTCTGTCTCACCGGAAAACATTGCTGGATGTGAACCCACGCAGTTATATGCATATAATTATAATCAAACGGCGACACTCGTAGATGTGGTTTACGGGACCGAAATAAGATTATTTATACTCGTAAACCCATGTTCGAAAATGCAGTTGATCGTCGACCAGAGTGCGTCGAAAAATGCCACGCGCAGCGCCTGCAAGTCTGCTGTACGAAACCGTTGCTACACAACGGTCACATTTGTTGCATCATTACAGTCGGTAAAGGCTATTCATAGTAAAAAGCATTTTGAAAGCCATGCTTAAGATCTACTTGTGCGCACATAGTGTGTTGTTCCACCATATATACAATCAACATTGCCATAGACCTCGTCACTTTATTAATGCGTCGGTCAGATGAAAGTCTCAAATTATTAGAAAAGTAAAAATTTTACTATTTTGCTAACTCTTACACTTATATGCATAAAAAAAGAAAGTAAAATGAATTATTTAGCATTCACAAATGTTCACGCAACACTTTAAATTCAACTTTAAGACACTGGACTACTGGGCGCATGCCTGTCAGTGTGTCAATTTAAATATATTTAGTTAGGGGCAGTGACATTTTTTAAAGGGTGATTTTCAAAGAGCTCATTATAACCGTGAACATCCTATATAGTAGTACAGCCTGGTTTACACGTGCTTAGCAGCCAGCGAGACAGTTTGCCACTAGAACCCAGTCGCTCGACTCCTTTAGTAGCTTGCTTGGATCGTTTACACGGGTTGAGCTACTAGCTGCTGGTAGGCCATTAACTGATTCCCTTGGTTGAAACAACTACTCAGCTTTCTAGCAACTCGCATGATTGGTTCGCATGTGCTGGCAAGTCGAAATAAGTTTTTTTATTGTTGCTGGAAACCTTACGCACATAATGTACGCAGAGCTCATATTTTTTATTTTCTTCGACACCGCTTTTGTAGTAAGATTTGGAACGGCCATCTCCCGCAGGATAATTTCATAGGCTGCATTTCAAGTTTCTCTATTGATGTAATCTGGAATGAAACAATTCCCTCCTAACTTCAATATCGCGATACAGGTATTCGAAATTTGTACGTACTCTATTCTTCACACTTACAATCTGACATAACATTAAAATCTTAACTAATTAGTGCACAATGTATACTGCCATTTGAATATGCGTATGTTAACATGTGGGTTAGTTAACGCCAGACAGCTGCTGGCATGCACGTTTACACGAGTCGAGTGGCTCGTATATATCAAGAGTTAGAGTGGCGAAGGAAGGACAGTGTGCCAGTAAAACTAAAATTTTTGTAGTAGCGCATCTTTCCAGTTACTAGAATGCGAGGTGTAACTCACCCATACGAATNTAGTAGCGCATCTTTCCAGTTACTAGAATGCGAGGTGTAACTCACCCATACGAATCACTCACCCGTTCGAGTCACTCAATTAACGAGTCACTCAATAATACTGGTCACTCTTTCGAGTCACTCACTCATGAGTTACTTGCTTAAACGAGTCACTCACTCATGCGAGTTGAGTCACTCGCCCTGCCTGTTTACACGAGGAAGTAGCTATGCAAGATGTTTGGGAATTCAAGACATTAATTTTAAGGGATGGTAGGCCACACCAGGACAATCATTTTTATATAGAGACATGTTGTCGGAAACGTTTTCCTACTATGCTAAGGCGTCTAACGCACCTCGCACATTTTAAACATGGCACAGGCCCTTGTAGCCCATTTCTGATGTGCTCTACTGGAGCATTTAAATAACAACCACTGTGAATGGTGGGTTAGGCAGAGAGTTCCCATTGCATGGTCCTCACGATATCAGGATTTGACCCCATTAGACTTTCCCTGTGGGGCCATGTCAATAGTGTAGTGTACGTCACGCCCGTTAACGTGGTGGAAGAACTGACAGTCCGAACACATGCCATCTGTCAGGAAGTGCAATGCATGCCGGGGATTTTCGACCGAGTGCGTCAGAACGTGGCACTTCGCTGCGCTGCCTTCACAGAGGTGGAAGGTCGTCACTTCTAACACCTGCTGTAACGGTGCGTCACATTTGTGTGTAAGTAAATCACTATGAAGCACACCCACACACTTTTTTTATGCAGCAAGTGGTTATCAGAGCTGTCAGGGCCCCGCGCCACGTGCGCGCCACGTTTAAAATGTGCACGGTACGTTCGGCACCTGTAGCACAGTAAGGAAACGTTTTCTGCCAAACGTTCCTATATAACAAATGATCTTCCTGGTGTGGCCTACCTTCCCTTAAGATCATTTTATTGGATTCCCAAACATCCTTCTGCATACCAGTTACTGGCAAACTCAACTCAACCGCTTCGGGCAAGCTACTAAAAACGTGTAAATAAGTTTTTGCACACGTCGCGATATCATCAAAGACTGAGCTGTGTGAGGGGAGAACTACAAACGAGGTATGGGTGAATACTTACGACGTGAACATGTCTTTAAAATCAGGCCGACACATGAGGTAACAGGAGGCAAACGGCTGCGTTACTGTTGCAGGGTGATCCATTCCGACTCTATAACTTCGTGAACAATAACGCGATGGAAGTAAATGTTATCGCGTTATATTGAGCATACGACTACGATTCGAGCATGATCTTGAGTTGGCGCCACGCATGCGCGATACGAGGGTGGGGTCCCGCGGCGACTGGTGGCAAATCCGGGCGTTTGCGAAAATTTACGGGTAGCGTATCTGCCAACTCCGATGTACTATCATGCTGATTTAAGTACCAAACGAAACAATGCCTCTAGTAAAGTTAATTTAAGTCAAGTATTGCCACTGTTTACTTTAATTTTACCCAGGATGTGCAATATTGAAACATATTTTTCCGGACTTAACCTTTTTTACNATTGCCACTGTTTACTTTAATTTTACCCAGGATGTGCAATATTGAAACATATTTTTCCGGACTTAACCTTTTTTACGTTGAAATTTCATTTTTTGATAGCAAATGCATTAAAATAAGACATACTCTGGCCTGATATGACGTGCAACTGTTGCTACAAAGTAAATAACAATAGTTACATATTATTTTATGTAAGGAGTAACTCCATTAATAAGTAAGCATTTTCGAAATGGGTGTTATTTTTGGCACAGTTTCCCGAGCTATTTTTNTAAGTAAGCATTTTCGAAATTGGTGTTATTTTTGGCACAGTTTCCCGAACTATTTTGTTCTTCTACTTCTGTGACTTTCGACTAATATATGAGACTGTTTACGCAGTTAGCCAAAAGTAAACATACGTATAAACACGCCCCACGAAATATTTGTTCACCAATTCCCTAAACTTGGAACCTCGCTGCTGAAAGGTAACTGTGAAGTGACTTATTTCATGACGGTTTGCACTGAATTTATGTAATTTAGTTATAGAGCTGTTTTATGTTTTCTATACGATGTTGAAATATTCAATTTAAGTGTACAAAATATAAAGCATCGCATGAAAATACAATTTTTTTACACATTTATAGTAATAATAGAACATTTTGAATGTTTGTTGCTGTACGTATTTTTAAATCATTTTATATTAAAGCCAATGTAACGTGCCTAATGTTTTAGTTTGTAAAGGTGATCGGGTTTACAAGGACAATAAAAAGGCCACATGACCATCTTACAATTTTGAAAATTCAATATAATGTATCTCGCCAGCGCTTGGCTCAAATTCAAATGCGTGAAATATTCATTCGAGAAAGGAGCCTTGAAAATTTCATGATAAAAACACGAAAAAGTGACATGTGTCATCCACGTTACCGAAAACGAAAGAACTCAATCACAGTTTCGTTCAAACGCCTTTTAGTCAGTATAAACCTAAAGTAAGTGCAACATTTAACGTATATTTAAAGGAAAGTGCATTGGAGTCGTCAATCAAAATTTATAGANTCTCGCCAGCGCTTGGCTCAAATTCAAATGCGTGAAATATTCATTCGAGAAAGGAGCCTTGAAAATTTCATGATAACAACGAAAAAGTGACATGTGTCATCCACGTTACCGAAAACGAAAGAACTCAATCACAGTTTCGTTCAAACGCCTTTTAGTCAGTACAAACCTAAAGTAAGTGCAACATTTAACGTATATTTAAAGGAAAGTGCATTGGAGTCGTCAATCAAAATTTATAGANCAAACCTAAAGTAAGTGCAACATTTAACGTATATTTAAAGGAAAGTGCATTGGAGTCGTCAATCAAAATTTATAGAACTTACGTGAGACTAAAAATAACCCATAGCCAACAAATCGCAGTGCCTCCCTTCCTCTTTCCACATCCTAAAATCCTTCCAGAACAAGGCTACAGCATCTCAAATCATACACCTTTTGAAAAAATTAAGCTATGTAGTATTGCAATCAACAGTAGTATTCACTGGTATGCCATAAGCGAGGGACACTTGGTAACAAATGTGGGATGATTTTGTAACACATCAAATAGTATTTAAGTATCCCGTTTTCTTTACTTAGATGTTTCAGATATTCAATGGGCCACTGTAGCTAAGTAGTAAGACTGCTCGTCTCCCACCAAGGCGAACCGGGTTCAATCCCGGTCGGGTCACTCCTGGAATTTTCGCAAGTGGGGATCGTATTGGACGATGATGCTGGTCGTCGGGTTTTCTCGGGGATATCACGTTTCCCTCGCCCTTGTATTCCGGTGCTGCTCCAGTCTTACATCATTTCACCCTCATCGGCTGCCAAGACCTCGTTGTTAAGAGATACTCAAATCTCTCAACTTAGCTCAGATATTCAGTGATGCCAATTTAGCCACTGTAGATTTGAAACAACCTCTTTTAAATAAATTAAAATTAGAAAAATAGAGAAAAAAGTTAGTGCCACAAAGTCACCTATCCTGTCACAAAATGACCTTCGCTTACGATAGTTTTCATGTAATAATTTTCATTAACAAAACTCGTTATACATTAGTAAATTTTGTTTTGTCGCAGACTATTTGTTCTGATTTACAACAGACTTGTTACTGGGGCGTAGATTGATTGTTGTACTGGACGCCAGGCGCTGCAGAGTACCGTCCCTCACTTTCCGACGTGGGTTTGGTGGCTGCAATGTTGGCAGCGGTGGGCCGGGCCTGCAGGTGGCAGGGGGTTAAGGCTGCTGCAGTAGCTGCGTGACGCTATGACGAGCGACCGCACTGCCATCTATCGCCGCGCCTGTCAGTCAGCTGCCCGCCTCTCTCGTGTCGCGCGTTCGTCCTCCCCTCTTTTCACCCCCCTACCCCGCGTGAACCTCTTTTCGACCCCACCAGCCAACAACACTCGTCAACAGCGCCCGGGCTCCCTTCCCTGCAGTTGGTTAGTTACCTTTATGTAAATTCAGCTTTGTCACTGACAGCTAAATGTATCTCCTCTCCTTCTCTCTTGTCTCCTTCCACACCCGCCCACCCCCACGCAATTCAACCCCTCGGTGATGAGCAGGGTGTGTGGATAGAGGGGTGAATTGGAGCTGCGGTGCGCACACTGACAAAGTTCTGGGGCGAATCTCTGAGCATTCACCCTTACGTTCCCTCGCATACATTGTCGCAGGGAGTTTGAAGCCACTCACCAATTTCATAGCAACTTACGTTTGTGAATGTGCCATATATTAATCAGCACAACAGTATTGATATTTCCTGATATGTAATGCGAAATGTCGTCGATATTATTATGGCACTACTTTCCTATCCCTACATTCAAGTTAGTCTCAACCACGAGATTTCCGCTGCATAAAATGCATATTTCCATAAAATATTCTTATAAAAGTGACTTAATTCAGAGTACTTTCTTATTTCAGTGTATTTTTGAGCTGGTAAAATGATTTTTTTTCCCCCGGTAAATACACTTTATGGATTAAGTTTCTTTACTGAATTCGCAAATATCTTTTGTCTTCTTAATATTTTAACAGGTATGTATGATGCAAATTCCAACATTTTGCATCGAAATTAATTAATTAATTATTTTCACTTATACTTAGACATGGTTATGCCTGATTGGCTGAATTTTTAGTTGTAGTTTAGCAGTAGAAGTAAAGAGAGTGGTGAATGGAAACCGTGCTTTGAAACAGAATTTTTTAAAAATAATGTAATAATTTCTTAAAGTTAGTGGGCATGGCCAGATTCTTCTAGGTAAGGAGGTCTCAATTAAATAAAATGTTAGTAATAATTTCCTAATTTTATTTCAACGACTACAAATAATAAACTCCCGATTTAACTATCTCACAAAACATGGCTATCACTCCTTTTAATTATCACATTTCTCAATCTCCTCAAATAAATTTACCCAATCAATTTACTAAAATCAGTCCCAATAAACAGTGTTTCAAAACCTATAGAATTATTTTATAAATTATATGTCAGTTTTTGACAGTCACAATATTTACAATGAAGTACGTATCCCACCTTCATACAGTTACGCCTTAATTCAGTCCACAGCCCACCATTCCTGAATGTTCTAGAGGGCTCCGAGTGCCCTCATGCACATCAGCCTTCTACTCGTCATGAATGACGCCCTCTCGTCCGTTCATACAACAAACATCTCGTCTGCCGCTGTCTCACGCCGTCCGCTGTCGTCCGTCCTCTTTGCTGATGCCTCTCACTGCACCTTACTTAACCTGACTACTACACTTCAGCCAGATGGCTTCATCAAAGACTCAGTGCTCTCCAGCTGTGGGGAGTATTTATTGTGTTTCGACGGCCATGGTCCAGAATCTTCTCCAAATGCCACGCTGCTCTAAGCAAAAGGATTACCAGAAATGTCTTGTTCGTCCTCTCAAGTAGTCGATCCGCCCGGCAAGGGGGTGGAGGGGCTCAGACTGTAGCCAGGTCGGCTGTCAATTATTCTCCCGGCCACCTGGCGACAGAGCAGTGGGTGGGCCTGCCTATGGAAGGGGAGGGTCGAGGCGGGGGTCTACCCACAGCGCCGGACCTCGCATAACCAGGTAACACGGAGCCCACTCCGAGTACGGGGGTCCACGCGTAACAATAGGATTTTTAGGTAAATATGTTGTGCAGGATTTCATAGCTATAATTCACAAGGATGTTGTTGGACCGTAACTCACTGAGCAAGACTAATAACTTGCATTATTCTGGTTTCATGTCTAAGGTCTGCATTTGCAAGTTTTATTTAAATGTCTGACGATGCAGTAATATTATGACTTTATGGCCACCTTTCAAAGAAAATATTTAAAAAATTTCCAATGCTGGCTATCCGTTTCATGCCCGTGCTATTTAAATGAGTAATTACCTGTCATAAAAATGATCGAAAATCCACCCGTAGACTTTATCATAGTTTACTTTCTTTGCACTGCCTCTTTTTACATAAAAGATAAGAGGCACACTATATCAGTCACTCGTTTCCTTANATGATGCAGTAATATTATGACTTTATGGCCACCTTTCAAAGAAAATATAAAAAAAATTTCCAATGCTGGCTATCCGTTTCATGCCCGTGCTATTTAAATGAGTAATTACCTGTCATAAAAATGATCGAAAATCCACCCGTAGACTTTATTATAGTTTACTTTCTTTGCACTGCCTCTTTTTACATAAAAGATAAGAGGCACACTATATCAGTCACTCGTTTCCTTNCATAGTTTACTTTCTTTGCACTGCCTCTTTTTACATAAAAGATAAGAGGCACACTATATCAGTCACTCGTTTCCTTAAGTTACCGAGTTCTAAAATTAAATTTACTTCTTTACTGACATCAACGCGAGACTCATGCCAGTTCTTTATTAATTTGTGATAAACACACAGATATTATTATTACTCGCCGTGAAAGCTTACTGCCGTAAAAAAACTAAACTAAACATTATCACTATATTTTGTATTTCGTAATAAGTAATAATTATTATCCAGGGTATCATAATAAGTAATAAAGTCGTGATATACCTATCATAATTTAAGTTCCTAATGTAATTAATTAATTTATCAAACGAATATAATCTATAGTATGTCCATGCGTTCACGAATTCATTACGTAATACAAAGGAAAAATTACTTACATAACAAACCTTTTTATACTTAAAAAAAAAGATTTTTTTAGTGTAGTAGTCCTTTTATTTTCACAAGGATATTCAACGATTCAAAATTACAATGTTGTCTTCTTTCATTAATTTAACTTTTTTTTGTAATGGCGGTGCTTTATAAAATCCTAGAGGGGAGGGGTTAGAGATAATTGTAAATTTCTTATTAATTATCCCATTCCACTGTCCTGAGGAGGGTGTGGTGTTGTTGGACTGTCGTTATGGAAAGGAAATNCAGAGGATTAAGCGCGGGACATTTCCATACACTTATTTCAGATTATTCATTTTCTGCTTGGCAGAGGAAAGTAATTTCCTCGAGAAGAAGAAAACGTCCCTTTTTTAGAAAAGACGCGACCGAAATTTAGTCTCTTATCACCCCTCCGAAAATGCTCAACTTTCGCTGGAAATGAGAAACCTTCCGTTCGTACAGCATTGTGTCTGAAATATACAATTTAAATTCGTGATTAACTGCAGGAAATTTAATAATTTTAATTCGCTAGTTTCAGCTTGTATTTTATTATGAGTAACCACGTGAGTTCAGAAAATCTTAGATTGATTTTATGTGTAAATTACAGCTTTGTTGAGTATACGGTTGTATATTAAATGCAATGAATTTCCAAGTCTATAATCAAATGTAAGTAAAAACTGTGGAATTTAATTGATAGGTTTAACCATGCTACGAGTATATGTAATCATGTGATATAAAGAACGAAAAAAATTACAAAAAGAAACGTGCTAGTAGAAATGAGTTATATTTTAAGTAAATGATGTCNGTGATATAAAGAACGAAAAAAATTACAAAAAGAAACGTGCTAGTAGAAATGAGTTATATTTTAAGTAAATGATGTCGCAGTTTTTCGAACGTTTACACGCTAAGCAAGTGACGCATAATGTTTCTAACTGGAATCAATATTTTATATCACTCGTTTAAATTACTCTCGCTGTTGATCAAATAACTTCAGTAGCTTATGCATATCTTCACGCTCCCACGTGATTACTCTATATCTGAACCAAAGTCACAACATAATCATAATGGTGCATTACGTAACTACACAGGATGTGTCGATTTATGCGAAAAGTAATAGCCGCTTGATTCATCCTTGTTCACTGCAGTCCTACCTGTGTAAGAGCAGTGATTCGCTCTTACAAGAGGTGCTCGAAACGTCAACCTTACATCTGAATGCAGGCCTGCACACATCGAACCAGTGACTGTCTGACATGTTCAAACCCCAAAAGGAATTACTGCGAAGGCCTGGAATCGACCCGGATACCCAGAGATGGGAAGTTTTAGTGACTAATTACTGAGTTACCAGCGAAACGTCTCAAGCTCGTATCCAAGAAAAATGTACATTGGGCACTTTACACTTAGAAATGAACGGTCTTTTGCATAACAAATGCAATAATTAATTTTTTTTATAAATTTAGGATCGAACACCAGTAAAATAAATAATTGCATTTGAAATTTATAAACTGTATAGGTAAAATTTAAAAAAAAAAATCATTGTGGAAATGAATCCAACTACTGTACAGAAACGACTACAATTAAGTAAGAAATTAAACGGTAAGAAATCACTAACATTTCTTAAAATATTTGATTACACATTGACACGTCAATCCTTTCAGTGAGTGTCTCTTATTTAGGTCAGGACTGGTTTATTGCCTAAGACCGTAAGTTATGTCTGCCTGTCAGGAAATATGAGGCTATCATGGGAATGAGAAATGAGAACAAAAACACAGGCAATTCTGTACGTTAATTGCTCAGTGCGTGTTGTGCTGTCTCGTGTTCTCTCCGCTCATTTTAACGCTTCGAGCTCTGGACACGTAATTCTACGTCGCCTGAGCGGAGAGGAGAGATTTGGGTGGCTCTTGAGAGCCGACGAGGGTGAAACGGTGAGTATGGAGGAGCGCCGGAATGAAAGTGAGAGGGAAACGGGAGATCTCCGAGAAAAACCCCGCCAACCAGCGGTATCGTCCGCCACGATTCCCACATGCGACAAATCTAGGAGTGACCCCGCCGGGAATCGAACCCGGAATTGTTTCAGTATACCAAATATATTTGTTTACGTGGCGTTTGATTCAGCTGAATTATATTATGTTGGTACAACCAAGCCTCATTTCCTCCAAATGAATTAAATTTGTCCACAAAGCGAAATCATTTCTTTGTTTCGCTTTTCTTGAAAAAAAAACTTTGTGTAATCAAACATATCGTTACAAGTTGCCAACAAAATGATATGTTTAATTACGTGCGATATATTTGGAACAAAGAAGTTATTTGCAGTGACTAATGACTTTGTTGGTGACACTTAACAATTCTATTGATTTAGGTCTTCTTTGTTGACTGCGTGCCTTCAAAGCAATCGTCCATTTTGAAGAGTCCGTGCACGAGGTTGTGTTGAGAATGGCTGATGAAATAACTGAGAAANGTTCAAAGCAATCGTCCATTTTGAAGAGTCCGTGCACGAGGTTGTGTTGAGAATGGCTGATGAAATAACTGAGAAACATTTTGAAAGATCGGGATTTCACTGACTTTATAGGAGTATTTGCAGGTAGTTTAACTGATTATTACTCAATTTCTGGGTTTTTAATTAAGTGCAGTGTAGTTAATTAGGTTTGCATGTTAGGCATAGATGCATATGTACCTCGGTCTGTATATGTTACGTTGAATTATTTACAACAATTGCAAAGCATTCAGCTGAATAAATATAGCCTATTCGCGGTTTCTTCACACTTTTTGAAACAAACCTTTGAAAAATCAAACCATGTATGTCGTGTTTAGTTATTTCCTAAATATTTCATGTATAACAAGCGTTTTATACTTGTGTTTATAAAAGTATATATATTTTTTTGGTTGAATTGAAATGTTGTTTACATTTTATGTATAGATTATAATATTTAATTTGCAATTAATATTATTTAAAAACAGTGAGAAAACATGTGTGTTGGCAACGCCTAGTAAGAAACAGTTCTCGTGTAAAATAATATTACAACTGATTGCGCACGAGTGCGATGCACTGTCCTTTGGTGTAATTTTCCAGACTTAGTTAAGCTTGGTTTGCACGAGGTGGAGGTATCTCCTGGAAGTAGAACTTTATCAGTGCTTCAAAAAAGTGTGAAGTAACCATGAATGAATTATAATGACTGTGAAAGAATTGGAATATGGATAAACGCTTTGTACATGCAGCATTCCTATCGCTACGTGCTCAAACATTTACATTTTATAAGAACGAAAATTCACAAAACTATTGCAGTGTTAATAATACTGTAATATTTTATGATACGTGTATACCAATTCCGTAGTGGTATTTGTGCAAAACGTGTTCAATAAAATGTCCGTGGCTCGTGGATAACTTGACACCAAAAGCCAACCCTCTAACAAACGTATTTACATAACCTCAAAAAACTGCAACTTANGGCTCGTGGATAACTTGACACCAAAAGCCAACCCTCTAACAAACGTATTTACATAACCTCAAAAAACTGCAACTTATAGAAACAAAATATGTTGTTGGGCCAACAAAATATTTGGCAGAGAAAACAGAAGATTCTGTTGGGGCCATAAATAATTTGGTAGTGGCAACAAAATCTTTGTTAGAAACGACAAAATACTTGGTTCAATCAAACCAGTCAAATTTTGTTTTCAACGACAACATTTAATCATTAATTANGTAGAAACGACAAAATACTTGGTTCAATCAAACCAGTCAAATTTTGTTTTCAACGACAACATTTAATCATTAATTAATGATTTAGCTATTGCAAACAAATTTTGTGTTAACCGACAAATTATTTTTCTCAGTGTAGTTGACTTACTTATAGCCTGTCATAATTGTCAGTAAATCTTTACGGCACTCAGTAACCTGCGAAAAAATTTTGGAACCCCTGGTCTTCGGAGAATCACCCCTTCCCCTTCCTCAACACGTGGACTTTGCGGGGGTGTGAGTTACACCCTTGAAACAGTGCTGACCATGCGATACAACTACGTCTTAAATATTCATTTAAAAATTACGTGCAAAATAACTATTTTATTTCTGCATTCCAAAACCGACTTACACTAAGAGAGAGATATGCATAGTTGCAGATACCAAATAAATTTGCTTGAAAATTTTTGCGTACTCTGAACAATATTGTATGATTGTCGAAACTGTTTAATGGAATTAAAATCATGTAAATCTTTAGTTGCACCAACCAAATATTATAGCCCGTGGCAAGTGCCCCTACACAAACAATTAATTTGTTTGCTCCAAACAGAGTTTGTTTTATTTTTTAAAAAAAACCTTTTTTTCTCAGTGATAGTGGAAACACCACTTATCCACTGAAAACTTAACAGCTGATGACAATGAATTTTTCCATCACTTCAGCAACCCATTTTAACTTGCGTGTAAGTAATTTATTATGATCTGCAAATAACTGGACAGCCCAATGTCACTGAGTGTTGCATTTAATTAATTCTCACATCATTATATGAAAAATAATTTAAAGAAACTCTATTTTTTCTCTTGACAGAAACAATAGTTGTTCTAGTTCAACAGTTTAACATCTGAGAGTCATGATTTTCGGGAACCCCCATTTTTTAGTTATTTGGAACACACTCCCAAGTCCGATAAACTCTATACAATAGGTCAAATGTAAACGAATTGCCTTATGACAATTAAATTTTATATTTAATAATTAAAAAGTGGCACAGGAGTAGGCCGGACTGGGAAATTTTCTGTCTGGCTTTAAATATTAAAAACATTTTCCAATACTTTACTGAAACGTGGCACTTTTAAAGCAGAAAAAAAATGGTTGCCTGTAAAGTCGGTTTTACGGGCGAAGATTTTACGTGACAACGTAGTGCTGCGCGCGCGGCAGACCGATCATAGTTGAGTGGGAGAGAGACGCAAGGCATTCGGCGGGCCTCTCTCTCGTTCGGTGACTCATCGTAACGTTACCGAGCGTTACACTTTTTCATAAGTGACCCCCAGCCGCAACCTAATTTAAGACGTTGTCACGTCAATAATAATTAATTAATTAATTAATTTTAAACTAATAATTTACTTAACACTATCAACATTTATCAATAGTATGACATAACCTATAAACTCAGTTTCTCAACTTTTGTGTCAATCTAACAATTAATCAATCAATCATAGTTTACGATAATGAAATATCAGTGTACAATTATTTACCTTTATTGTTGTAGTTGTTGTAAATGACGAATCTAAGCACTCCACATTTTCACTACAGACACAGCTGACGATACTGCAACGAATATTCATTAAACATATTTTTTTAGTAATGCGAGAGCGTCTTTATTTATCAAGCGCGTTATTAATTTCCTTGTGGTTCGTCTAATTACATTTATTAATTGTAAAACTGCGACGCTAGCTCCACCGCGTCGTTCGTCTTTGGAATTGCTTCCATGCAAGGTGGCTTTCTCCTTGGCCGGCTCGGCTCCCCTCCTGTTTCCTCCCCTCATTTCCCTCCCTTGATTACCCCTCCTCGGTGACTCATCGTAACGTTACCGAGCGTTACACTTTTTCATAAGTGACTCCCAGCCGCAACCTAATTTAAGACGTTGTCACGTCAATATCAGTGTACAATTATTTACCTTTATTGTTGTAGTTGTTGTAAATGACGTTAGATTCGTGAGGTGTAAAAGTCTACAGACACAGCTGACGATACTGCAACGAATATTCATTAAACATATTTTTTTAGTAATGCGAGAGCGTCTTTATTTATNAGTTCAACAGTTTAACATCTGAGAGTCATGATTTTCGGGAACCCCCATTTTTTAGTTATTTGGAACACACTCCCAAGTCCGATAAACTCTATACAATAGGTCAAATGTAAACGAATTGCCTTATGACAATTAAATTTTATATTTAATAATTAAAAAGTGGCACAGGAGTAGGCCGGACTGGGAAATTTTCTGTCTGGCTTTAAATATTAAAAACATTTTCCAATACTTTACTGAAACGTGGCACTTTTAAAGCAGAAAAAAAAAGAATGCAGTTTCTCGATGTATTTCTATTGCACTGAAAAGCCCACGAAATTTCTTATCGCTCGTTATGTTTAACTCAAACTCTAACATTTTTGAGTTGTTGTACTGTTCAACTAGTACAGCGATATAAAGGAATACGGGGTGGGATCATGCAGGTATTTGCACTTGACGAGTGAATAATCTGTATATTTGTAAACGCTTCTCACTGCGGTGCTTATGATTTCTTGCATCATAACTTTGTTCTTTTTTTTCTTTTTACACGCCAGAGCAATCTTCCGTCTCCTGACATCTGCCGCGCGGATTAAGCAGAGCCTTCGGTAAGCGACGGCATCTTTGTCAAGAGAGGCGGTGCCCCGGGGTTGTTCTTCGGTTTCACGGAGAAGGGGTGAAGTGCTAGAGAGGGAGAGGAAGAAGATGTGGATTAAGAAGAACGGGAAGGAGGGAAAAGATGTTCGCAGCGATAGGATAATTAAGACCTGGACCGCATCACCGCGGACCTACTAACCGTCACAAAAATAACTGGCAAGCCTGGGCGATAAACAACACGGATATCTTTGCCGCGAACAAAAGGGTAGACGTCCACAAATACCCCGCGACTGGTATATCATCCTTGTAAACACAGACTGTCTCTGTCGGGGCTCCGTATTTATTAGGCGGAAGGTGCTGGGGATCAAATGAATGTAAACGGCATTGTCTTAGAACTATGTGAAAACACTGCACGTAGACCAAGCAAGAAAATTCAGTGACAAAGGTGTGTGATCTTCGAAGATGTAAATTTACTGACAGGTAATTGCGCATCAATCGCCTGTGACGAAACAAACGTTTGTAGTTTTACAGTTTCTGATAAGCCTTTCACCGATGAAGTACGTTCCTTGTAAAATTCTTTACAGTATTTCGAGAAACTCGCAAGTTTATGGACAAACGCGCAACGTTGCTGAAAGCTACGGGCCTATGTCATGAAATTAGTGTAATTTCAATACACGTAGTAAATTCGTACAACCTTATTATTTTTGGTGCAATTTTATGTCTTGGTAACTTGTTACACTATTATATAAGTAGTTAGTAAAGTGTGATAAGTATATTAATAGATATCAAATACTTCAATTTGTCAGTTTTCGTACTTAGCACATTAAAAAAACATGAATATCAAGGAATATAATGTGAAAATATTCTAACACAAGATTAAAGCGTGCTATTATTTTTATGGAACTTTTAAACAGCTCTCGTTTGATGTCTTCCTCAGAAAGTATATTTCCATAATGCTAAGCCATACACATAATGCTAAGCCATACACATAAAAACAGCCTTTCACTCTTAAAATGAGTTTACTTTCATAATAGGTTCAGCAAACCCAGCACAAATGTATAATTAACGTACACTGTTACTTATTGCGCAGCAAAAGTTATTACGGCTTACTTGTTCGTGTAAGAAACCAACCAGTGAACGATAAAAACAAAAACCCTGTGCTACTAAGATGTTGAACTCTTTTTTTTTTTTCTCCAATTTAAGAGTTCTTAAGTACTATTAAAAAAATTAAATTAATACAAAAATCGTGACATATTAAACAGGAATATATGTTTCGATACGTCAGCTATAAGTAATGAAATATATAAATACAGCGAAAATTGTCTGTGAAGATTTTGCGAGTTCTTGCATTTCAGTGTTCTTTAAAAGTTCTCTCCCGCCCTCCTCCCCACCTTCCGTGTTATATAAGTTCATAATTTGCAAACACATATATTTACAACACTAAACATATTTAACATGTGAATATTCGTTTCGCGGTATCCCACCAAATTGAGCGAACAGGAATTATCCGTAGAATTTCCTCGCAGAGACATCCTGAGCAAAATGACGAGTCTGCATTATTAATGCTTTATAAACTGGGGTAAGAAATGTATATCTTTGCAGCTGTGCTAGTCACCTGTGCCATCCAAGAGGAGGAAAACGCTGACTATCTCCATTTCTTGTAAGCATTCGATGTTTTTGAAGTGTGCTTGAGACCTGCCTGCCGCAGATTGTGCGTTCCTTTACAGGCTCAGATTACTTTCGTTCCTTCTCATTTCGCGTTCCTCTTTTCCTCCCCGCGCGCTTTACCTTCCTTGCGCTTTCTTCGCGTTCCTCGTCTTTCCCTTCCTTCGCGGGTCCAAACCATTCTTGAGGCGAGCAAAGAGACGTACCTCTGGCTGCGGTGCGTGGCATGCGGGCAACGCGAGAGAGAGAGAGAGAGAGAGAGAGAGAGACAGGACGAGAAAGAGACGGCGCGGCGGTTCAAATTTTCACGACATTCCTTCCACGAGATGAAGTTGAGATCGCAGTGAAATGAGTCACGGACGAGTCGCATACTATCCCCCTCTCCAACCCCACAGCGGTAAACACCGCCCTGGCTGAGCGTCTCCTGGCACAGCGGCAGCCCGCAACACGTACTCAATATCAAGCTACCAGCGACTCCCAAAGTTTCGCTACACTTTCCTCCTCATCACAGCGTCTGGAAAATCACGACTGTAGTCTTCGAGGCACTCGAATATCACAGGAGGAAGAAGAGCACGTCCGCTTGAGTGGGAAATTCGATTTGAGACAATTAACTCGAGTAGCAGACGGGAACAAACAGAGCAGAAGTTATTTTTTGTGAGAGGAATGCTTAACAATAACCCCCTCCCCCTACCCACAAAAAANGGGAACAAACAGAGCAGAAGTTATTTTTTGTGAGAGGAATGCTTAACAATAACCCCCTCCCCCTACCCACAAAAAAAACTAAATTCTTTCATTATTTTAACAACGAGAAAAGTGTTAGAAATACAAGAATAACAGTTAAATGTTTTATTACATTTTCATTAACATTATATCACCGAAAATTCTTATTTGAGCATTTTTATTTACGTATGTGTAAGTAAATTGTTCTCTGTGTTNGGGAACAAACAGAGCAGAAGTTATTTTTTGTGAGAGGAATGCTTAACAATAACCCCCTCCCCCTACCCACAAAAAATAACTAAATTCTTTCATTATTTTAACAACGAGAAAAGTGTTAGAAATACAAGAATAACAGTTAAATGTTTTATTACATTTTCGTTAACATTATATCACCGAAAATTCTTATTTGAGCATTTTTATTTACGTATGTGTAAGTAAATTGTTCTCTGTGTTTTCCGAGATAATATGACAAAGATTATGACTATTAGCGATCTTGCTGCCCACATAAAAAAAATACGTATAAAGCATGTTCACCCACCAAATCAAAAAATTTATTTTATTTAAATTTAATTTCAGGTTCCAAAATGTGAAAAGCAGTGCTTCATCAACCAGACATCTGTGTGTGTTTGACGAGTACTAGAGAGTGCTGAATGTTAAATGACGGTCGAAGTCTGTCTAATTGCTGAATAGATGCATAAATAAACAGAAGCTCACTTGTTTAGCCTCATAATGCAAATTATGAAATAAATATTAACAACAGGAAGTGACAAAAATCCTAGCACCGATGCTACAAATATAAGTAGTAGATNCAAATTATGAAATAAATATTAACAACAGGAAGTGACAAAAATCCTAGCACCGATGCTACAAATATAAGTAGTAGATACAAAGCTGACTTATACAAAAACTTTGTGTTCTGAATGGGTGATGTTCCTAAGAATTTCGTGTCAAGTTGTAAACCGATGTAACTACGGGTGACTATAAATATTGTCATACGCTGTTCACAGTAAAGTGAGTTCATTTGATGACCTAGTTACGTTCTTCCTATCAGCCATTTTTTTAACTTTCCACCATTTTTTATAATAAATATTGCCATATAAGTAATAAACATAGTGCATATGCTTCACTGGGCTCGAAAGTTAACACCTAAGGCTACAATAAAACATATTTGTTGACTATTATTCCAAATGGGAGGGCTTAAAAAAGTGCTCACTTTGCCGCGAATAGCCTATACATGCGGCCGCTTTGCGTTCCTTCCTTGCCTCGTCCTCCATGGGCGTGCGAGCCGCCGTGCCTCAAGGCCACGCGGCGATATCACCGGTAACCAGAGAAGTGCACGGGAAATTACAAAGGGCAACGCCACGTCACCCGAACGCGTCCCACCGCCGCGATAGGCCTACCGGGTTCTCGAGCCGTCACCTGTCATAGGGGGNACGCCACGTCACCCGAACGCGTCCCACCGCCGCGATAGGCCTACCGGGTTCTCGAGCCGTCACCTGTCATAGGGGGAAATTGAATTAGTTGGATTATCGTTGTGGAGAATGTTCTGGTCATAGCCCTCGCACGCCGTTACTCGAAGTACGCGGAACCTTCTGGATCGGACCAGCGGGTCTATATAAGCGCGGCGGTCTTCCATGTTGACAGCCTGGAGCCTATAGTCTGGAGCCTTAAGCGCAAGGTGTGCAGAGTCAGCGAAGCGACGAGCAGCGATGACAGTGGCCAGCGAGAATGAAGTCTGCTGACGGTGAGCATCGTTACAGTGGATAGAGAGAGAGCGCGCGCGAGAGAGAGAGAGAGAGAGAGAGAGACTGACGGGCGGGACTACTGAACTGGACGCTTTAGTGACGGTCATTTGGAATGATGACAACAGACAGTTGGATTGAATACGTGTAAATATAAGTGCGAATTACGTGACTAACCAATATGAAGACAGCGACAAGGGCTTTATTTACAATTGAGATTCATGTAGTCTATTCGCGGATTCTTCGTACTTTTCGAATCAAACATTTGAAAAATCACCCCATGCATGACGTCCTTGGTTGTACCACAAGCATTTTATACTTCTGTCAACTTAAAGAATACTTTATTTTCTATAATAAATTGTAACTTTCCTTATATTTAGTTTATAAATTAAAATGTTTTGTTTATAATTAACATTAATAAGACAGGGAGATAATATGTGTATTGATAATGCCAAATAATAAATAGTTCTTAATGCAAAATATTGTTACACTTAGTGCGCTCGAATGCGGTGCGCTGTCCCTTTGGTGTAATTTGCTGGACTCGGTTATGTTACTTCTACTGCAGGTTCGGAANGAACTTGGTTATGTTACTTCTACTACAGGTTCGGAAGACCAATATTAAAAGTTTGGTAACCACGAGTTTTATCCACTAGGTAAGCGCTAGTGTTGGAAAGGTACCAGATTTTTTCTATTTTCTACGTTAAAAAACAGCATAGTTGCAACAATCATTAATCAAATATAAAATAACTTCGTAATTTAGTAAAATCTTTCTCTAATATAATACACGTAGCTTTAAATGTTATTAAAAGTAACTTTCTGGAACATTGTGCACCTAGCAGCGGAAATGTTTCCTATACCAAAATCTCTCATAATAAATCACGTTTTGTTCCTAACCTGTGGTGTAAATAACCTTAACTCGGCTAAGCTTTGTTTTGCAAGAGGCGGATGAATATCCTGGAAGCAGAACTTGAGCAGGGTTTCAGAAAAGTTGGAAGTAACCGTGAATGGACTATATTAAATATTGCTCTCATTAAGAATAACAAATGTTATTAGTAGAGTTATACAGTTTAATGTTATACGCCCCATTACGACTTGTAACAATACGTAATTTTCCACTGACCAACAGTGCTTTATTTCAAATGTGCACAAACTATGCTAGTTCCAGTATATTATTTTTAGTTATTTGCATTTGAATTGCAAATAATTTCTTGTCAAGCAGCCGCTTAGAAACATCAAAATAATAACCCATTATTATAATTACATAATTCCCACTCTAAGCACATTAAACTAATTTTAATAAAAGTCACTGTTACTACGAATATATGCAATCCTACACTAGAAAAAAATGTAGAAATTTGTTTTTTTTTTTTTTGTGCAATAATTTGCTGATAAATATTGAAAACCAAAATTGAAAGAATGCATACGTTTGGAATTTAATGTTTTTAGAATATTTCTACAGTTTAAATCATCCGCTTTCTAAACAAGTTAATATTCAATTATTTATAGGTATGTATGTTATGTTTAATAATGTATGTATTGCAGAGAGACTAGTTTCATGAAATATGTTTCATTTCTTTTTTTCGCATGTATAACAGTAAGCGAAAATGGAGATGTCGCACTCTTCGATAGAAAGCAGGGAACCTCATCTATCAAAACCCAGGTGTTATATTCGCCCCCTCTCAACGAGACTGTAATATAGGCCTGTTGAAGATGACGGCGTCANATATCAAAACCCAGGTGTTATATTCGCCCCCTCTCAACGAGACTGTAATATAGGCCTGTTGAAGATGACGGCGTCAAGAGTTCTTTAAAGAAAAATATACGCTACTTTAACGAGAGTGAAGTGTTGACAAATTCGACCCCTGGTGGTCTTACGAGGCCCTCACTCATATTTCATAACTTTGGCCGGCGGCCAAAACATCTTCTCAGCTCTCTTCTCCCGGAGCTGTAACGTCCGAATGTTATTCCTTGGCTCGTCTTCATAAACCTTTTGACGGCTAACGCTTATTACTAGGAAAACACCCTGTGCTCGCGAGTGTGTATGTGGGGTCCACACACTTCAAAAACACATGAAAAGAGATCTGGCAGAACAAGCATCTTTACGAACTGCGAAGAAACGTTACCTCTATGGAGTCATAACATTANCATTAAAAGAGATCTGGCAGAACAAGCATCTTTACGAACTGCGAAGAAACGTTACCTCTATGGAGTCATAACATTAAATTTGACAGCTTTATTTCCTTTCCACACTGCTCGGGTTGAAGAATTTTTATTCCTGTGTGCCAACAGATATGAGCGTCTGCACAAGCCAGCAGCTAGCAATATATCATAACCCAGGAGGTGAGTTCTACTGCTTCGGCACGATAGCTTTTCGCATGTGGCACTGCGAAAAAACCATGCCAAAGTTTAATTAATGCAGCAAAGTCATTAAGGCTCAGTTAACTTTTAAATTAATTTAAATTATAAAATAAAATGACAATATTTTAATTGTATGTCACAAGGTATTTAAACTTAAATACGTAATGTGTAGANGTAAATTATAAAATAAAATGACAATATTTTAATTGTATGTCACAAGGTATTTAAACTTAAATACGTAATGTGTAGAGAATTATTTCCTTTTATATCGAAATCACACATTTTTCAATTCAATAATTTGTTTGTTATAGCTAGTTTTGAAGCAGAATGCAGTATTGTCACATGTATTTTTTATACATTACTTCTTCTGTGTTGACAAAACTTCTCTCCCATGTAGTATACTTCTTTAAAATCGTATCATCGCATTTCTTACCATTTGTCAGTTGCAGTTCAAGTAAAACGCCTTAAGCAAATGAAACAATTTTGCAGTTAAAAGAAAAAAATGTGAAAAAAAATTTATTAAAACTGAGTTGGGNACGCATTAAGCAAATAAAACAATTTTGCAGTTAAAAGAAAAAAATGTGAAAAAAAATTTATTAAAACTGAGTTGGGTAATTGTTGAGAAACATCTGCAAAAGGAAGTTGCAAAACCCGCGCATACTAAATGCAAAAAAATTCGCAATGTTAATTTGGTTTTATTTGTGTCAGTTGGCATTTCGCCCTCAGTTTTCCTGCTCTGGCTGGGAATCCAGCTATTACCACACGAAAAGTGTGAATTTTACTCTGGTTCCTGCCATTTTAATGCGACTACGAATATTAATAGCCGAGCAGACGGGTGTGAAAGGAAATCCTAGGACCAGGCATATTTTTCAGTTTGCTACGACACTGGGAGATAGATTTTATTACAGATATTAAAGAAATTTATTTGAAGAATATTTATTTACACTGGACACTGTTTTTGTCACTCAACTAACGTTATCTTGCTCCACACATCTGCATTCGTTTCTTTGAACAAAATAAGTCATAAGTTATTAAATAATGACTTGTTTTTCCAAACTTTTATATTTCATTTTTCCGATATCATCAGCATGTATTTAGTACAAACAATCACTTTACAAGTACGCTCAACTGATCGGTTTGGCTGCCGCAAAAATCATAGATATCATGGTAGAGTTTAATGAATATTTCGTTTGGAGTGAGTAAGAATTAGGTTAGTTAGAACAATCCAACATGTCAAGTACTACAGAATTTGTAGCGGCAACAAAATCAGCTTGGTCCAGTACTCAGTTGGCTGCAGGGTAATCGGCTCATTTGATTGCATTCCTTAGAATTCACAGCTCAAAAGTTTGTTTATAATTTTTGGTACATTTAGGATAGTAACATTGCTCGGTAGTATATTAATGTATGGTTAGTAATNATAGTTCTTAATGCAAAATATTGTTACACTTAGTGCGCTCGAATGCGGTGCGCTGTCCCTTTGGTGTAATTTGCTGGACTCGGTTATGTTACTTCTACTGCAGGTTCGGAAGACCAATATTAAAAGTTTGGTAACCACGAGTTTTCTCCACTAGGTAAGCGCTAGTGTTGGAAAGGTACCAGATTTTTTCTATTTTCTACGTTAAAAAACGGCATAGTGCAACAATCATTAATCAAATATAAAATAACTTCGTAATTTAGTAAAATCTTTCTCTAATATAATACACGTAGCTTTAAATGTTATTAAAAGTAACTTTCTGGAACATTGTGCACCTAGCAGCGGAAATGTTTCCTATACCAAACTCTCTCATAAGAAATCACGTTTTGTTCCTAACCTGTGGTGTAAATAACCTATTGAGCCGATTCGAAACAAAACGTTCTCCGCCTACAATATCCTGGAAGCAGAACTTGAGCAGGGTTTCAGAAAAGTTGGAAGTAACCGTGAATGGACTATATTAAATATTGCTCTCATTAAGAATAACAAATGTTATTAGTAGAGTTATACAGTTTAATGTTATACGCCCCCTTACGACTTGTAACAATACGTAATTTTCCACTGACCAACAGTGCTTTATTTCAAATGTGCACAAACTATGCTAGTTCCAGTATATTATTTTTAATTATTTGCATTTGAATTGCAAATAATTTCTTGTCAAGCAGCCGCTTAGAAACATTAAAATAATAACCCATTATTATAATTACATAATTCCCACTCTAAACACATTAAACTAATTTTAATAAAAGTCACTGTTACTGCGAATATATGCAATCCTACACTAGAAAAAATGTAGAAATTTGGTTTTTTTTTAGTGAAATGATTTGCTGATAAATATTGAAAACCAAAATTGAAAGAATGCATACGTTTGGAATTTAATGTTTTTAGAATATTTCTACAGTTTAAATCATCCGCTTTCTAAACAAGTTAATATTCAATTATTTATATGTATGTATGTTATGTTTAATAATTTATGTATTGCAGAGAGACTAGTTTCATGAAATATGTTTCATTTCTTTTTTTCGCATGTATAACAGTAAGCGAAAATGGAGATGTCGCACTCTTCGATAGAAAGCAGGGAACCTCATATATCAAAACCCAGGTGTTATATTCGCCCCCTCTCAACGAGACTGTAATATAGGCCTGTTGAAGATGACGGCGTCAAGAGTTCTTTAAAGAAAAATATACGCTACTTTAACGAGAGTGAAGTGTTGACAAATTCGACCCCTGGTGGTCTTACGAGGCCCTCACTCATATTTCATAACTTTGGCCGGCGGCCAAAACATCTTCTCAGCTCTCTTCTCCCGGAGCTGTAACGTCCGAATGTTATTCCTTGGCTCGTCTTCATAAACCTTTTGACGGCTAACGCTTATTACTAGGAAAACACCCTGTGCTCGCGAGTGTGTATGTGGGGTCCACACACTTCAAAAACACATGAAAAGAGATCTGGCAGAACAAGCATCTTTACGAACTGCGAAGAAACGTTACCTCTATGGAGTCATAACATTAGTTTTGACAGCTTTATTTCCTTTCCACACTGCTCGGGTTGAAGAATTTTTATTCCTGTGTGCCAACAGATATGAGCGTCTGCACAAGCCAGCAGCTAGCAATATATCATAACCCAGGAGATGAGTTCTACTGCTTCGGCACGATAGCTTTTCGCATGTGGCGCTGCGAAAAAACCATGCCAAAGTTTAATTAATGCAGCAAAGTCATTAAGGCTCAGTTAACTTTTAAATTAATGTAAATTATAAAATAAAATGACAATATTTTAATTGTATGTCACAAGGTATTTAAACTTAAATACGTAATGTGTAGAGAATTATTTCCTTTTATATCGAAATCACACATTTTTCAATTCAATAATTTGTTTGTTATAGCTAGTTTTGAAGCAGAATGCAGTATTGTCACATGTATTTTTTATACATTACTTCTTCTGTGTTGACAAAACTTCTCTCCCATGTAGTATACTTCTTTAAAATCGTATCATCGCATTTCTTACCATTTGTCAGTTGCAGTTCAAGTAAAACGCCTTAAGCAAATGAAACAATTTTGCAGTTAAAAGAAAAAAATGTGAAAAAAAATTTATTAAAACTGAGTTGGGCAATTGTTGAGAAACATCTGCAAAAGGAAGTTGCAAAACCCGCGCATACTAAATGCAAAAAAATTCGCAATGTTAATTTGGTTTTATTTGTGTCAGTTGGCATTTCGCCCTCATTTTTCCTGCTCTGGCTGGGAATCCAGCTATTACCACACGAAAAGTGTGAATTTTACTCTGGTTCCTGCCATTTTAATGCGACTACGAATATTAATAGCCGAGGAGACGGGTGTGAAAGGAAATCCTAGGACCAGGCGTATTTTTCAGTTTGCTACGACACTGGGAGATAGATTTTATTACAGATATTAAAGAAATTTATTTGAAGAATATTTATTTACACTGGACACTGTTTTTGTCACTCAACTAACGTTATCTTGCTCCACACATCTGCATTCGTTTCTTTGAACAAAATAAGTCGTAAGTTATTAAATAATGACTTGTTTTTCCAAACTTTTATATTTCATTTTTCCGATATCATCAGCATGTATTTAGTACAAACAATCACTTTACAAGTACGCTCAACTGATCGGTTTGGCTGCCGCAAAAATCATAGATATCATGGTAGAGTTTAATGAATATTTCGTTTGGAGTGAGTAAGAATTAGGTTAGTTAGAACAATCCAACATGTCAAGTACTACAGAATTTGTAGCGGCAACAAAATCAGCTTAGTCCAGTACTCAGTTGGCTGCAGGGTAATCAGCTCATTTGATTGCATTCCTTAGAATTCACAGCTCGAAAGTTTGTTTATAATTTTTGGTACATTTAGGATAGTAACATTGCTCGGTAGTATATTAATGTATGGTTAGTAATNGAAAGTTTGTTTATAATTTTTGGTACATTTAGGATAGTAACATTGCTCGGTAGTATATTAATGTATGGTTAGTAATGATCACAAATAGTCCCAGTGAAACAATTTCAAAGGAAAACCAATAATGTTAAGTTATAAAACTTGAATATATTTGAAGTAGATAGCATGCAATATATACTACAAGGACAGAAATATATACCAGCATGGTCTCGGTCGCTANGAATATATTTGAAGTAGATAGCATGCAATATATACTACAAGGACAGAAATATATACCAGCATGGTCTCGGTCGCTACGGCATAGAAATCGGGCTCAAGGGTCCCGGGTTCTAGTCTCGGTATCCCCTTTCTCTTTCTATAGGGGTCGCGGGGGCAGAGCGGTTAGCCTGCCCGCCTCCTACCTAGGTGAACCGGGTTAAATTCCCGGCCGGCTCACTCCCAGATTTTTACAAGTGGGATTCATGCCTGACTATGCCGATGGTCGGTGGGGTTTCTCGGAGATCTACCGTTTCCCCCTCCCTTGCATTCCAGCGCTGCTCCATTCTCACCTCATTTCTCCCTCATAGGCTCTCGAGACCTCGTTGTTACGAGTCTCTCAAAAACAACAACAATCATTATAACAACCGAAACTTTAATATAAGTACAATCATACAAACCTTTGGTTGCACCAACCAAATATTACTCATCGGGAACAAGTAAATAAAAAAAAATTGGTTTCAGCAACGATATATATAATTGTCCCTAAACGAAAAAAATTAGTTTGTTTGTTCCAAAGTAAATTTGATTCATTAAGCAAAACCTTTTTATCAGTGCAAGTTTATCCCTCTCTTTTTTTTTCTTTCATATTGTAGCTGGATAAATCGCCTTTAAACAGAATAACAGGAAAAAAAACCCTTGAAATTAAGCTTTTCACCATAAAAAATGCATGTGCACATGCTAGCTGAAAAAAAAATTGTTTGATAAAAAAAAATTTTGTTTCTTCTTTTTTTTATTGACATTGAGCATAGCCGTTTTGGAGAGGAGTTGGAATTCACTGGTATGGGAGGTAAAGCGATGAAGTAAGTGGATGATGAAATATTGATAAAAAATTATTTAACGAATTATTACAAAGACACTTTTAGAAATTCCGGCAAAATAATATCAGATTATAAAGTCGGTAAATAACGAACAATAACAGTTTACGTAAAATGACGGGGAAATTAAATCAATCAAACGACTGCATTTTATTTCGTCGTTAAAATATTAAGGAATATTTCTCCAGGGGATGTTCAGCTGTTAGACCTTGTCAACTGTATATGGCATTTTTACATACGACTTAGCTTTACAAAATGTTTTCCCTTATAATATAATCTGTGATGGACAAGTGATAAGGACATAAGTTGACAGGGATGGAAAGGGGGCAGTATCTTACGTGTAGATGTGAGCAGGACTTGGAGTTGGTGTTCGTTGGCTTTTGAGATCAGGATCTCTTCAGAAATTTTAAGGTAAGTGCTCCGAAGGTAGCAGAAATTTCCTTCACTGTGAACGAAGACTGAATGGTCTATTGGCGGTTTCTTCAACTTTTTGAATCAAACCTTTGAAAAATCACACTATGTAGGAAGTGTTTGGTTGTTTACTTATTATGATATGCATCACAAAAGTTTTACACTGATGTCACCATTACAGTAACTTTGTTTATGTTAGAATGAAATTGTATTTATATATTATCTATAAATAAAAATATTTAATTTATAATTAATACGAATTAAAATAGTGAGAAAATAAGTGTGTTGGCAAAGCCTAGTAAGTAATAGCTCCCATGAAAAATGTTATTTCACTGAGTGCGCACGAATGCGGTGCGTAGTCCCTTTGGTGGAATTTTCTAAACTCGGATAAGATATGTTTACATGAGGCGAAGAGATATCCTGGAAGCATAACTTTGGCTTGGCTTCAGAAAAGTTGGGAGTAACAGTGAATGGAGTACAGCAGATCATTTGAAGTAGTGATGTTAAATGTACTGTTACAATGTGCTTGTGAAGTGAATTTCTACTCCCTCAATATAAAGTAAGGAATTTTCTTGTGTTTTACTACACAGTGATCGGTTATACGGAAGCGTGTCTATCTCGTACTCGGAAGGTCGTGTGTTCGATCCCAGCAGAGTTTTGGGGGGAAGAGTTTTCTTTTTCCTTAAAGTGGTATTCTCACAACCCCCCCCTCCCCCTACTCTGTGCTGTACTGCAAAAAGGCCTAGGTGTACGTACGCTCATCACAAGTGTGTATAAAACTTTAGTAAAACGCTGAGAATTAGCATGCATTACTACACTACCGGAAATGAAAAAAGGATGCTTTGAAACATTTTATACAGGAGACGGAGTTTTCAGGATGCCGCTGTGATGTAGTGTTAAGAGAAGTCGCTTATCACCAAGGACTAGACTCGATTCCCGCCGGGGCATATTCCGATTCCCTGACGTGGTAAAGACGGCGTAAGGTGCCGATGGTCGCAGTGGGTTTCCTAGGATTATTTCCGTTCGCACCATCCCTTTCCCATTTAATTTCGTCACTGCGTTCTCTTCACCTCGCTTCACCAATATTGGAGCTGAAAAAATTTGTATTGTTTCAAACACTGTAAAAATTGTAGTTTTAGTTACCACAAACAGAAATTGAAACATATTATCAACCTTCATCTCGCGCCCCCTATTGTTTAGTGCCTCCTCCCTCCAAAACACTAGGCGATACATTTATAGGTTGTTAATTTTTAAAATCCCTGCCTAAGATCTACTTATATGCACGTTGTGTATTCTTTCGCGTTATGTAAAATTAACACTGCTATGAGTTTCGTCACTTTTTTCGTGCGTTGGTCAATTGTAACTGTAAAATTATTAGATAAGTAAATATTTTACAAATCTGATAATTTTTACACTAATATTCATTAAAAAAAACAGAAAGCGAAATAAATAATTTAAGTTATCACAAACCGTTACCCAACACTTTTAATTCGACTTTAAGATATGAAACTACTTTCCCTCTATCGTTAACAACTTTACTAGGCGCATGTCACTCATTGGGACCGTTAAATATACGCAGGTAGGAGCAGTGACTTTTTTATAAGGTTGATTTCAAAAGTCCTTTATCGTGAACAGCTTTTAGTAAGGGGTACAGTTTTAGGGGACTGGCTTTTACTGTTTCACTACCTCCAAAGTTTTTGAGTTACACGTACTAAAAATCAGCACAGAAAATCCTCCGAGATGTATTGTTTAAATTAACAAATAACAAAATGAAGCACACCAGCAAATGTAAATTCCTTCAGAATAATTACTCAATAGTTATGTATTTAATATATGATCGACTTTTATCAACAACGTTATAAGTCGTATCATTTCGTGTACTGTACGTAGTTCCATAGGTTAGGTAATTTATTATCTTTATTTATTGTTGCATAAACAAGTGTCGTAATAAAGAAGAGAAATGAGATAACTGACCTAATTCCCTAAATCTATTGCCAACACAGAGGCCCATCTAAATAAAAATTTTGNCTATTGCCAACACAGAGGCCCATCTAAATAAAAATTTTGGTAGAAGAGAGAACTGATAATCAGCAACATATTCGGTTCCATTTTGCAGACTCGTTATTTTCCTACATAAAATGAATTAAATATCATTACCTTATACTAATCTAAGTTATTAAATTTCCAATTAACTACTTGGGTTGGTTGTTATCTCCAAGAGATTGCCCTAATTTTTTAGGATGGTAAACCACAGCAAATCTTGGTACTCGCAAAGTGATCAGTGTTTTAAAATAAAACGAACCTACTGTAATGTTGAAATACTGTCTTCGTGAATTTAACTACTACCAAATTATAATGCAAAGCTATTATTCTACTGATTGGCAGTCGACTCACGGAAGTGAAGAAGGAAGTAAGAGACAAGCGCAGTAGATGTCATGCGAAAAATAAATCGGGCTGTTATTATTTTGTGCTCTGTAATTCGCCTAAGTGTAGGCAATTCCGGGGATACAAATTACATTATTATAGTTGTTTATATGCAGGCGCGAAACGATACCCTATGTAGCAAACAACTTGGCATCTCCCGCGGCAACAATTTGCAAGTGCTTTAGGTCTTGCTTTGGGGCTACTCATAATAAATAACTACGATGCGTCAACGTTTCTGGTGCTTTGTTTCATTAAAAATATTTACTTCGACTTCTGTTACAGCAATGGGTAAACAAACCAAATGTTATTATACTCAAATTTTGCAAATTCTTTTTGTAGTAATGAACATGCTAAGTTGAATTTCACGCCATAATGTCAAACCGTGTATTTTTACTGTTTCAGGCATTACTTTTCTTCACCATACACACACATAAACACTTTGACAAAATTTGCTCAATATAGATGAGATTTTTCTGGATAATTGATCATGCTTCACATGAGTTTTGTTTTCTCATAATTAATACTTGGTTAAAAGCGTCATTTAAATTTTAAAATTAATGTTTTGGATTAATATTTTTTTNTGTTTTCTCATAATTAATACTTGGTTAAAAGCGTCATTTAAATTTTAAAATTAATGTTTTGGATTAATATTTTTTTTACATTTGAATATCAAACTCCCTTAATTTCACGAGCGTATTCCAATTTTTAATAAAGATCTTAAGGAGATAATTTTTATTTACCAGTTACATTGACGGACCAGGCATTATAAACAGCTAAGTAACACTTTTGGTGTANAAAGGAGATAATTTTTATTTACCAGTTACATTGACGGACCAGGCATTATAAACAGCTAAGTAACACTTTTGGTGTAAAGTAATACAGGTGTGTGTGTACCGTAATTTATTAAAAATTGACTTTTATTGAATAACAAAAAAATTTAATTTCTGTGTAAAATGTATGTAATAGAGATATATTTCAATTTACTGCTTTAGGATGCACATTTAATGAAAATAAAGAAAATTTCAACGCAAATATTTAATTCAATGTGCTGTAATGACATGATACATACCCAGTTACACAATTATAAAAATTTAAACCACACATGAAAGGAATGTAATAAGTATGATACAAAAACAGCAATCTTTATTTATTGAGTTAATATCAATTATTTGTTATAAAACGGAAAACTACAAATTTCATCTTTTTCCTCAACTATTTTTACAATTTATTTCTAATTAAGATTTCACGAGATAGCGTATAAACGCATAAATTTAATGCGATGCTGTCTTAACAGTGGATTGATAAAAATATCGCTATCAACATTTAAAGACTTAATGATGCACTGCCTACATACAGCATTTGGTTCAAATCAGTCAGATGATTCCCGAGGTATGTCATATAGCTCTCAGTTTTAAAATGGTCACCATATTGAAAATAAGTCCTCGGTATGATCAAAACAAGAAATTTATATTAACTTGCGTATTTTAAACTATGATTTTACCGTATAGCTTTTCCGCGAATGTTGTTACAATTGCATAGCATAGGTAGTTAAAATAATAGAGGCTGATACAATTGATTATTACGAGCAAGTGTTATATCATACGTATATTTTTATGTGTTCTTATTTTCACTGTTTCTTATCTGAGGTCTGCTTTCAACCTTCAACGTTTCGCTTACTTGGATGAAGTCACTACAGCATGTCAAATTACTTACAGTAATTACAACCATATGCCTATGTAAATATAAACTTAAATTGAATTGTTTTCCCCCGAGTAATAATAAGAGTGGCATAAATTACGCTTGGTGCAAACGTGTCATTTTTCGGTTTCTGAATGAGCCAGTCAAATATAGCTAAGTAAGTTGAGGGAGATTATAAGCATAATTTGCGAGTTTAACTTGGGAAAGATTGCCATAGCGTTGTTGGGAAAGCCGGAATAAGGAAAAGCTATTCTTGCCGTGCTGTAGTTGGCACCGCGACGGGCTAGAAATGAAGCGCGGTAGGGGGATGAAATATTTATGACTGCTGCCGTGAACCAACGAGCCGCATTTCACGGCGAGTTATTCCTGTAGCGGCCGAGCATCGTTCATAAACTATACTGCCTTAAAGTTTTGCCAGGGGTATGATTTAACTTGCGTTTGGAAGCTGGCCAGGCAACGCTAATGAAAGCAGGTGTAGTAATAGATAAATATGGCGAACAGAAATATATCCGGCAGTTGACGATTTGAGACAGCATACCGACTGAAAGCCAACCTTTCAAACCCCTATTTTTGGTTAACGAACGCGAAAGAGAGCTGTAAAGAGGATACCCATGAGTATAAAAATGTCTCTCTCTGACAGTGCCCAACGTATAGGCCGGCATTGGTAACTTTTTCTTCATGTAACCTGTAACTTTAGTTTAAAGCACTATATGCTCGGTAAATATAAAGACACGACTTACACCTTGTATTTGTTCAAAATTCTTCTAAATCAATATTTGTACTTTAAAATTATATTTCCAATACATGTCCAAATATATACTGCAAAAAATAATTGAGGGAGAACATCAGGAATGAAATAAAATACCTACTTGGGAATGAAAGAATTCTTATAGTTTATATATTTATAAAAATTAATACATAAATTTTAACAACTAATACTTAAAAAGATTTTCATTTACGCTTTCCGTAAAAATATGATTAAAAAATATTTTTCACCTCACGTCGCTGGATCATTACGACATGCATTTAGAAAACGTTTATTAGAAATTAGTTGTAACCACAACATTTTTTTTTTTACTATAAATATAGTGGAATAGGGATTTTTTCCTCAGCAGAGCTGGGGACACCTCAGCTGTGTGATCACGTGTGGCAAACAAACAAAGGGCATCGCAAGCTTCTGTATTCTAGTTTTAGTATATATATATATATATATATATATATATATCACTGAATCAATATATATATATATCACTGAATATATAATCACTTAATATATATATATATATTCAGTGATTATTAAGGAGAATGTAGAAAACAATGATAGAATATCAAACGTTTCTTCATGAAATTCTCGAAAAAAGTAATACCTTCCAAAGAATAGGAATATTGAAATATATTAAATTAACTCAACAACATAATTACATATAATAAGTTTATACTGAGTATGCATACAATTCAATTGCATATATATGGATAGTATGTAAATTCGGTCTGTGCATAGACTGCGACAAGCAAATCCTCTGCATTATAAGAATGTAAATTTTATGCTAAATCTTTCCTGAAACTACGCTTTGGATGTCGAAATATATTACAAGAAACAATACTGAGGCTTCCCCAAGATCAAAGCTTTTGAATTCTATGCTCCATTTGCAACGAAGATATACATTTTTTAGGGAATTCGGTCGCTTAAAAAATATGAACATTTGTTACTAGTTGACTAGCTGATCGAAATATCTCCTGAAGCATTACAGACGGGAAGTTCACTCACTGCGTGGCGAGAAGTGACAGAACTCCCACCATCGTTGGTTCAGCGACACTCGTTGTTGAACTAATGTAACGTAGAATCTCCTTTCGCTATTGTTATTGCGTTTGACCTTCGACGTTTGAAATGCAGACGGCAGAATTTGTTTCCAATTATTTCCAAGGCCGGGCGAACAGCTGGCAGTTGTTTGTCGACCGAGTGTGTTCTGGCACGCAAACGACGCCCCCATCTCATCACAAAACGTTCTGTTATGCTCTAGTCGTGGCTTTAAGGGCTCTGACTACCAAATCTGCAGCCACGGTTTTTAAATGGGGCGATGCATCCAATGTTATGATAACCGTTAAAAAAAGATACCATTCTATGTGGCATTTCCTAAAAAATACTGGCACTTTAAAAAACGTAAAAAATTTTAGTTAAATTTTTTTTAAGATATTAATTAATTAATTTAGTTTTTTATTTAATTTCTTAAAGTGGCAGTGTTTTCTGAGAAAGTAACGTTGGATTTTTTTTGTTTGATATAGTTATCTTTAAAATTGATTCACTGGAAAATAATTGCGTCAACACTGATTCCCCATTTAAACTTTGTGGCTGCAGGATTATTAGGCTGAGTCCTTAAGAGGATAAGTTAATGAGGTCCACCTGACAGTGTTCAAGCCACGACACGAGCGGCCTTCCTACATGGACAGGGTATTTATTATACCGATACAGAGACCTGGCACCAGAAATACGCTGTAGATGGTAAGGAAAAGAATAAGGTCACTCCATGATATACTGTACACTGAGTTACAAATATCCAATCTTACACGTTGCCAACTCTTAAAATTTATAAGGACAAAAAAAATAATAATTGAGTTGTACGTAATCGCACACACTGATATGAATAATAAGTCTTATTATTTACGAATATTCAATTCCATTTTGTAAATAATAGATGTGTGATTTTTCATACTAGTGTAAATATATTAAGGAACTATAATTATTTATTTTATTATTATTTTTTCAAGACATCCATTCCTGAAGTACTTGGATACGCCCTAGGAAATTTGAAACAGTATTATAATATACGTATGTGCTAAGCAAATATAGCTTATCGGTTTAGCGATAAACAGCTGCACCTACCTTTCAGGTGTAAACTATGTCATCTGAGCCAGTTTGAAATCTTCATTGCCTGCAAAGAGAGATGTGCAATCTTAAAGTCTCTACGTAAAATAATGACTTTCATACAGCCGACATTATCTCTCTGCTTAAATATATTTAATACTAATCTTATTCTGCTCCTGCAGAAACTGTATTGCATAAAAATAGTACTTTATTCATAAAACAATAAATAGCTTTAAGACAAGTATATTAATTTTAATTATTTATGCAACATCAATATCAGATGTTTCAACTTTGTATTACCTTGCACAAAGTAAAGAAACAGTAGGAGCCATAAAACTTAGCATGTTTGAGAAACTACACGTATCTTGACTGAACTGTGGATGATTCAGTTTAATTAGCCAAACATTTTTTCTCGTACCTAAGTTACACCAAATTACTTATTTATAATAATCATTCTTAAATGTATTCTAGTTTATATTTTCATGATTTTATAACATTGGCGATGCTACATCGATAAGAGTATCGACTTGCTATTGTCGATACTCTTAAACCACAACATAAAGAACGATTGTTAAATTCCATATTTTAAATTATAAGAACCTCTGTGTGCTTTACAATAATCACGACATATGTTTTAATGGTTTAACAGTTTCTCGATAGACCCAGGCTCGAATGCACGCGAAATTTAATTTAGTTTAATTTAAGCATACATCTCTTGCTCCGACGACTAACATAAAAGTTGAAACTTCGAGGAGCACTTAGATACGGATAAATCATAGCAGCTAGCCGCAAACTGGAAAGCTGCGGAATTCAGGATGTGCCGAATTCTCTCCGTGTAAACACATACCCGTACTTGGCCCCGCCTGTGACGTCGCCACGTACATACTAGCGCTGTCCGAATTCCCAATGCAGTACACAGTACACTGAGTTTCTATGCGTGGCAAGTACACCATCTTGCTGGGCGTACCGTCGTATTCGTCGCAGTATTCGTTATATTCGTTACGATCGTCACTCATCAGAGATTATAAATAACGACCGTTTGAAGAGTTGATTAATGTATACAGTTATAAGAAATGTCTTCCACTTGCGAGTAAACCAATGCAGGCCATCAATAACGATTCTTATTTGCCCGCTAATATCTTCGGTACGTAGGCCCGTCTATGGACGCAATAATGATAAAACTTGATTGCTTTTGCGCGGGAGTTAAAATATGTCTACGACAGCGGTTACAAATATGAAACGCGTAATTTTAATCTGAATTACAAGATCGTTCCGAAATTAGATCATTTTTGTTTTGTGTTTAGTAATGTCAAAGACGTATTTTGGATTCTACAGTATGTAAGTAATCGAACACATATAACTTTGAAGCTGTGTGATAGTAACGAAAGAGAAAAGGCCGGAAACATAAACGACGTTGGATATTAAGTGATTTAAACGGACGTTATGTGGCTTTGGATTTTGAGCAGCAAAAATGGCTTTTAATAAATGTTAGTGAAAGTATTTTAAGTTAATACTAGTTTCTGGATAATGTGTCAACGGGCGAAGATATTAACTACTGAAAAATATTATGTAAGCTATTATTATATTTCATGGAACGAACTAGTGATTTCCACCTTATTTCGCTTTAAATTTTAAGACCCTGAAGCACATTTTAAACGAAATATTACTAATTAAGGCTGTTAAAGAGCCAATTTTTTTGTGTTTTTTGAGGATATTCCATAGTTTAGTGTTATGATATTGATTATAAATTCATGAAAGTAAAACGTTATTTGAAAAATGGCATTTATCATGTTTTTTTAGCGTAAATATAGGCCTAGGCAATTTTTAATACCAACCGTTAATTATTACAAATTTCAAAAGTTATTTTTAATTTGTTGGTTTCAGCTGTAGTGCTGTGTTGCAATTTCTTTTAAATCTAGCGCTTCTTTTACCTGCTTTTAATGTTTATTTTTTAATTATTTGGACTTTTAACATTTATCTCAAAATTTAAAATTTAAATACGGGCGAACAGCATAAAATATACATACAAGAAATATTCCTCATACCATCTTAACGACATGGGCAATTTTTTGAACTGTGGCCATGAGAATTAATTGTAGAAAATAGTTTTAGCCTCTTGAAGTCTCTTAAGCGT
>NQII01003165.1:234506-262455 GCA_002778355.1 Clitarchus hookeri | reverse complement strand
ACTTTGCCTGACTGGAGCGACAAGTTACTTGCGTCCCAGTTAAATCTCCTTTGATTACATAACGGGATTTACAAGCAATCGTGTCCATTAGCACACGTTTCAGCGTTTTACAAGTCGGATGACTGTCACTTCGCAACAATTGCTGGTGAAACGTTTGTGCTAGGTCAGAGGGAGTAAGAGGCCGCGGCGGTGTAGCGGTCAGACCATCCGCCTCTCACCTAGGCGAACTGGGCTCGAGTCCAGGAGGGGATCGCTCCCGGATTTTCGCGTGTGGGAATCGTGCAGGACGATGCCGCCGGTCTCCGGGTTTTCTCGGGGACCTGCCCGTTTCTCCCGCCCCTTCGTTCCGGCGCTGCTTCGTACTCACCTCACTTCACCCTCGTCGGTTCTTAAAGAGCTCGATGTTACGAGCCGCCAAAATCTCTCCACTCCACTCTGAGGGAGTACAACTTCTCTCAGGTGGACAATTTGCGAGCAGCAACCATGATCGCACCTACTGCAGTAAAGTGAGTAGATTCGAGTGATTTTATTTTGAAATGATATTGTACCACAAGTTAATTTAATTCAAACTCTTAGTTGACCTTGTCCACAATAATTTTGAAAATGTGGCTTGACAGCACGTTGCGTTTAAACATTGCAAAAATAAAACGTTCAATTTTTGTATTTAAAAATACTGGTGTCCACAATTTCAATTAATTAAAAAAAAACCCTATCTTAAAGTTAGTAGTTGTCTTCTTTTACTCTGAGAGGCAACATTTTTTTTATGCCTACTCACTTTACCGTGAAAAGCATATACTTGGAATTTCCGAGTTTGTCATGTCTTTATCAACCGGAGTGCTGCACCCCCCGTCCTTTTGATCCTCGTGGAGTGTCTGTTTTCGTACAGTAGGTAAATTTTACGGCCATTTCCTATTACTAGAGACCTGAAAAATTCGCGAGTTCAATGACCTGCAGGCTAGACTCTACAGTCATGTGTACAAATATGCCGATATCAACTTCACATTGGTCGTCTGCTGTCACAAAGGAAGGCGACGATTGGGCCGNTACAGTCATGTGTACAAATATGCCGATATCAACTTCACATTGGTCGTCTGCTGTCACAAAGGAAGGCGACGATTGGGCCGCCGCTCTCCAGGAGGTGTCTAACACCGTGTTGACCAATGGCTAAAGTTATATAAACACACGTGTTTTAAATTCTAGCTTGTCCCAAAATGAATCCGCGATTTCTTCAGGTCTTTATTTATTACTTATTAGCGGTGAATGTCCTGTTTGCGATCATAGGTTTGTCTCGGGGGATGGTCATCTTATCCTTTGTCTTTACTAGCGTCGGTCGTTGTTCCTCAACTGGCATGTCACGTGCTTTGTTCGTATTCCAAAGGAGGCAGACACACAGTAGTCTTGTTTATTTGTTTCAAGATGACACTGCTTACGCAGTAGGTACTGGGAAACCTGCCACGACATGGTCGGGCGTTCATGTTTAAGGATCTTCTTATAACTACGCGTCCTGATATCCCAGTCATCGATGGCTGTAACCACAGAATCTGCTTATTATTAATACTCGATTCTTACACACACAATTATTTAAACGAACGAAAATATCTTCATGTGCAGGGATACCGATTATTAGGGAAAACATTTCATGACTAGTCGTGTTTCAAAACCCTTAAACTCAGATGTATATTTTCATGATCCGACGACTTCCATCGTTACGCGTCATGCGTCTACTCGTGAGTAATAGACGGCCAGTACTGGAGTAGCCCAACTATGATTAGTCCATGGTCCAGTCAAGTCATAGAATGACTTTGCACAATGACATGCAGTCAAAACCAAAAGGAAAACTACAGGAGTATGATAATATATTGACTTCTGAACCGCGTGTATTTATTTTCGCCAGAAATCTGTTTTTATGCGTGTCTGCGTTTGGAATGGAGTGGAGAGATTTGGGTGGCTCTGAACATCGATGTCTCGAGAGCCGATGAGGGTAGCGTGAAGCCGGTGTGGAGCAGCGCCGAACTGTCGGAGACCCCCGAGAAAACCCGCTGACCAGCGGCATCGTCCGGCGCGATTCCCACGTGCGAAAATCCGGGAGCGACCCCCGCCGGGAATCGAACCCGATTCGCCTAGGTGGGAGGCGAGTGGTCTGACCACTACACCACCGTGGCCCCACGTCTTCTCTATGTTACACACAGTGCAGTACGAACTCTGTTGTGAACTCTGCTGTACATGATCTGAGTACTCAAAATGTCTGCGTAAGGGGGCTTTTTCAGTTTTCAGTGTAATGCTGTTAGCAGTCACCAGCGGTGCCCGAATTCCAAGAAATTATATTTATATGTAGTCTATGCAATTTCTATGTGTTTAACATGTATTTATGTTATAGGCTATTCACGGTACAGTGTACACTTTTGAAATGGACCTTTGAAAATGTCGCAGTCTCTATCTGCATATATTTTAAGGGGGCACACTGAATGGCATGCTCCCTGTAAAGTTGGCAGTGGCAAATAGAAAGTAGTAAAGTTGGCAGTGGCAAATAGAAAGTTGTAAAGTTGGCAGTGGCAAATAGAAAGTAGTCTCATTTCTTAACGTACAATTAAAAGTGTTAGGTAAACATCTGCGAACACTGAAGTGATTTATTTTCGAGTTTATTTTACTTTCTGTTTTTTAATGTATATAATAGTAAGAATCATCGTAAATTCATGAAATATTTACTTTTTGATGAGTCAACAGTTTCACTTGACCGACGCATGAATAAAGTGTCGGACCCACTGCAATGTTAATGTTATATATGGTAGAAGAACACGCAATGGGCAGAAAAGTAAACTTCAATCGAGGCTTTCAAAATTGCTCAGTGTGCCGCGAACAAACAGCCTTTGCAGTATGATGTTCTCGGCGCCGTGGTGTCCGCAGGTAATTCACCACCACTACTTCCGGTTGGTAGGTTCGAAAATATCCTATACATTGTATTTACCTCTACTTTAGTCGGTTTGGTTTCCGTTCGAGTGGAGTTCGTACTCGACTGTCGCACACGCCGGACCTGTGCCGCTAAACAGTTGCGCTGGCCATTTTTTGAAGAAACAATGAAGTGGAAAGCCCTGTTTTACGCGATGGTGGGGGACGTTGTGTTTAAGTTATAGGGTTTTTTTTTTGTGTCACGTTACTGAATATTTTTGTGCACGTGCGTAATTTCTGAGTGGGCTGCAAGTTCCTCTGTTAGTGCAGCAAGAGGACGAACTGCGTCGGCTGAGTTCTTCAATTTATCAGAGGTCGTTGGAGCAAGATAATTTCGTTCACGCCTGAGCTAGAACCGGCAGCAACCACTGTTAAGAAACCGTCCCTTGGATACTTCAGTTTCTTTTTAAAATAAACTAAAGTCATCTTACCAGAAGGTTTTATTATTTTGTTACATTATACATTTTTTTTCATTTGTAAAATTCAGTATTTGTTATTATATATGTAGCAAAACAGAAACATTTTGGACTTGACCCCAAACTATTAAAATAATATAAAGTGGAATTTTTTTATTCTAAGAAAATTGCATCACATACAATGCGTGCAAGTTGAACAATGTGTGGTACAATTATAAAATAATTAGTTTTTTGTTATCAAACACCCTTAAAATACATCACCGTTTGAAATCAGATGGATGTTTTTGAAACATTCTGTATACAATTATGGCAGGGTTTTCAAAAATGCCTATTAGACCTCGAAGTAAGTATAGGAATCACTTAATGAGAATCAGCACACCGGAACAAGGCACGGGCATGTATCTGCTAAGCGTGTGCTAAGCTTCAACTCGGGGTAGCCAGGACGCCGACTACGTAATTGACGCCAGCGTCATTTCGAAGGGGACGCAACCCGACAGCCGGAAAGAGCGCCGTTTTGCGGGCGCCACGCTAAAGCGTGAAATTGCCGCCGTAGGGAAAATTTCCCACTAAAATTGCGCTCGGACGCGCACATCAGTTCCACTCGGAGAGACGCGCAGGGCGCATCGTTCGCCGAGCCTCCTCGACGTAGAGGCGGGGAGTCCGTCGAGAGGGGAGCGCAGAGTGTACCGTGAATCGGGAGTGTACCGTGAATCGGGAGTGTATTGTGAATCGGGAGTGTATTGTGAATCGGGAGTGTACCGTGAATCGGGAGGTATTGTGAATCGGGAGTGTACCGTGAATCGGGAGTGTACTGTGAATCGGGAGGTATTGTGAATCGGGAGAGTATCATGAATCGGGAGTGTATTGTGAATCGGGAGTGTACTGTGAATCGGGAGGTTTTGTGAATCGGGAGTGTACCGTGAATCGGGAGTGTACCATGAATCGGGAGTGTACCGGGTGAATCGGGAGTCATGGTTACGGCGTTCCTCTTGTTTACTTAGGGTGCACCGGGCTCAATCCCCGGCCGGGTCACTCTCCGGATTTTCGCAGGTGGCAATTGTGTCGGACGATGCCGCTAGTCGGCGGGTTTTCTCGGGAATCTCCTTTTTTCCCCTCGCACTTACATTCCGGCGCTGCTCCATACTCACCTCGCTTCACCCTCATCGGCTCTCAAGACCTCGATGTTAAGAGATGCCCAAATCTTTTCATTCACTTACTCACTCGAGAAGCGATGCTTGTCTTGCCCAGCAAGTAGTGTCATACCAGCAATATTTATTATTCGAGTATGAGATAATCTGATTTTTTACTGTATTATTTTTTAGCCTTTGAAACCTTGTGTACATCATCACATATGTCAATATTCTGACAACGTGTCTGTATTGAGGAACCAAGTGGCACACAGTAATACACATTGTTTAAACAGATGCATACTACTTTTTTTTTGTACGAATAACTCCTATATAAAAACTCTTACCTTCTCCAGGTTTAAGGTTCAGCATTTGACAAGTCATCGGGTATCGTAAATTACGAAATAGCTCGACGCATTAAAAATCTTAGAATATTCTTTTTTTCGTTTATCCGCCACACAAAGGACGGGGGTGGCCTGTAATTTTTTTTTGAAGACTTCGGAGTCGCCTTAGAGCTGAATGACAATTTCTCTTTTGTTTACGCCTGCAAACACTTACACAAAACAATGGGCGAACGTTACGTGTGGTGTTCACGCCCGAATTGCTCTTTCACCTGCGTTCTTGCTTGTCAGTTTGCTTGCTTTGTGAGCTGATTCAGCACGAAGGTATCCAGTTCAAAGGAGAAGCGAGGAGAAAGGCAGGTAATTCGGCACTGCTCAATGCGGTTTGTTCGGCGAATAGCCTCGCGTGTGGCTAGCTGCGAGCTCAGCTGCTTCTTCTTTTTTTTTTTTGTAATCTTGATCTCGTTTTGGGCGCTTGTGTGACAAATCGCTGAAAGATTTTTTTAACGTGCGCCCAATTTCCCGCCTCGCGTAGGCGAGACATGTCAGCATTTCCCTGCCGCATGTAGCGCGCGGCCCAGAAGACAGATGAAAGACGACGCTGTGAGGGTAGTGACGGCGCGTGGGAAGGGAGTGGTTCCTGGGAGATGGGGGGAGTGGTTGGTTTGGAGCCTTCCTTCCCGGAGTATTTGACAGGCCGGAGGCGTCGGCAGTGTTACGTGTCTGGCAGACAAACGACGCTCGAGGCGAGGAGCGTTCGTTTGGGACGCCCGGAGGGGAAGAGCAAGAAACGGTACTTTAATGACGACACAAATCATAGTTTGCTGCCCTCTCTCTCTCTCTCTCTCTCCCATGCTCCTCCCTGCTCCTCCTTCATTTCGACAGGTCTACAGCTCTTCATTTTTGGCCTTCGCGAAGGGAACCTCTTCTTCCTCGCGTTTCCGAACTCGCGAAATGTTTCCCTTGAAAATCCAAACATCCAACTGAAGTAACATTTACAATAACATTACTTAGGAGGGTAGGGGGTGCGCTTCCACCACCTTGGTTTTTCTAACTTGTTTGTTAAAAAAATAATAAAAGAAAATTCCGAAAGTATCCGTATGACCAACACTGCAGTACAGACGTAAGACTAAACTACGAACTGATAATTATTCCATAACATTAATTCTGCCAAAATTTAGGAAAATCAATATTGTGATATAAATACGAGTTAGTAATGCAGTCATTACGTCTGCACTGCTCTGTGCGGTCAATAACTAGTTTGGTATAGGAATTCTTTCGGGATTTACTTTTTTTAAAACACAAACATGCTAAAAAAAAAACAATAATCCAATGTAGCGGTGGTTAAGTTCTTCATTAGATGCGAAGTTTAATAAAACTTGTTTTACAAAACCATTAAACTAATTAATTTTAATCGTAGATTAATAGTTTCTTGATGAAACCGCTATGAGAATATTTTGAAGAATAAACTTCTCTTTTACACTTACGTGATATATTCTTTATTGCATCTTATTAATTCCCTTGTTTTATAANGGGGGGGGATATTACTATCTTAAAATAGCAAGTAAATCCATTACACACTCGGAATTTGAACCAGAAACCTGGACGTTTGCAGGTAATCCCTAAACATTTTTGGCCACGGAAATTGCATAGAAAACTATATAAAACTCTTGCTAAGCATAAAATATTTATTAATACAAATATTTAATGTGCATTTTATTACGTACCCACAGTTACGTATAATGGATTGTCCTTAACTCCATAGTCTCTGAATATAAGACTACACAATTAAACGTTTACAGGATTACATAGATTTTATCTTCCTAAAGTAGTGGCTGATCTTGCTCGTACAATACTTGAATCTTATTACGCTTATACTTTCTCACTGAGCGGTTAGACCGCTCACCTCCCACCAAGGCGAACCGTGTTCAATGTCCGGCTGCTTCACTCAGGATTTTCGCAAGTGGGTATCGTGCCGGACGATGCCGCTGGTCGGCAGGTTTTCTCGGAGATCTCCCGTTTCCTCCACCATTTCATTCCGTCGCTGCTCCATTCTCACCTCACTTCACCGTCGTCGGCTTTGAAGACCCCGATTTTAACAGCCGCCCAAATCTCTTCACTAACTCAATCCAATTTGAGGATTTGTACGGGGATGGCGTTAACTGATAAAATCGTTACTACATATCCTCTTGTCCTAGCTATTCACGGGTAATTGAGCATTATCTAAAGCCCTGCATTATATCATCTCCCGTATATATAGGTCAACATTGCCTTTATCTATAGGTAAACAATACAGCTAGTAGTTTTGCGCTGATAAAATGGCGTTTCGAAATTTTGTAGAAACACAAATACAGTAGGTAAGTGTAGAGTTGGTTCTTACTCAGGCGTGTTATAAATCAAATATAAATGGAATTAAGGGCCGGGCAATTGTTGCAAATATCACGCTTTTTTTACTACGTTATAAACGGGAACTACTTTTATTGATTCGCGTGCCAGTTTTCCCGGAAGTAATCCAACTGGTATTTCACGATACAATATACAAATAAATGGCAGATATTATTTTAAATTGTGTTTTAAAGGTTTCTAAGTTAACCGGATATAATAAATCCAAGCAAAGGAAATGGCTATGTACCGGTTTATCTTAACTGAGTAAATATTTCGTCGGAGGGATGCATTTCTGGAAAGCTTAAGTCGTAAATATTTGCATTTAATTACCGAGTAAGATTCACTGTTGCGTGGCCGCCTAGGGGCCGTATCTCAGTTCGTGAGGGATGGAGGTCTTAATAAATACCATATAACTAAATTTGATTTTTAATTTATTCACACAGCGATTATTTGCATCCTTAAATTATCTGTACCCACTATTACTCTTTATTTCACAGTGAGCGCGATATGTAATGTATATTTAAACTATAATTAACGTCCTGTATGCCTCGTACTCATCATTAACACATGTTCACTCTATATGTTGCCATCATTTGTAGTGTCTTTTACTCACGGATCCAGTGCAGTATTACAGCCTGCCAGTCGCACTCTTCACTGCTCTGATGTTCGCAGTCGTAGATTTTCCTCCCGTTGGTCACTTCTCACGCCGCACGTTTCTCTTCTCGTTAGTCGTCTATCGCTGAAACTCATCCATTCAAGAACTACTACTCCCGGCTCGGAGGCCTGTCACACTTTTATATCAGTCGCCCTGACCATCTGGAAGGTTTAACGCACCCCGAGTCACGATGAGAGAAAATATGTCAGTAATCCAGAGCATTCTTCAGATAAACGCAGAAATTCAATACCACCTAGGAGTAGAATGAAATGAGGAGAACTGGGACAACTGGATACAGGATGTGGAGCGACGGCAGCCATCTTGGATGACATCACGCGGCAACCTCCTGCTCGGTCATTCCTTGCCAGCGGCGGCAATCTTGGATTTCCCTTTTTCTCATCAGGAATTTCCTTTTCTCCCTTTGGAATTTCCCCTTTTTCTCTCCTGCTCTCTGTATCATTCCACCTCGGCACATCACGCTCTTGCATTCCAATCCGTTGTCTCCCGCCCTTGCATTCCGATTCTTTTTCTCCCGCTCTTTCATTCCGATGTTATTGTGTTTCTCGCGGTCTGTGATTCCTTCCTCGCGTTCTTTCTATCCATCGGGGGGTTTTCTCATATTCCTTCTAGTCTTCTTTATATTTTTCTCTTGTGTTTTTTTTCTTGTGCTCTCATTCCTTCCTACCTCTATTCCGTTCTATCCCTCGGGGTTTTTTCCTCATATTCCTTCCAGTCTCAGTAATTTTCTCTCTCGTCCCCCACCCCTCTCTTGCTTTCTCGCACCCTCCAACACCGTCGACGTCATCTGCTGTAGGCGGCCATCATTGAATCCCGCGCCCGCCACCAGAATGTGTGAAGTTCTACAGTTGGCTGCCAGGAGGGGAAAAAGGGAAATCCAATATGGCTGCTGCTGACGAGGAATGACAGAGCAGTAGGTTGCTACGTGATATCATCCAAGATGGTCACCGTGGTGCCGCGGCTCCGCATCCAGCATCCAGTTGTCCCAGCTCTCCTGGTTTCATTCTTCTCCGCGGTTAGGCGCGCGCGGCAGCACGTCGTTATAGGTTCAAACACTGACAAGATGATTGCTCGCCTGTCATTCAAACCCTCCTATTCCGCTCCCTCGCGCGGGACGGGCCAAGGTCAACGCAAGCCAGCGACACCTAACAATACTTGAACCCGTTCAGTCCCGAATTAATTTTCGAGATCAAGTGTTTCAACCGTTAAATTTTTCGATGGCCGCTGTACCTGTGTATCGAGCGTGCTTCTTGCAACCAGCGAAAAACGTGTTGAGTGTTCGGTGATATCAGCATTAACAATTCCAAATGAGAGATGCAGAAACTTTTACAAATCGGATTACTCGGAAGGAAGATTCTCGAAACACCGGCTACCGAATGCTTGCTGTGTACTCAGTGAGGTGACACTAGATAGACTTTGTCGAGACACTATTTTCTCCGGTCGCGGCCATGTTGCCAACAACCAAAACACAATGGACATTTATTCATGTTAAAATTTTTTTAACTTAGGAACGATCAAAATACCACCACCCAATTTGTAGCCCAGTTTGTAATCCATTTGTAAAATTTGAATTAAAACAGGGAGAAAAAAAGGTGCGCTGGCAGTGCCTAGTAAGAAATAGTTCTTATGCAAAATATTATTACACTGAGTGCGCACTTATACGGTGTGCTGTCTCTTTGATGTAATTTTGTAGATTCTGTTAAGCTTTGTGTTCATGAGGCGGATGAATATCCTGGAAGTAGAACTTGAGCAGGGCTCCAGGAAAGTTGGAAGAAGCCGTGATTTGACTATTGTGTGGATACTTCCGTTTCTTGTGTCGTAATGTTCCAGAACCACGTAATTAATTCGCAAGTCGGTGCTATGTAGATCTGGAGTTTCCTGCCTGGGGTTAACGGGCAAAGTGGGTCACGGGCACGATATTACAACACTCTGGAATACGCCTTCGGAAGTAGTAGCCCTGAAATTTAGCGTGTCAATTTGGCTAGACTCCGTAGTTCTCTGTAAACTTGAGTCGCTCTACAGGATGATTCTAAAATCATGAGACAAACATTGAGGGGTGGTAGAGCTCACTAAAACAAACAATTATTGTATAGGAATATATGGGTGGAAGTGACGCGCTGAGGCACAAACACAAAAATAACACATTAAATGCAACACATTGTTTATTTACAACGTCGCCGCTAAATGCCTTTTTACAGCAATCTTTATAATAATTGCTCGAAATTGCTACCACCGACAGTAATGCAAGCTTGGTAGCGTCGGTGGAGTGATTGGCGAACAGATTCAAACACGCCGGGTATTTCACGCACGCCACCATTGTCAGCCAATCACGCCATATGCAGAGGTCGCCAAGCATGCGTGACTGTTGGTGGATGCATTTACAGCAACTTTTTTTTAACATTTTCTGTACGGAATCACTTGTCAAGTAAGCTGCTAATGAACATTTTATGTTTCCGTTAATGTGTTATGTTTTTGTGTTTGTGCCTCAACGCGTCACTTCCGCCCATATATTCCTATACAATAATTGTTTGTTTTAGTGAGCTCTACCACCCCTCAATATTTGTCCCGTGATTTTAGGATCAGCCTGTATATGTATCTGCCTAGTTGGGAAACCTTATTCCCGAGCGAGCGTGGTTGCACTTGAGTCGCTTTCTCCANATATATTCCTATACAATAATTGTTTGTTTTAGTGAGCTCTACCACCCCTCAATGTTTGTCCCGTGATTTTAGGATCAGCCTGTATATGTATCTGCCTCGTTGGGAAACCTTATTCCCGAGCGAGCGTGGTTGCACTTGAGTCGCTTTCTCCGATTGCAAATGAACTCCTGCACGCTAAACTCACCTCTTGTCCCATATCTGGCACGAAGTGAAAAATACCCTAAGTTGCGAATGTTTTGGTTTTCTCCCCATTACTTACGGCATGCCTGAAGAAAAAGCGACAGTGCCTGCGATGTTGAAATACGTGCCATCAGATGATTGGGCGATAGATCCGTCCATGTAAAAACCACATTTGATAATGCCCATCTATTGGCATTGTGGATATTATTTCAACTACAAATTTTCCTGGATATATTTGCTCCATTTTAAACCTTTTAATTGATATTTGCAAAGAAAAAACTCGCGTACCGTCCTTAAGGAGCATTTTCGGCCGTAGGTTGAACGCATGTTTTCGAATTATTTCTTCGTAAGGAATATGCAGGAGTTTTTCGAATCTGTTTCGACTCGTGCTGTATAGAACCCAAGGAGAGGGAAAATAAAATATTAACTTTTTGAAAGGAATAAACTTAACCGGATATTTTTTAAACAATTTGCTTATGACAGCCAAGAGCCATGCAAAAGCCTGTGGATCAAGAGATCGGTATACCTGGAATGTGAACTTACTTACTGAAATTGGGGTAAGTTATAGTTACGTCGTAGTAGCAAACGTTGAGGTGAAATTAATTAACACGGGTTGAGAGGTATGAAGTTAAACAGATGAACTTGACGGGGTGCGTTAGGCGAGCTTAGTTGGTGATTGGACGGGCTTAGAGGGGGAAAAAAGAAATAAAAACAGACAGTGTTACTGACAGGGCTAAATTAACCTTTTGTTTCAGCAGCATCGCCTTTTCCGAACAAGAGCACATCGAAAACGCGTTACCACCAATTCGTTTATAACTTTAATATAAATTTTTAATTAAAATCTCTAGAATATAGAATGTACATCGCGCAGTGTACTATTAATCTGTACCTAAAGTTCTTTGACTCACGCCGACGAAAAACGTTCCAAGCGAAGATGGCAGAGAATGAATTAATAAATATCGTTCGTAACTCGCATTTTAATTTGATTCGGATTTATCTAAATACCCTGCGGACTAGGTGATTTGCGACACAAAAAATCTACATAACACGTATTTTCTTTAATTAAAAGTTTTAAGCGAGTTGTGAATGTACAATTCAAATTATAGCTTCAACGAAATTTATAAAGCAAGATCTAGGTTCACAAATGAAAAAAAAAATTGATAAAGAGATAAAATATTTTCAAAGTAAATTTACTGGGGAAAATATATTTTTGCTTGTTATAACTTCTCGTAATTATAGTTTCGCGAGTATTCCTGAAGTGTATATAAAATTCACGAGACAAAATCGCTTTTTCTTTACCTTTTTTCTTTCATAGACTTGTACCTGTCTAACAAGTATTTCTAAAATAATATTAAAAAGTCTTAATTAATTTACTAATGATTACATTTGAATAACGATTTTAATAAAAAAATGATTGGTACGTGAAACTTAAAACAAAAATGAATTCTTGACTAACTTAGACAGTACACTTTGAAATATTTCTTGTTCAACATTTTGCACTGTTTTATGTCCCTTGATGAAAGTATTATAATATATTAATGATATATTATATAATGCGTTATTCGTTTGGTCCAAAGTGTAAGTAAAGAGTTATTGTGACTTCAGGAATTTAGGCCTCGAAGTAAAGTTTTTCTCTTTCGTTTGTGGGAAAATTTCAAATTTCTGCATAACTAATTATTTAAACCTTAAACACAAAATTTTTTTAGTATCTCTTAATTTCATTCGGCACAGTGGGATACAAGGAGGAAAGTCAGCAGAGAATGTCGCATATACACTCGAACAGAAGTTCACATATTAAAAATAAATCAGTATATTTATATAAAATAATAATTATGCTGGTGTTAAACTTATTCCAGCTTTTTATTCCTTCGTATTTCCACATTTATTTGTTGAAGTAACAACTGTGCGATTATAATTTACATTCTTCCGATCACCCGCATATTTACCGAAGATCATTTTATTTGGTTCATGTTATCTACATGTTATTCACTATNATTTACTGCAACAAATGCTAAAAGGAGCAGTAACAAACTGGCTCCAGAAACAGCGTATGTATGTTTGTGTGTTTTTATCTATTATATTATTTTTTAGAGATCTTGGTCTAAGCCAGCTGAAGGCTGAGATGTCTTAATGTCTCATTTCCATTGCAAACTGGGCGGTTAACCTGCTCGCTTCCTGCCAAGGTGAACTGGGCGCCATCCCCGGCCGGGCCACCGTTTTTTTGCATGTAGGAATCGTGCCGGACGATACCGTTGGTCGGGAGGTTTTCTCGCGGTTCTCCCGTTTCCCAGCTCTTTCATTCCGGCGCCGCTCCATACTCACCTCAATCACCCTCATTGGCTCTCAAGACATCGCTGTTAAAGAGCCGCTTAAATCTCTCCACTCACTCACTGACTTCACTCACTCCAGTGCAACGTTCAAATTAACAGCAAAAAATTCGGGGACCACTCATTTTTATATAGTAGGCTAAAATTAGGACTGGCGCAATAGTGAGATATTTGTTTTCCGAATAGTTTCACGGTTCTGCTTCAAATACCTATCGAAAAATACTTAATATACGTAATGTTCAATTTGTGCATAAATCGGGAGTTCACAAATATGGATTACACATGCTATCCTCATAGTATTAAAAACATTTTAGTATTTATTTTCTTGGTACATTGTTACGCCCTAAAACGATTTCTCCTAATATTTCAAAGTGATTTGTTGTCTCTGGAAGAGTTATTCCAAGTAACAAGGAGACTACTTCAAACATGCAAATGAGGTGCCTNCAAAGTGATTTGTTGTCTCTGGAAGAGTTATTCCAAGTAACAAGGAGACTACTTCAAACATGCAAATGAGGTGCCTCCTTAGTGAAGTTAAGTCGGCGATGTTAATTTAACTCATGAAACATAAAAAGACGTTGGTCGAGTTTACTATATTACAGTTGCAAAAGCGGTAATTTGTAAGCGCGCGAATGTTATTGTTTACTTATAGTCACAAACGCAGTACGTATTTTGTTTCGTACAAATAAAGCTAAGGAAACCGTCATCTGCATGGAAAATTAAATTAAGCTTCTGTTGTTAGTACTCTACCGTGATTTCGTGCATTTTCGTTTGTTTTACNCAAAGTGATTTGTTGTCTCTGGAAGAGTTATTCCAAGTAACAAGGAGACTACTTCAAACATGCAAATGAGGTGCCTTAGTGAAGTTAAGTCGGCGATGTTAATTTAACTCATGAAACATAAAAAGACGTTGGTCGAGTTTACTATATTACAGTTGCAAAAGCGGTAATTTGTAAGCGCGCGAATGTTATTGTTTACTTATAGTCACAAACGCAGTACGCATTTTGTTTCGTACAAATAAAGCTAAGGAAACCGTTATCTGCATGGAAAATTAAATTAAGCTTCTGTTGTTAGTACTCTACCGTGATTTCGTGCATTTTCGTTTGTTTTACNTATCTGCATGGAAAATTAAATTAAGCTTCTGTTGTTAGTACTCTACCGTGATTTCGTGCATTTTCGTTTGTTTTACGTAAGCCCGACACGTGGGAAACAGTGTTAGGCGTATCTATAAAATCAATGTTAAACATAGTTATTTATTAAAGCGTCACCTCCCCAACGTCAATTCCCCGTAAGCCACTGCATTATTTAAACGGGCAAGTATCCTTGCCAACTTGGATTTACGTATTTTCCTTTATAACTTAATTTTCGGAGTCAATATTTAAAAACCAAGCTAGTGAAGCCATAGGGAACGTCTTAACAGTTATTTAGAGACAAAATTTGTCCCTCTTACATGATTAGTTTCACATATGTAACCGTATTAGTTAATTATTTAATTATGTCAATCCCACGTGGGAAAATACAGGTGTAATTAAAACCGTAAAAATTAAAAAAAAAGTTGTTAAGCTGTCATGTATGTCATGTCTAGCTTTGATTTTTTTATGTCTTGTCGTAAATTTTCATTACGAAGGTTTGTAAGAAAATTCGAAGATGGAGTGAAAAATAATTCTACTAATAGGGCGTTTCAACAAACGGCATTGCTGCCCTTGCTCGCGCAGCTTTCGAACTATTATCCGCGTCATAAGCAAACTTCGATGCTTATTTACGTTACATTCCTCTCGTTTCAGTGGCGAAGGTGAATTACAACTGTCGTGTAGTTGAAAGGTGCGCTGTTGTCTATTCCAGGAGCACTCCGAGGGAACACCACTGAGCTTCCGAATCTCCTGTCTCTGCGAATATTTAAGTCAAGAGTTTTCAAGACGTTTATTCAGTAAACGTACCTTCCTCCAATGACACATGCGAAAACAACTGACAGTCGCTGGCGGAAGGGAGGGCGAAGAACCATTTCATTCTCCTCACGCCCGTTGGTGTTCACAAGTGCACGAAGTTGCAACGGAGGGCGCTCAGACGTACAGCGATGGACAGAAGTACTCGCACGGTCACAAGCACGAAGAGAAACAACTTACTTTACTTACAAAATAGCGTAATTGCATCCTCACAGATATCAATGTAATAATTTATATTAACGTGTGGGTATTTACTATCAAACCCTTAACAATCGTTGTGAAATAAAGAAACAGCCTTACTCACTGGAGGTATTTTAAGTCGGAGATACTATTTGCACACAAACACAAAATTACACTTCCAAAACAAAAGTAAATCTGCTTTCCTAAGTACCTCGTACTCCATTATTGCAGCAGTATGTCATTCATTTGCGATTTACTGGACGTCTAACATTTCCTTGGTATTTTATTTAGATCAATCAATAAATGCCCAATCGTTTTGAGATCTGAAGACTGCGATGGAGTTTTCAGTGTTGTCCAGCGATTCTTTAAATCCCTGGATTACATTATGCATCATCGAACGACTTCGTCCAACTATGTTTGCAACTCCAAAATATGATTTGGGTGTACGACATAATAAAACAATTATTTATCTCGAGTTGTTTGAAAGATTCTTGCAATGGGGGGNGGGGTGAATGATTAAGTGAAATATTTTAAACATACGCCATCGCTCTCCTATTTTGTCACAGAAAACCAAGTCTAAGACATGAAACAAACACAAAAACGAGCCGAAAGTATAGCTGTAGTCAAAATATATAAATAAAACGTATAATAAATACCACAAGGAATTTTTTCAAATAAACAACACAATAAAAAGCAAGAAACAAAATTACAGAACGAATTATCAAACGAAAAAACTGAAAAAATAAAAGGACAACACAACTGATACAGCACAGACGAACACAGAAGANGAACGAATTATCAAACGAAAAAACTGAAAAAATAAAAGGACAACACAACTGATACAGCACAGACGAACACAGAAGAAGATAAAATTTCGCACAAGAATGGAAGACACAACGATGACGACACAGAAGAACACCTTATAACAAATGTCTCGATTCAATCTTTTTTTTAATTTGGTCACCCTATGTTGGTTTTATGCACAAAAGGACAATCATTAGCATACGCTTCTAATAATTTCACAGTTAAACTTGATACACACACTAATNGGTTTTATGCACAAAAGGACAATCATTAGCATACGCTTCTAATAATTTCACAGTTAAACTTGATACACACACTAATAAATTGATTGGGTTCATGATAATGTTAATTTTATGTGTGACGGAAATATACAAAATTTGGTCTTGAGTATTGCTTTAAAAAATGCTCAATTAACGTCGATGGGCATATACAAATGTACTATAATGTCCCTAATGTAGTTCGGGCTACGCACTAACCTAAATATTGTTGCATGTCGAATATTTGATAATTGCAGTATTAAGTTTACTGCCTTTTTAATAGGTGATGAAATAAATATTGATTCATCGGGGCCAGCAAATCAGTTTTGAACTTTATTTGCCAACCGATTATGTTGCCTCTCAATAAATATGTTTCTGTAGACGGTACTTGCGCCATGATAAGTCTGATGTGTGACGATATATTTTACAAGCATCAACCGTAATAATAACAATCTCATTGTTACAAAATTCTCTAAAGATTTTTTAGTTCCATATTTTTTTAAGGTAAATTTTTGTTTATAATTATATTATTATTCAAGTCAATCGATGGCGAATTCCATACATGCGTTTAAGGTTAAAAAAAATTTTTTTCTGATGTAGAGAGTATTTTATGGTTTTCTGATACGATATATATAATAACTTACTTTCAAAAACCAAATAATTTTATATATCAATTTAAGATTCCTATGTTTCGTTTCATTCTTTTTGTAAAGTTATTTCCTTTATTATCTCACTTTTTCTGGACTGTTATTTCATATCAAAACGAAAAAGACTATAACGTGCTTGAAAATGTAGAAGACAATTGCAGACTCATGAATGCCCCTAATAATGACTCACCAACTTGACAGGCACATTAGTAATGTCATCCACGAATTCTTAGGCAATGCACTGTAACAACAGTTTCACGTCTGCCTGCATTACAACGTTTTCAAGACGAAAGTGTCAATATCACTCGGCCGTGGCGTGAACGCCCCGAGATCGCCTCGTTACGCACGGAATTGCACGCAAGCCCAACGCTTAGCTGCACGCGCGCTTCAGTCACGCACGGCGTCGACACGCGAACAAGCCCCGGCCCTCCGCTTCGCCTGAACACGGTTCTCGTCTCGAAGAAACGCCGCCGCACCCTCGGAATATTGCATAATGGAGGTTTAATACGCACCCTGAAACCACACACATTGGAGACGGTTGTAGTAGCTCTTACGTGGAAATCCTTCAGCTATTGTCACGCCAAGATCGAAATATTACTCGTGTCTGGTACAGGTTTATTTGATTTATGGCGTAACACAAGGGCAGCGGTGGCGTAGTGTCTAGGGCGCTCGCCTCCCACCACGGCGCTCCGGGTTCGATCCCCGGCGGGTTCACTCCCGGATTTTCGCATGTGGGAATCGTGCTGGACGATGCCGCTTGCCGGCGGGTTTTCTCGGGGTACTCCCGTTCCCCCCGCCCTTGCATTCCAGCGCAGCTCCATTCTAGGGTTTCATTTCTGTCATGCCCGGGGATGACGGTCACCTACGGGTCCCAGCTGGAAAGACCGTCACTCGGAGGGTGTTTCCTTGCCCTGGGTGCACTCCCCACACGCCATTTATATGGCGTAACACAACAGTAAAACAGCAGTTTTTAGTTACATGAAGCAAATTAAATTTATTTTAAATAAAGGTAACAATTATGACTTTAACGCCTTCTCTTTAGTATCGCCGAATTGTTCGGAACGGTTTCAACATCATTAACATGCAACAAATTCAAAAGTGAATATTTGGTAATCGAACCTAATGTCTGTGACAAAGGTTATGGAAAATGCAGTGAAACCAAATGGAAATCCATTTAGATTTTCTGTTTCTTTGCACAGATGTGTCACAACTGGATTTAAAAAAGATATTATTATTTTCCCAACAAAAATATTTGATTTAAAATCAACTTCAACCTTGCAAATTTTTTGGGTTGTTTGTATAATAACTTAGATTTTTTTAAATGCGAATTAATGACAAGTTNAACTTCAACCTTGCAAATTTTTTGGGTTGTTTGTATAATAACTTAGATTTTTTTAAATGCGAATTAATGACAAGTTGAAACAGTAAGTTACCGGATTTGTGCTGCTTAATTGTGTATTTCTACAAATGAGCGTGTCATAAATTTTCCTAGCTTCTAAAATTCTTTGTAATGACGTTTTCATAGCAGACAAATGCATTAAAATATTGTAGGGTATTTTTTGTAAACTTCTAATTTCTTAAAATAACAACACGACATTGAGTAATGAAATCAATATAGGTACCTTCACTGAACTTCTTTTCATTTAATTTAAAATTAAATTGTTTGACAGACTGCAGTTTGAAAACGAAAATCCGTGCCAAATATAAGAAAATGAGAACCTTTTAAATAACTCACTGATAATAAAATAATTTTTAACTATTATGTATTTTAAAAAATATATATGCATGATTTAATATGGAAAAACAGTAATTGTTTTAGTATATTTGTCTTTAGATTAATTTCGATACTGTGGAATATTCCACCGTATATTTTAAAATACAAAGGGATTAGAGGTATGCATTTTCTTCCTTTGAGATTGAAAAATTCTGTTTAACAATTAAAAAAAGTTTACTATTAAACTCTCAGCGGTAGTTAGAAATGAAAAAAGATAATGAAATAAGTGGTTTATCAAATACACATTTGAAGGCTTACAATACAACTGAGTATAGCTTACTATCTGACAGTCTACATTTTTTATGCTAATTTTCGCCTAAATATATTAGACATTATTGTACTTAGCGTTCTGGTATGCGAATAATAAATATTTAACAAAATCCGATCACACCACTGCCATTAAACGCGAGTGAGTGAAGAGATTTGGGCGGTTCTAAACAGTGAGATTGAGAGCCAATGAGGGTGATTGAGGTGAGTATGGATCAGTACCGAAATGAAAGGGCGGGGGAAATGGGAGATCCTTGAGAAAACCGGCCGACCAGCGGCATCGTACGGCACGATTCCCACATGCGAAAATCCGGGAGTGACCCGGCCGGGATTGAACCAGGTTTGCCTTTGTTGGAAGCGAGCAGGCTAACCGCTCATCCGCCGCGGCCCCCGCCATTAAACGTAAAAAATAACTCTGGGTTGAGTTATTTTAAGGGTTTTTTAATACCTTAAAAAACTAGGGAAAGCTTTTGAAACCTTATTTTTTCTTCTATGACTTGTATTGGAACTATATATGTTAATGCAATGATGAGTTGAGCAGAAGGCGTAAGAGTAATTCAACTAATGGCTTATGCGGCTTTCTTTAAAGACTCACGGTCCAGCTTCATAACGAAATTAATTGATAATATATGAGGCTGAAACACGGACCCCTTTGCGCTATTTTTCTGGGACCTATTTCTTTCTTACGGAGGGTCTCGGAGAAAACTTAAGATGGCCGCCTGGGTAGGCCGCCGAACGGTGTGCAGAGCTCCAGCAGAAAAAGTTTTATTAAAAAACCATCTTTCCGTAGCATTTCATTCTGGCGGCGCCTATTATCAACTTTCTCTGGGATTATTACTTCCTCTAGTTTAATATTTCCATTTTCGAGCGAGATGGCGCAGTCAAAGTGAAGGTTCTGTAAGCACATGGAGGAGAAATTACGTGGCGGCTCCTTTGATGTAGGTGAACCCATTTTCTGATTTGCTGCGCGATGAGTCAGATTGCGACTGTGTGCTGTGAGATATTCCGTTTGGCTGGGCTGCTAAGCCGAGGTGGATCCCGGGGTGGCGGAGCTCCTGTGAAGGGATGGACTGGCGTCCTGGAGGGGTTGGGCTGCTCTGGGTGAAAACTCAGTCTACAAGTCTGAAAATTTTGGGTACCCAGGGGATCAGTGTGAAGCCCCGGTTTCGGCCGTGCTGATTGCGGGTCGGACTCTGGGTAGCAGCGGTTGAACCTTCTGCTTGGAAGAAGATCTGGAGGTGTGTGTTTGCCTGAAGGGCTGGGACTGAGTGTCGGTAGAATCAGTAGCAGCTGCCGTGGAACACAAGCGTGCTGGATCGCTTCAGGTGCTGGTTTCAAAGGGTTGATGCTCGCTAACGAAGGGTCAACGGTCTGGTCCGCCTAGTAAGAGGACTCGTTTACGAAGCGCGTTCCTTGAGGTTGGATAGTCCTCGGCCCCGNAAGGGTCAACGGTCTGGTCCGCCTAGTAAGAGGACTCGTTTACGAAGCGCGTTCCTTGAGGTTGGATAGTCCTCGGCACCGTCAAGGTGGCGCGTGTAGATTCAACTCTGTACGATGCTGTTGATAGGTGAGGTGGTATCCACGCTAACCCACCGCGATTGGAAGGAGCGTAATATCCTTCTATTGGATTGCATTCAACTGCAGCCAATTAAAGCACGGTTGTGCCTATTATTATAGTCTGGCGACGGACTTGAGATTGGTATCTGGCCTGTGTGCACAGCACTGACTTACTCTACTATAATGTGACTGAAGTGGCTTGTTGTCTTTGGGTGATGATAACTAGTATTGGGCGCTGTGCACACTGTATGTTGCTCTCTAAGTTGTACTCTGCAACGCCCACGGGACCAGGAGCAGCCCCGTTCCGCCCACACGCTGTACGTATGTACAGATAAACTGGCTGGGCTGAGCAAGTTAGTACTCGGGTGTTCCTAGCCTGATGGAACGAGGACTTCGTCTACCAGAGTGGGCAATAGTTCGAGGTTAACGTGTGAGAGTGCCTGGGAGATGGACCTCTGTAAGCCACATATTGTATCAGGCCACTCTGTCAGGTGGGCTCACAACGGAAAATGACCGAGGTTCATGTCATGCGCGCCATGCGAGAGCACACATCTGCTTCCGTCCCTCTGTTCGGTTTGCAACTGCACCCCCAAGAAGGGACTGGTTTTTTTCGTCGGGTCCGAAGTTGCTAAATGCTGTTTGGCCCCTTCCTCCTTGAGGTAGAAGACCCTCAGTGTGGAATATTCCCGTTTTGATAACCGTATTTCCGCTCAGAGTGGAAATACGCTCACGCCTGTGAATCTTGATTATAGTTGGACAACCAGTTGGAGGGACATGTTTTCCTAGAGACCCTTGGTAGTGGTACCAGAGCAAAGAAATGTCAACAATTATAGTTCTAATAGGCTCTGAAAGTTGACCCCTTTCGAACCTTAGGGATCGGGCACAGGAAGGGTGGCGTTGCGGAGTTCCGGACATGTTCCGGGAAATCATGGCTACGGGCTGCCGGCTGGCGAGTAGGTTACCAGGCGCTGATTGGCGGATGGCGTCCGACATGTTGCTGGCCAGGGACGCCATTTTGCTGGCGTAAGCGGCTGGAGCTCGCGGATTGAACAGCTGTTTCGCCTCTGAATACTTAAGTACCGACTCTGTGGTGCAGTCTTAACAACGTACTAAGACTCGCGTTCGGGAGGACGTGTGTTGGATTTCCGGTAGGCCCATCCTGGTCTGTCGTCCACCCACGGTTACTTCCAAACTTTCTGGAGCCGTGCTGAAGTTGTACTTCCAGGGTATTCCTCCGCCTCGTGCAAACGAAGCTTTACCAAGTCTAGAAAATTACACCGGAGGGACAGCGCACCTAATTCATTCGCGCTCAGTGTAATAACATTTTTGCATTAGAACTATTTATTACTAGGTAATTACCAACACACCTATTTTCTCCCTGCTTTTATTCATATTAATTATAAACGAAATATTGTAATTTATATATAAAACAGAAGTAAAAGTTTAAACTAACCAAAAATTAGATACTTTCATCTTAACAGAAGAATAAAACGTTTGTGATACATGACATACTTATGAAAAAAACCAAACACAGCATATATAGGGTTATTTTTCAAAGGTTTGGTTCAAAAAGTGTGGAGAAACCGCTAATAGACTATAGAATGAATACAAATGGCAGAAATAAAAAAGTAACTAAGGCGTCAAAATGGTTCACTTTACCGTAAACAGCCTGTACAAGTTTGAATGAGCATGCTGGCTGCGCAGTAATCACTTCCGTTCCCCTACATTCGACTGCTTTTCTTCCGACACAGTCGTCGAAACAACGTTGGCCTCGACTACACTGTTTCCTGAAATAAGTTTTTTTGATACATGTACACGTATAGACTGTTTACGATTAATTGAGCACTTTTGAAAATAACCTTTGAAAAATGTCACTGACCCTACCTCCATATTTTATTTTCGAACGGGCGCACTGACTTGGCATGTGCCAAGTACTGTTGGTAACGACGGTGGGAAAGTAGTTCCGTATATGACGTCGAATTAAAAGTATTAGGTAAATATTCGTAAACACTGAAGATATTTCTTTTACTCTCTGATATTTTTATGCATGTAAGTATAAGAATTTGCTCACTTGTGAAATATTTAATTTTAAATATATATATATATATATATATATATATCATTTCACAATATTACTTGTTCGACGCATGAATAAAGTGATAAGGCCTATGGCAATATTAATTTTACATACGGTGTAAGAATACATAGTGTACATACAAGTGGATTTTAAGCAGGGCTTTCAAAAGAGCTCATTTTACCGTGACCAGCCCATGCATTACTTTCGACTAAGTTAAAATGCAAATGCCTTGTATTTTCCTGTAAAAGCGTGGGTTTAAGGTTAAAACCACATGGAATCCAAGGACTCGCCATTGTTGAAACAGTGCAAATGCGACAGTTGATTTGACAGTTTTTGAGTCAATGTTGGCAACATGCGCAAAATATGAAAATCGGTTCCATCTCGCTTTTTCTTTCGTGAGCCAGATTTAAATTTACCTGGTTTTCCGAATTCGCTTAAGGCGAATGCTTTTATGGTTACTCACTCCGTGCAATGACCACTTTATTGCCAGTCTTCAAATTAATGTACTATTATTTTCGTCTCTAGCGACGTCACTGTGAACGAAACGTTAAGTTCTAGCCAACCATTTACATTTTCTTTGTTTAGAATATGGACAAATAACTACAATATTCACTTGTGGCACAGTGCTTACAGTCGTTCTCTGCTGTCTTCCTCTGAGTTAGCGGTTCTTATTTTCGTCCTGGACATTCCTTACACTCTCCGCCATATTTCTTCTCAAGTGCACCCATGTTTTGCAGTTCCATCATTTCGATAATATAGTTTTAACGGCAGTGCAAAAGATAAAGAATGTTAAAACCTTTATCAAGGGAGTTTTCATAACGATTTTTTCCTCTCTTGTAATTAAACTTTTTGCATCAGGAAATGCCATGGCAGGCTACATTTAAAGGAAATTTTCGAAATTGAATTTAATTTTTAACAATATCGCATTACTCAGAACTTAATAGAAACAATTACACNTTAAAGGAAATTTTCGAAATTGAATTTAATTTTTAACAATATCGCATTACTCAGAACTTAATAGAAACAATTACACACATTATATTTTTCAATAATCACATAAATAGACAAAATTTGATAATACCACAGCCGCCATTTTGGATTCCACCACCTTGTGTGCTTACTTTCTATATTATGTTGGCCATNTTAAAGGAAATTTTCGAAATTGAATTTAATTTTTAACAATATCGCATTACTCAGAACTTAATAGAAACAATTACACGCATTATATTTTTCAATAATCACATAAATAGACCAAATTTGATAATACCACAGCCGCCATTTTGGATTCCACCACCTTGTGTGCTTACTTTCTATATTATGTTGGCCATATTGTTTCCGGCCACCATATTGTTTTTGGCTACCATTTTGTTTTTGCTTGCCATATTGTTTTCTATGCCATGTTGTTTCTGGCCGCCATTTGGTTTTCGCCCACGATATTGTCTCCGACTACCATCTTGTTTCCCAAGAGTGCACCACTGGTTCCAGAAATGTTGTTTATTGCAGCTAGAGTGTGCTAATGTCGTCCGCCATCTTGTTTACACTTGTTTTTCGTTAAAATTTCGCCTGGTGTCGCTCTCGCATGGCCGCCATGTTGGTTCTAGAGTTGGCCTCTCGGGGAGCTACTTTTTAAATTTAATTTTCAAAGAGCTTATGTCGTTTAGAAGCAGGGGGATGGAATTGCAGTACCTTGGGTCGCCAGTATGGTGGACTCCCTAGTCGACCGACCTATCGGGACATGTGCTGGGACAAGGGTTTAAATGAAGTATATGTAATATCATGTGTGGGGGGAAAAATAGATTTTAAAAAATTGTAGGGTTTTGCTGTCATAATTATTCCAGAATAAGAATTTGTAATAATAATATTTTTAGTCACTAATATATTTTCTTATTAAAATTTTTAAAAATATATACCTAAAAATAATTTTTTTAAAGCATTAATTTATTTTTTTACTTTATTTGTTGTATTTTTTAGTTTGGTTTTTATTTACATTTATTTTTCATTAAGGATATTTATTTTGTGTCGACCATCCATCCTTCGGTTTGTAACTGCCCGTCCATGCTGAAGATGTCAGCTAAAAAACCTACAACACACCAACAAACATGATTAATAATTTGGTCAACACAGGGTAATAGCAACTATGCAAAAAAATTGTTTGGGGGTGAAGCTAAACTTAATTTTAAAAAATACATATTTGCAAACAAAGCAGGAATATACAAAACTACCCCTGCCACCAATTATCCCCTCAAGACATTATCCCGTGTATACTAGTTCACGTTTGACATGTTGCATTATAAGTAGGATCATAGTCGCTGCTGTGTAGGTCCAGAAACTAGCGGCGATAGACAGCAACTTTCCTCGGGCAGTGCTATTGGCTGCTGCTGCCACATCAACTGCTATTATAATTGGTTGTTTCTTGTTCCATGGATATACTGAAACTCTTTCCATAGGTTCCAAAGTTTCACTTGTGTAAAAAAAAAAAAATCGTAAGTATGTTTTACACCAGAAATTTATTGTTTTGCGAAAAGTTAATGTGTACGTTAAGCGAGTAAGTATGCAGCAATTTTGTGTAACTAAAACTAAAAAAAAATTTCAAATACAAAATATAATAAAAATTATAAAATACTGCCGCTCTACGGTTATTTGCACTTCTTAATATATAATTATATATGCTATAGTAAGAAATCAGCATATTCCTATTGCATATTTAAAGCATTAGGAAAATTATTTAATTTTGAATACGAATATTTTTTTTTACCATCACATTATTTTGAATTTTATTGCCAATGAGTGTAGTTATTTTTAATGAGCCGTTTTTGTGCACACGACGGAGTTACATACCAGAAGAAGAGAAGGAAGACTGCAGTATAATGCCTAACAACGATTGGCTGCNGGCCGCCATGTTGGTTCTAGAGTTGGCCTCTCGGGGAGCTACTTTTTAAATTTAATTTTCAAAGAGCTTATGTCGTTTAGAAGCAGGGGGATGGAACTGCAGTACCTTGGGTCGCCAGTATGGTGGACTCCCTAGTCGACCGACCTATCGGGACATGTGCTGGGACAAGGGTTTAAATGAAGTATATGTAGTATCATGTGTGGGGGGAAAAATAGATTTTAAAAAATTGTAGGGTTTTGCTGTCATAATTATTCCAGAATAAGAATTTGTAATAATAATATTTTTAGTCACTAATATATTTTCTTATTAAAATTTTTAAATATATATACCTAAAAATAATTTTTTTAAAGCATTAATTTATTTTTTTACTTTATTTGTTGTATTTTTTAGTTTGGTTTTTATTTAAATTTATTTTTCAATAAAGATATTTATTTTGTGTCGACCATCCATCCTTCGGTTTGTAACTGCCCGTCCATGCTGAAGATGTCAGCTAAAAAACCTACAACACACCAACAAACATGATTAATAATTTGGTCAACACAGGGTAATAGCAACTATGCAAAAAAATTGTTTGGGGGTGAAGCTAAACTTAATTTTAAAAAATACATATTTGCAAACAAAGCAGGAATATACAAAACTACCCCTGCCACCAATTATCCCCTCAAGACATTATCCCGTGTATACTAGTTCACGTTTGACATGTTGCATTATAAGTAGGATCATAGTCGCTGCTGTGTAGGTCCAGAAACTAGCGGCGATAGACAGCAACTTTCCTCGGGCAGTGCTATTGGCTGCTGCTGCCACATCAACTGCTATTATAATAGGTTGTTTCTTGTTCCATGGATATACTGAAACTCTTTCCATAGGTTCCAAAGTTTCACTTGTGTAAAAAAAAAAAATCGTAAGTATGTTTTACACCAGAAATTTATTGTTTTGCGAAAAGTTAATGTGTACGTTAAGCGAGTAAGTATGCAGCAATTTTGTGTAACTAAAACTAAAAAAAAATTTCAAATACAAAATATAATAAAAATTATAAAATACTGCCGCTCTACGGTTATTTGCACTTCTTAATATATAATTATATATACTATAGTAAGAAATCAGCATATTCCTATTGCATATTTAAAGCATTAGGAAAATTATTTAATTTTGAATACGAATATTTTTTTTTTACCATCACATTATTTTGAATTTTATTGCCAATGAGTGTAGTTATTTTTAATGAACCGTTTTTGTGCGCACGGCGGAGTTACATACCAGAAGAAGAAAAGATTGGCTGCGTTGCTAGGGACTCCCGTGAATCGGATGATTTGACTTTGACAAAAGGGGACTCTCTGACACCCTACCACGGCAGTCACTTCACCTGGACACAAGGTAACCACATATTGTTCAAAATTATATTTAAAAAAAAAAAAACCATACACTAAATATTTGTCAAGTGGTCGGGAATACTCACCGCTTGTATTAGCGTGAAGATGCGGAGGTTTCCTTACGGCCGTGCAGACAGGACCGTGGGCCAACTGAAGAGAGAACTCCATGAATTGACAGGACCTGCGACTGTGCCCAGCGGTAACCCATAAAAGGACAATTGAGTGTCAAAAACATATACCCGAACAAAATACACAACTTTTAATTATGTTAATGGTGCTAGTACTTACTTTCAAAAGAATTCGCATTACGTTGCAAAACAGCAGTCGGTGCTGAAATGCTCCGCTGCTCGTTGACAGACCAAGCGCGAACCTTTGGTGAAGGGACTCGACGCATTGGCTGCCAATCCCTGCACAAAATAAAATAAAAGTAGTTAATAATTTTGCATTTTAACATGCACACAAAACAAAAAAATGATACAGCAATTAGTTAATTTAAAATAGCAATCTGCAAATAAAAACTGTTGAGCTCGTTGACAAAATTAATTTAACCAAGTAACATACTTTCGCGATTAAAAACCTCGAAGCAAAATGGAAGGCGACTGTGATTTCTCAAACTCTCTCACTAAACGCAAAATAACGCCGAAGCAGAAGGGTACTCGGATATGCAGACGGGAAGCTTGATATCGCAATGAGAGATTTTTTTTTTGTGTGCCCGCGGTAGGGATGGGAGTTTATTGCGTCTCAGGGCTAAGCCCCACACGCCTACAAGGAATGGAAATCATGCAAGGAGACATGCATCGCGGCAGAGAGGGATTGGGCTGCCATGGGCTAGATTTTGGCCATGAAAACCTCCCTAAGTGTACTTATAGCCAAACTATTATACTAAGAAGAGAAAGGGAAAAACGGGCATAGTCACCGCAAAAGCCCTTTCGACAGGAAATAATTAAAATATGGTTGCATGCATTATCAGAATTATCAGAAAATGCTACAGGAGACAGATGGGTGTGAACCATGCTCTTTATTAGTATGTAGAGAGAATACTAGTAGAGAGGGGGCGGGACATCCTTCGTGTTTGTGTGGCGCTGGTTTGACCAGAGTAATGTTTGCACATCACTATGGGGGGGGGAGTGGCGC
>NQII01003165.1:199490-213973 GCA_002778355.1 Clitarchus hookeri | reverse complement strand
GCAGGGGGAAGATAGTGTGGAAGCAGACTTCTTGTCGCGCCTCTTCATGCTCTAAGGGACCGTAAGGGCGGGAGTGCTGCCATACAGGGCGGCAAACCTTATAAAAAGAGCGCGTGGTGAGATACACAGCTTCTGGCACGCCGTTATCCTAAACAGTGGTTGGCGTGATTCGTCTAGCGCTGTAGTGCTGTTTTTTTTTATATAGTAAGACCCGGGAGTTAACCATGGAAATGTTGTGTACCGAAATCTGCAATTAGAAAACGGAAACGCAATCCGTGATGACGGACAACGGAGATGAGCTCCGCAAGTACGAAACACGGAACGCCCCTCTGGTTTTCTGTAGCTTCGGGTTTCGCGAACGAACAGAGCCGATGCTACACGAAGCTGTCTTCGTGTCACTCCAACAGGAAAATTATTGTTTCTGTGGCCGTCAGGATACCCATACCGTTTCGACATATTCCTTCAAAGATCAAAAAGTAGCATCCAGCACGCGTATAAAAAAATTTTAACGCAGTATTGTCATGGTAAGGGGTAGCTAGGCGAGGGGTAAGAGTCGTGCATTTCTAAACCGACTGATTGGTGTTAAAATATCGCTCCAGAATATTGTTTTTTAACATATTTAAATGTCCTTTTCATACAAAGTTATAAACACCCGCTTAACTAAAATTAATTTTTTTTTCGTAACATATATACTTTTTAAACGGAAAGGTTGTGTGAATTCACGGAAAGTCCATTATTGAAACTAAAACCCATCGGTAATTTTACGGAGAGTTTTAAAGAATTTTTATAAACACTTTTCCGGAATATTACGAGAAGTTTTTCAAACGGTGTCGATAAGATGACACGTTGGATTCTTAGAAGGGATAAATAACAGCCACTTCGAAAATACAAGAGCACTCTTGTAAATGAGTGGCAATGAATTTTAACACTCAAACATTTAGAAAATTTCTCAACGTAGTTTCACTGATAGAAAGGGTTTTTTGAGCCAACAGAATACTTCTCTGACNAAAAAAAAAAAAAAAAAAAAAAAAAAAAAAAAAAAAAAAGTTATTGCTTTAAGTAGATCCTCAGATATTTCGCGGATTTATTTTGCAACAACGTAGACTCCACAATCCTTTGTGTACTCGGCCCGCACCTAGCTATTCATTGGCTGATGCTCCAAGTGTATCCTAGGCCAGGTAGCACATGATTCGGTTCTCCTGTTCTTTCTGGTTAGTTATTGGCTCAAACATGTCCCGGGCGTGGCTAACAAACTGCGGTCCAATTGAGAAAGTTATTTAATGTATCCGTGTTCCAAGTCAAGATTCTCCTCATTTCCTAGTCTCTAGCTTTAAGAAAATGTTTTGTTTACTAAACAAAATCTGAAATGTAAGAAAACTGACTTTGTTCGGATAAAAAAATACACTCTTGAACTGACAAAACTTCCTAGTTGATTCAACAAAATATCCCTGACTGCAGAATATTGGTTTTATTTGCCTTTATACATATTTTTTGGCTATATACAAACACATGTAGGGCTTTCCAAAGAAATTTTCCTCTCTGTGTTCCTACCACAGCGGTAAGAAGCCTCATGTGTTCCTATATTTCTGTATCGCACTCAGGTTTACATAAAGGGCTCCTCCTGGCTAGTAGATGAAGGGTTTTACAGAGGTTCGGTATAGAAAACACGTGATTCGAAAACGATATTGATATTTTGTAGTAGTGTCGACTCACAGAAAACTTTTAAAAGAGACGTTCCGTGCCTAAAAACCAGTTTTAAATTCTCATTTCAACTCCAAGAATTATTTTTTTTGGCGTGAAAATGGTAAAAGAAAAAAAAAGGACTTTTTCGGAATCAGTTATAGTTGCTCAATTTTGTTCACATTAACTTTATAATTGTCTTTAAACGCGCATCTTGCACTGCAGCAAGTCAGCAACGTTTGTTGTATGTAACATCAAGGTAAAAAATATTTTTATTTCTCCTCGAACCAGCGGTTGGCAGCATTCTTAGCGTTGTGCGCATGCGCGAAGCCAGAAGCTGCGCTGAGAAAAAAAAAAGAAGAATTATGTTTGTCAAATTACTTCAGAAATTCTCGCTTCTATCGTCTTAGCTGCTGTTTCCACGATCGTTATTCTGTTTGTACGCAATTCATTATGGAATTCAGAACAGAAGTACGGCTCATCTATTCAAGGGTTACGTTTGAAAAACGCGCCTTCCCGAAATTATTTATGATTTAAACGTATTTACCGGATTAATCGGTAGTGTTGGCTGAGAGGTATCCCTTAAGGCCGCGCTGAGAAGGGTAGCGCTGAAATTGTTTATACGCATTAGTTTTAGTGATTGTAGCAACAGCGATTCATTTCAGTCCCTTACAATTACACAGTGTTATTTGATAGAAATATGGAAACGAGTCGTTAGAGCTATATTCTAAATGAGGTGCAGTAATAAATAAGCGGCTTTTAGAAGTGTCCAGTTAACCATAGTCTGTTCACGGAATCTTCACACTTTTTGAATCAGATCTTTGAAAAATAACCCTATATGACGGATTTTGTTGTTTCCTAATTATGTAATGTATTGCAAGCGTTTTTTACTGTGTCGAAATACAAGAGTCCTATTTTTTTTGATAAAATAAACACTTGTGGTTATATTTTATCTATAAATTATAATATTTTAATTTATATGTTTAAAAACAGAGAGAAGAAAGGTGTGTCGGTAATGCCTAGTAGGAAGTAGTTCGCATTCGAAATATCATTAAACTGAGTGCGCACGATCTTTCTTTGCATGATGCGGAGGAATTGCCTGAAAGTAGAACTTCAGGGCTTCAGAAAACTTGGAAGCAACCATGACTGCACTATAGTTCTAATTTTAGTTTCAAGAATTTAAAGTTTGCGTAGTTGGTTTCACTGCTCTTGAGAAAGCCGTTAATAGTGTGAGTATTTATAACAAGTGATTTTCCTACACTAGACATCAAAACATACGGCACACTTCGCGTTTCAAAGTAGCGAATTAAAAAACGTTTTGCAACGCAAAAGTCAATGGCAGGTCCTGATGGGTGTAATGCTCGCATACGGCGCTTCAGCACTGAAGCTCACTCGACCGAGTCGGGCCTAACCTCAGATTTATTATGTCCTGTTAATCTAGTCCATAAACTGTTCCAGTGATATCTCGTTGAGCTAATAAGTGGGGCGGTGTCAATGCTCATTAATCAAAATTAATGTTTCCCGATTACCCCTGCCCTGTCTGTTTGCGGCCCGCGGCATCGACGACTACGAATTATTTTCCACGAGGCATTGCCGTTGGCCGAGCTGAAACACATTGTCGTTCATTAAGTTTTTTTTAATGAATTATTATTTTACTCTTTGGTGACCATTAGACCATAAAACAATGCAAATCTTGAACGCATGTAAATTGTGGTTGCTTGACGTCACCTTTGCGGTGTTGTGGTTATAATCTTTGTCACATCATTCTCGTGAGGAGATCTGGGTTCGTTTCCCTGTACTGTGTGTGTTGGATCTGGTTTACCTGCATACAGCGGAGGGCAGCGACAAAGTATCGTTGTATCATCAGACACATCGCGTCTCACTAAAGGAAAACTTGGGAGGATACATTGCAGACCACTTCTTATCAGCGCATTTTGTGGCGCTTCTGAGAAACTACGTCTTCTGCGAGAACTTTCTTATACGGTAATACTACGAAGAAATTCCCATAAAAAACGTACCGCATAATTACAAATAGTTCTAGAGAGTGCACGATAAAGAACTCTTGGCTGTTGCCTGGTTTTAAAGCAGTAAAAATTTGGTGTAGAGAAATACATGTTAATGACACTAGTATTTTTTTTTTTTTTTTTTGCTGTCCTGTTAAAGATAGATATACACCACCAGGAACTTTTTGCTATCGAAGCATTTTGTAACATTGATGTATAGCCTGTTTCCTGGAAAGTTCATAAAACTTAATAATTAAATAAAAGACTACTGAAAAACAAATTGTTATATTTGCGTCGTTACAGAGCTTGAGAGTGTCAATTCTCACACCTAGGTATTTGTTTCAAGATTATATCTTTAAACTTCAGATTTAAAAAAAACATAATGTAATTACCTATACCAAATTTTCACTCCTTCCAAACTAGGCAACAGCCTTAAGGTACTGGGATTCCGCCCGCGTTTCCACGCTGCTGAACTGAAAATGCGTCAAACGGGATCGAAACATCTGCTTATTCCGCAAACTCCAGCCACACGCGTAAGCAAAATGACGTCGCCGGTCAACAACGCGTCAGCACTGTGTTCGCCAATCAACGCCTGGCTGCAGCGTTTGGTTAACTGCTGCAAGGCAAGCTGTGTTTTGCTCTGTGCTATACCTGATCGCTCACTAGTTTACACATCAGCCAACTTAAACGTAGTAGCGCGGTTGACGCCACAGCACGTGTGTAAAGGGTGCCTCGCCGCTCTCTCGTGAGTGGCCGCAGTACATTCAGTTTCTCCCGGCTCCACTCTGGTTACTGGCTCCTGCTGCGTGCGCCGAGCGTGTACAGCACTGAGAAAGCACCAGCTTACCTTGCAACACTTCAGTACACGCCAGTGACGCACTTGCTAGCCGGCAGCCCAGCCGATAGGAACCGTTGCCCAGCGCTCAGTAGCCCATCAGTCACAGTGTTAGATTTCTAGGCTTCGCGCAGCCAATTAGAGAAAGGGGCACTCCCACATCAAAGGAATTACCAAGTCATTTTGTCTCTGTTTACGTATCTAGTCCATCCCTGGTCCCACGATGCTCATTCATGAGTGGTATAGACTTTTCACGGTAAACTGAGCTCTTTAAAAAAGCCCTGCTTAAGATCTGCTTATATGCAGATTGTGTATTCTTCCGCTATATGTATAATCAACATTGCCACGGGCCTCATCACTTTATTCATGCGTTAGTGAAGTAAATCTGTAAAATCGTTAGAAAAGTAAATGTTTTCAAAATTGCTAATTATTACACTGATGTGCATAAAAAAAAGGAAACAATATAAAATATTTCAGTACTCGCAAATGTTTACCTAACACTTTTAATTTAACGTTAATACATGGAACTACTTTCCCTTCGTCGTTAGGTACCAACTTCACTAGGAGCATGTCAGTCAATGTGCCAGTTAAAAATACGTATATGCAGGTAGGTACAGTGACGTTCTTCACAGGTTGATTTCAAGAGTGCTTGGTTCTCAATTAACCGTGAAGAGGCTATACAAATCATCCATCAGTAGATGACTGCCGACTTCGGCAACGAAACTGCCGTGGTTATTTATTGTCAACACCCGACAGACTTTTTCTTACCACGGATTGTCGGCGTTGCTGATTGTGTGTGCGCGTGTGTGTGTGTGTTTGTGTACTTTGGTGCGCGCGGGTGTGCACCGGGAAAAAAAGCGGGAAACCACAGAAAATTCTTTCACTTTGCGTATCATCAGAAGTATTTCAAATGTCTTACTGATAAAAAGAAAAGGAGGGAAGTTTGTCAAAGTGAAAAGAAAAGAAAAGCACTTCCCGGTGATTGTATTCCGCCATCCTGGAAATACCACACATACATATTTCTTCTCAGTTTCCCCGCCAGCGCGGACAGTTTTTCTCAGGGACAGAGCGACGGCGTGTAAATCACGAGCAAACACGAAAAAAGAACCCGTTGGTAGTTGTGGAGGGGTGGTGAGGGGTTGGGAGGTGGGCGTGGCAAAAAGGAACACGCTGCCAGCGCCCGCGGCGTCGAGTGTTATAAGTTGCGTTTCATTTCGCCTCCCGGTCTGCTGATACGTGCAACAGATCTTGTGACGATGACTTGTTTTTTTTTTTAAATTTCGTCATCACCCCGCAAATGTACGCAGTGAAATAAAAATGAGTTCAATTAATATAACATATTTCATTAATTTTTTTTTAAATTAAATTATCAGCCGCAAACGTCGTGCCGTATGGTACGAGGTGGTATAGTCCATCCATGGTTAATTCCAACTTTTCTGAAGCCCTGCTAAAGTTCTGCTTACAATATATTCCTCCGCCTCATGCTTAACTATATCTAGGAAATTACACCAAAGGGACAACGCACTATATACGTGCGCACTCAGTATAACAGTATTTTGCATGATAACTGTTTCTTACTAGGCATTGTCAATACACGTATTTTCTCTCGTTTTTGTTCGCATTAATTATGAATGAAATATAATTAAAAATACAACTGAACCAAAAATAAAATTCTTTTACGTTCACAGAACTATAAAACGTCTGTGATACGTGGCATATATACGATACAACCAAAAACGTCATACATGGAGTGATTTTTCAAATGTCCGATCCGAAATGTGTGAAGATGCCGCGAATAGGCTTACAGCGCTCGCAGCGTTCTCGCCACTTCTAGAACGTCCTGCTTCTAGAACGTCCTGGAAGTAGTTTCCTAGAACGCTGAGAAAAAAGGTTTTTGTTGAATTAAGCAAAGTGTGTTTGGCGCATCCAAATTTATTGTATAGAGGCAATGTAATATTTTGTTTGTTGAAACCAAATCATTTTGTTGTATATTTTGTTGCTCCAGATAAATATTTCGTTGGTGCAATTAAAGATTCGTTTGGGTCTACGTACATTAAAAAATTTGGGTTATTGTAAAAAAAATATTATAAGCCCCGCAGGGAGTCGAACTTAGATCATTTACGCCCTAGCAACCTCAGTTAAACTCACAACTGATGAAATGGGAATGTTTTTAAACCCATACATTTCGAATACTGGACAAGGTGCGCAAATAGATTTTTCAAGTTTTCAAGTTTTAATTTTTTAGTTTCCTCTTGTAATTGTTTTATTAAAACGTTTATACCGTTTTAAAGCATCGGAAAATTCACTAAAAAACACTGTTACTATCCTAATCGTCACAAAAATAAAAGATAAAAATGTATTTTCGAACGAAGGAATTCAAACGAGTGGCCAAACAAATGTACACAGTTGATACAACCAAATATTTTGTTGGCGTTGTAATTAGTTTTGGCCCAGCACATAGGTTTTGTTAATTACATCATGTACTTTTTTTTTTTTTAGATGAACAACATCAATTTTGTTGCTATTCAAGTTTCGTTTACTCAACAAAATATTTTGTCGAGCAACTAAACATATTTCTTTTGCCCAATACAAACATTTCTTCTCGGTGGAGCGTGTCTGAAGCACCTATAGATTCGCGCTGCATCTTCCCAGTGATGTCCAGACGGCGACCTATGAGCTGCATCTGTTTATTAGAAACACCTGCGTCGTCTTGATAAGAAAATTACTCACTGTTTAGCTTCGACAACGTTAATGTTCTCCTCTGGGAGCATAAGACTATCAACCTATTTTCTCTGAACTAGGACATTTTGTTTTTTATTATTATTCCAAGACAAGACTGGTTATCAAGTTATTTAAAACATATTTAGTGGAAGTAACGTCGAAGTATCCGAAGTGTGTAGGAATAGTGTGGGGAAAATACCCGTGATATATAAAAAAATTTAAAGTGGATAAATTTAATTATAATTCAGTACTTCAATCCAGANTTTTTTTTTTTTTTTTTTAGATGAACAACATCAATTTTGTTGCTATTTAAGTTTCGTTTACTCAACAAAATATTTTGTCGAGCAACTAAACATATTTTTTTTGCCCAATACAAACATTTCTTCTCGGTGAAGCGTGTCTGAAGCACCTATAGATTCGCGCTGCATCTTCCCAGTGGTGTCCAGACGGCGTCCTATGAGCTGGATCTGTTTATTAGAAACACCTGCGTCGTCTTGATAAGAAAATTACTCACTGTTTAGCTTTGACAACGTTAATGTTCTCCTCTGGGAGCATAAGACTATCAACCTATTTTCTCTGAACTTGGACATTTTGTTTTTTATTATTATTCCAAGACAAGACTGGTTATCAAGTTATTTAAAACATATTTAGTGGAAGTAACGTCGAAGTATCCGAAGTGTGTAGGAATAGTGTGGGGAAAATACCCGTGATATATAAAACAATTTAAAGTGGATAAATTTAATTATAATTCAGTACTTCAATCCAGAAATATGATTACATTTAACCAACTAAATTATATCGGAAATAAATGTTGAAAACATCACCGTGCGACAGTGACGTGTGTACAATAATACGTGAGTTACGGTGTAAATTAAAGATAACTCTTCACCGCTGTAACAAGTATAAAATCTACTAAAATTATAATCCGTTGTAAAAATTATATTTTAGCAAATGATTGCTATACACCATTATGTTATTAAAATAAATATATACAGTAGTTTCGATATCCAATATAGTCCCAGCTTCATGAAATGATTTCGGGTTTTGAAGTATCATGTTTAACGAATGGTGTACTACACCAAAACGTTTGTATTTGGATACCATTTTTACGACATTTTAAAAGATTAATGTTAATGCCACGCTATGTGACATAAACTGTGTAAGTGTGTTAGTATCAACGTCATGTGACCATCTGTTAACATTAAAATAAAATCAATTAAAATAAAGTTCTAAAATTATATATGTATGGTTTGTTCGGTTATACAAAAGAGGAATACTAAATAAAAACATTAAGGAAGACTGAAGAGGAAACGTGACCCAAATAAAAGCTTCAGTGCAATATTAATTTGGAGTCCTCTGTAAACAGAAGTTTAAATCGCCTTTAGCTTAATTATTCGTAATCATTAGACATAAAATTTTATCTTGATAGAACGTGGCCGTAATACTGATGTACAACTATCGCTAAGTTTAACAGCGTCCGTAGCAAAAAAAAATTACAACGTTTTATCATTGTGCTCTGTCACGAGTGACTGCACACACGTTAGCGAAAAACAAATTCATAGGGACTTAATACCGGTATGTAGTTTCAAAATGCCGACCTCTGCCACACCAGTGACGTCATGGGTTTGCTCGTTTGTGTTCGGTTGCTAACTACATTCTTTAAGCGACGTCACAGTAAATAATGTGCAGTTATCGCATGCGTGCAGTGCAGCCGTTAACCCGAACACATCTCGTCCCTTGATTGTACCACGAAAAGAATCATTGAAAAGCGCTGTCTCTTGCTGGAAAAGTTCTTACGAATTACGTGCTTTTGCTACTGTTGGTAAACGTCAGAAATTGACTTACGTATTCAGTCACGATTTTGCTAAATGCGACAACGTAAACTGCCGTTATTTTTTTCTTTAGCCCCAAACTAAAATTACATAATGCAGAATCTTTATTCCTCAGTGATAATCTGGGATTGCGCATCCGATAACAGGCTTCCTATAGCCAGGAAAGCTGATATATAATTCACGACGTGATTTCAGCGCAGCACAGTTCTTTAATGCTGCCTGGCTAAAAGCTCTCATGCATGCTTCATTCCATGGATTTGCCAGGACGAGAGGATCCGCGGCTTAATGGAACGTTATTTTCTCCGTGAGTAAGCTGCGGGCTAGGTCACATTTAAACACAGAGCTGAACCAAACGAAACGATTTTAATGCTAGGAAAAACACAAGAAAATACAAAAACGCGTCATTTTTGTACCGTTTATTATATATATATATATATATATATATATATATATTTATATATAAAATTGTTGTGTTCGTTTGTTCGGACGCGTATAACTCCCGAAAAAATCAACCAATTTTCATTCTGTTTTTTTTTTATAAACCTCTCTTTCGTTCCCACGAGTGTTTGTACACCTTTATTATTTATCTGTATTACCTGCAAAGGTACTAAAATCTGCAAAAAGCTCGTTTTTACCATACTTTTGCGTCAAGAAGCGCCTTTGTTTACAGCTGTCTGTTTGAACATTTTAGTTTGTTGTTCTCGATGTTTTTTTTTCGATTGTTTAAAGATTTTTAAAATACATATACTTATTTCAATTAATTTTACAAAAATGAATAGAACAAAACTATTTTATGCCACAGCAACGCGTGGTTGGGTAAGCTAGTTTATTATAAATTACTTGTGTAAATGTGAGAGCAAAGTAACATTGACGCATTCTGCGTCCCTATATTTTATTCGTCAGAACACACGCTCTGGCGAAGCTCGCCGCCGGACGACCGCAATAAGGATTAAGGGTTTTGTGGACGTGCCGTAAGAGTGACGCCAGGAGCCTCGCAGCTGCAAAGGCATGCTATCAAAGGTTTCTGCACGTGTAACTGTTCCTGCACGTGCAGACGACATCCGGAGACAACGGAAAGCACCAGGGCGCGGACACAGCTGCATTTTGCAGCTGCCCAAGGGACACCGAGATCCCACCACCAGCTGCGCATGTCCCGGGCTTGTACCGCAATAAACCATGAGAGCTTTTAGCGGACGTGCGTGCAGAACGGGACAATAAACTTCCAGGCCAGAACCAAGGGACGACGCCAGGCCGGCTGCGGACCACACGAGCAGCGGCCACGTGTTTTATGACCCGGGGGGACGACAAGCACCCCGGACCACGTGCAGAGACGGGGGAAGTTGAATATGGTGATGGACGCTACAAAACCACACAAAGGAGGGAGCAGTGGGTCAGTCAGTTGAGAGATGTCGAGGCAGTCAGTCGGGGGACCAGAAGCGAGGCGTCCGGGTCGGAGCCGGACGAAGCCAGTGCGATGAATGAGTCAGTCAGTCAGTCAGTGGCGGATCGAGCAGTCAGTCAGTCAGTCAGTCGGAGTCAGTCGAGGATCGAGAATGTATCACGACGTCGACCTCGGTCGGAGGCCGTCAAACGGGACGTGCGGCGGGAAGAATCCGAGAAAAGTCAGTCAGACTTCGTCAAACGAGAAGGGTGTACCGGGAGCCGAGAGAAAACGAGTTCGCCAAATGCATCAAGACGTGGACCTCAGTCGGAGGCCGTGAAGCGGGACGTGCGGCGGGAAGAATCCGAGAGAAGCCAGTCCGACTTCGTCAAACGAAGAGTGCTGAGTGGACCCGGGAGGAGGGGTTCCGAGAGCAGGCGTCGGGACGCCCCACCAAGCGCCGGAGCAGTTCCAAGCCGCCAGCCGAGGGAAGACAGCGCCGCAGTGTCAGATAAGTAGTTCTACACCAGGTGTGAAGAATCCTGCCCCCCCTCCCCCCACGACGCCAATCGCGGCGTCAAACCATACATAGCCTACATAGAAAAAGGGGAGGGGAGTTTGTCTCGTGAGTTCATGTACCAGTTAACCTGTTCAAGCAACAATAAAACTCGATTATGTGAACTCACAAATAAAGTGTAATTTATTAGTAAATTGGACCTAGAGACAACAGTGTCGACGTATTCCTACGCCCTGTCACTGTGGGCTAGCATCAAATGCTGGCGCCTCACGCCGCAGAGCAGATTCAATACCTACTTCCATACTTCAGCATTTGGCAGGTATCAACATACAAATTAAATTACGAGAACTTCGCAGATTCGATCTGTGCTTCATGTGAAGAAAGTGTGCCCTACAGGTTGTAAGGCCACTCATCGCCACAGTCCTGTGTTTAGTGGCATGAAAATAAGTTTGAATAAAGAAGGCTTTATTTGCACTTTATGAAATTGTTTTTTTTTTTTAATCGAGACAGTTCTTGGATTCAGTGTAAGAAGAATAAATTGGGGTACGGTTAGTGTATGTTTTTTATTTCTTATTCAGGTTTTCTGAAGGGCCCAGAAGCCTTGTTACTGCCGCAAGTTTTAGCCGGACCTTCGCAAGAGTACTAAATTTAACTGAATAGGTTTCATTAAATGTTACTAAAATAATCTACGTGTAATATAAAGGCTGTCACTTCACAAGATACTGTTCTGGGTTATGAGTAACTGTTTTATCCACCGTTTGAATTGACGCAACAATACTTAACGCACAGTTACAGGTAACGCCTAAAAACTAGTGTAAATCGGTTATGTCTTCATAGTTGACTGGCGGCTGGTGTTTAATTGAAAGAAAACTACGGTTATATTCTGGAAGTAATGATTTACTCTGAAATGTTTCCGTGGCGGTGCCTTTGATGTGGGGGTACCCGTTCTATGATAGGCTGTCCGAGGCTCTGGAAACATGCGTGGAGGGGAGGGGACATTTGGGCGGCTCTTAACGTCGAGGTCTTGAGCGGCGATGAGGGTGAAAGGAGGTGAGTTTGGAGCAGCCCCGGAATGCAAGGGCGGGGGGAAACGGGCGATCCCCGGGAAAACTCGCCGACCAGCGGCATCCTCCGGCACGATTCCCACATGCGAAAGTCCGGGATCGACCGCGCTGGGAATCGAGCCCGGTTCGCCTAGGTGGGAGGAGAGCAGTCTAGCCACTACACCACCACGGCCCATCACATGCATAGTGTTTGACTGGCCACTGCGTGCTGCGAACAGTTCCTGACTGGCTGGGCTTTCGGTGGACAAGTCAATTACCGAGCGCTAATAGGCGAACGGGCGTTCCGACATGCTGATGGCCAGTGACGCCATTTTTCTGGCCGCAGAGATGGCGGTAAAAGCTACTTTGGCGCTTTTGTATTATTGAGTACTCTGCGACTTCCCCCCCCCCTCTCTAGTCCCGCCTCCTTGCCATCACTGCCATCATCGATCATCCTACTAATTTTATAAATGCTAAAGTCTGTGTGTATGTTTGTTACCACTCTGCTCCATAACGGCTGAACGGATTTTGATGAAATTTGGTGTGTGGGTACTTTAAGTCCTGTAATAGGACATAAGATACTTTTTATCCCGGAAAATTGTACGGTTCCTGTGGAATAAAAACAAAGCGTAATTCTGCAACGGCTGGGAACGTGACCGAAATATTTTTTTCCTCTGATATCAGAGTTTATCAGACCACCCATGGACCTTTGAAATGGCTAAACGACTGCTATTAATAGATAACAACCGGGACCGAATATTTAACGTGCCCTCCGAAGCCCGGAAGCGCTCAGATGTTATGCCACTAAACGGTCATCCATCCAAATGTGTGCCGCTGGGAACGTTGCTTAACTTTGGTGATCGATTAAGATCCCTCAGCCAAGCGCAAAAATTAGTACCTAGGTACACTTATTTCTAAAGCTACAACTTAATGAAACTCACGTTGCAAAGATACACTAAAAAAAATATCCTACTTCTTGGCTATCGGGTACAAAATATTTCCTTCCTTTTGAGTTGCCGTAATCAGTTAAAAACCTAGGCCAACAAAGTATAATTTAAAATTCTGTTTTCACATAAATTAATTTTCTTTTCTCAATTTATTTATTATATTAGTGTATCATTGTAAAACTCAATTGTACCCGGGCGAACCGAACCGGGCCGGTTCGTTAGTCTTCTATAACTCTTTCACATCCTCTTAGGCGCCGGTCCAACACAGTAATAATTATTAGGAAACTGGTAGCCATATATTTTTCTAACACTACAAATAAATTATTAGTTTTTAAAATGCGATTTATGAAACACATAAAGTAATTTATATAACTTCATTTTTATTTGGTGTTATTTGAGAGTCCCTGAACAGCGACTAGCCCTTATCAAGGGTACAACGTTCAATCAGGAAATGGGACAGTTTCGGAAAACCCTGGAATATCAGTATCAGAATGCCCGGACCGGGAATCGAACCCAGGTCCTACTGAATGCGAGACGAGAAGTTTACAGTTGCGCCACCTCGCTAAACAGCTTTAAGTCTACAGTACTTTCTTGTTAAAATTCAACTTTAATTTTAACCTTTTTGTAAAATTTGCGCTAATTTACTTGTAATGTTACAAAAATAATCTTGGCAGCTAGTGAACAAATAACTGTCTGTAAAATTAATAATATTAATAATAATAATAAGGCATTACGTTTTTGTATATAAATATTGGAAGTTGGGTTGTTCTTCTTCTAAGAGACCGAGCGAGGTGGTGCAGTGGTTTAACTTTGGACTTTCATTCGGGAGGACCGGTGTTCGAATCCCCGTTCCGGCCGTCCTGATTTCTGTTTCCCATGGCTTCCCGAAATCACTCCAGGCGAATGCTGGGGTGGTTCCTTAACAAAAGGCCATGGCAGATTCCTCCCCAGTCCCTTGTCTCTGAGCAACTTACTCCGTCTCTAATGACCTCGCTGTCGACGAGACGTTAAGCCCAAATACCTACCTATTGACCTATCTCCCAAGATGTGCGATNTCTCTAATGACCTCGCTGTCGACGAGACGTTAAGCCCAAATACCTACCTATTGACCTATCTCCCAAGATGTGCGATGCGAGATGTATCGACAGTATATTTTGTCCCGCAAGTGCCTGATGCGACCCGGAGAAGGCGAAGGCCGCCTGCGAGGGTCTCCTAGGGTGCCGCAAGTCTTGTCGTAATCCCTCGAAATCCCTTGCTTCTGGCCCGGGGTCGAGGGGTTGGTTGGAAGTAGGGACGTTTTCGTGATAAAAAGCAGTGATTTCCCCCCATTATGTAGCGCGCCAGGGATGGAAAGTGCCGGGAAGAGGGGTGGTTAGCGGGGGCTCTTAGGCAGGCCGGTAATTACTGCCGTCGTCGGGTAGCTTTTTCGGCGGCGACCCCTGGGAGACGTAGAAGAAGAACAAGCCAGACACGAACGAGGCCAGCGGAGAAGGATCGATAGCACCCTTGAAGGCAGTGGCGGCG
>NQII01003165.1:175722-198630 GCA_002778355.1 Clitarchus hookeri | reverse complement strand
CCGAGCGGCAAGAGATAATACTAATAAATCATGACGCTATTCCCCACCTGTGGTATACACGGTGGTTCACAGGGTCGGAGTTAAATGCGTTACACGTTAATCATGAGCAAAAAAAAAAATTATAATATTTGCGTTTTGTTGAATTTTTTTTCAACCGATAAGGTTTTCGGTTTCCTCATCGTCCCGAAAATCGTGTTGCTTTGCTGTGTGTTGCCAGTTTTTTAACGTGTAGTGTTTGTCTGGTTTGCTGGTCTTGTATGTTCTCCTTTTTAATAATTACTTACGCCTATTATTCTAGTCAGTATTATGGAAATACGTAACGATTAAAAGGGTTGTCAATCATTCTATTCAACAGGAATTTTGCATATCATGTTTTAAATTAATATTAATTTCTGTGAGAAATTTATTATATGGTCTTACGTCTTACTGTAACACGTTTTATATAATATTTTATCATTTTATAATTATTTGAAATCAATAAATGCTTGTAAAAAAACTTTCAAATATTATAAAGCTTTAATTACTGCTTAATATGGTGCTGTCATCGAGAAAATACAAGCTATCAAACTTTGCCCAGTGTACATAATTATTTGTGTTTGTCACAAGATCAATTAAATGCGTTAACTAACAGGGGTGCTGCCATCTGTTGGTTGGAGATGACACTGCTACTGCGATGTCTTGCATAAACGCGCAAACTGTCCGGTATTGGGGTGGAGTCTTATCATCGTTGTGTTGAGAGCCGACGAGGGTGAAGTGAGGTGGTGCAAGGAGCGACGCGCCGGAATGCGAGGGCGGGGGGTAAAAGGAAGATATCCGAGAAAACCCGTCGACGAACGGCATCGTCCGGCACGATTCCCACATGCGGAAATCCGGGAGCGACCCCGCCGGGAATGTTCGCCTAGGTAGTCCGACCACTACACCACCGCGGCCACCCCTGTCCGGTGTTGGTCTCTAGCGTTTACTGGCTGAAGACTTCGGATTGCACATTCGTGTGCTGGGCGATACTCAACTAATGAAGATCTTGGACCTTCCTTTGCGTCCAGTAACTTTCCATTTGTAACACGCGTGACTGTCCTCTGGCGAAAGGATTTCCACAGTGCCTACGCCCGGATTTCGCCTCTCTCCTCTCAGGTGTTGCTGGGGCATGGGGGAACTTCGCGGATTCAATTTAGGACAAGCTAGACTTCAAACACGCGTAAGTTTCCGTCATATTTGCAGCTGGATCACAGTTAATGCATCAGACACGCCCAGGTTAACTCTCGTGCCAATAACAGACCTGCAAGGAAACAAGCGACAAAAACCCGTGCCGCGTGGTTTGAGGTAAAACTCGCTGCACACCGTGGCAGAAGCCAAAGTACAGAAAGACGAGTCTGGAAAATACATTGGACTGTGGAGTCTAGCCTACGGGTCGATTAGAACGCGAAATAATTATGTCTCTAGAGACATAATTATTTCGCGTTCTGTAATAGATCGCGGCTCTATAATAGTTATGCTAAACGTAGTGTTTGTTCGCTTCTCCTTGTGATATGCCCTGTGTTAAAACGTTGAGAGTTCAAATTACATGCTTGGTCATATCAACGACGTTTTATTACAGAGGTGACTGGCAATATATATGCAGTTTTGACTCGCTGATTTGTACATATCTATATGTTCAGTTCACTTCCCTTGTTGTTTCCTTCTGTGTAGAAAGCAAGTATTTGGAATGAGCAAAGACCCTTATAATTGGAAAAGTTTCTAAGCGAAATGAATGATAATGCTAAGTAATCATCCTATGTAATAGTTATACTAAATGTAGTGTTTGTTCGNAGTTTCTAAGCGAAATGAATGATAATGCTAAGTAATCATCCTATGTAATAGTTATACTAAATGTAGTGTTTGTTCGCTTCTCTGGTTGATGCGGCCTGTGTTATAACGTTGAGAGTGTAAATTACATGCTTGGCCATATCTGCGACATTTTATTGCAGAGGTGACTGGCAATATATATGCAGTTTTAATAGGTTTAGCTATCGATACACTTAACGAGGTAATCGTGGCCCCCATCTAGGCGATGGTTGCCCATGCTGCCTCCCTTGTGTGCAAATACCTTTTCTTGTATGCTTATGGGCTCAGCCCTGATACGCAAATAGGTACCGTCCCTAACTCGGATCTTCACTGTATGACATTACATTGGGGTAGTTTTGATTAATTAATCGCCTCGGCTCGCTCAAGGTTCTAGACAACAGCTTTGGGTGGAAATGTTTCAAGTGTGTGACTGGATCAGGGTGAAGTTGAGCGCGTCGTTAAATATAAATAGTGTTATAGAAAAGACTACATTATCGTCAAAAAAATCTGCGTTTTTTTTTGTCTCTAGCTCGACGTTAAAGTAACTCTGTAATTGTTCCCATCTGCTCGTGGCGCCGTTGTGCCATGGGGTAATTTTTGAAAGGTTTGATTCAAAGACACTGCGAACCGACTATAGCAAGAGAACTTCCTTGACATAATAACCGTTAAATCAGAGAGATTCACGCCCTGAGGTTAAAGGTGAAATTTCAGTGTTTCCGGTGGACAAAACTGAAATACTTCGATTCCAGAACCGGAATTCGCAATTATGTTATAGTAGGTGCGGTTACCTAAATTAATTATTTCGGTCTATTTTGCGACTAGCATACGTACATGATTATCTGTGTGTGTGTGGTGCAGAAGTAGCTTATTGTTGTAATTTGGCATTAATCATCGTTTTGCAGTCGTAACGATCAACAACAACAGTGATACAAATATGGGGAAGTTCTTGAACTAACGAGTTCACTCACATTTAATATGATTTCTGGGTTTAGGTATATATCTTGTTTCAACCGGAGAATACCAAAACTCGTTTATTTCCATTTNCATTTAATATGATTTCTGGGTTTAGGTATATATCTTGTTTCAACCGGAGAATACCAAAACTCGTTTATTTCCATTTTTCTCTTATTGCTAGGCTAACAGCAGGCAAACAAAAAAAAATGTTTTTAATTGCTACAAGAATTCTTATTTTGTGAATACTATCAAATAGCTTTCAGATCATTAAAAATTAATCAATACTTTGTTTTGTATAAAATTGGAGACAAAACGTTTTTTTTTTTTGGCTGTGGCATTTTTTTTGTTGTATATGTGAGATTTTAGTGAAAATGGCGCTATCATATTTTCNTTTTTTTTTTTTTGGCTGTGGCATTTTTTTTGTTGTATATGTGAGATTTTAGTGAAAATGGCGCTATCATATTTTCATATAAATTATCAGAGGACAACAAAAAATCAATGCTTACGCAGAAGGGTACAATTGGAGCCATCGGAAATACGCAAGTCGTTTAAGGAAAACTGTGGCTAATCCACCGCTCTTATTAGCCGTTGTCTGCTAATTAGCGAGGGGTTTTGAAGAAGCGAACAGTTTCACACGCCGCCAGGAAATTACAGGCCCGTCGCAGATAAATGCGGCCTATGATCACGGTTATACACATCGTTATGGCGACGTTTCATCACGCCATAAATCTGCCCTAATTTCTTTCACGCGGAATTTAAAAAAAAAAAATGTAATTTTTATGAGCAAGAGAGAAAGGCCGTAGTTCATGTTTATAATTCCGAAATGGGATTCTTGTGTTTTAATTAAATACTGCCGTACAGTGCCGAGTTGAATTATAGTCTGTAATAATCATAAATTAGTGCATAGCATAAAATGTGAACTTTTTTTTTNCGTACAGTGCCGAGTTGAATTATAGTCTGTAATAATCATAAATTAGTGCATAGCATAAAATGTGAACTTTTTTTTTTTTAAATTTGCTGAGAATCTCCGGAAAATTTTTTTACTCGTAGCTCGAGTGTGAAGTGGATGGACGGGTCGTTTCCTGGCACGTTGTGTAAAAAAAAGCAGTGCATTTGCGTGCGCAAAAACACAGTATATCCTCATCCCGGTATATTTCATGCAACAGTGCAAAGCAGTAATCCGTTCACGTGAGGATGAACACGTGGGTATGAAGAGACGAGAATAGTGTTTTTATCCACCTCCGTCGAGGACACAGAAACGCCACAACGTGGACATTTTACACTATCATTTCTTGGATCATAAAGTACTGAGCGCCTGTACGAATCCAATGAATGATAACCTAGTTTGCAAAAGAAGTGTCATTAAACGCAGAATGGAGGCAATAATTCGGTATCTGAAGCCTAATTCAGTATTCATAACGTGAAGTTGGTGCACTCGGATCACACGTAGAGGTGACTGGCATATCGGGAAGTTGTTACGGGGTTAGATAGGAACAAGACAATAATTTATTTATATTTCACTGTTACTTAATCACGGTTAATTGGTCACTTCTACTGCCATTCTTTAAAATATCCTCTTCCGTAACTGCGTAAAATTTAACGTAAGCACGGTAGCCATGTCTACAGCTGTAATTACAGAAAGTAGAAGGTCTTGTAAGAAAACGTTATTTACAAATTGCAGCCCTTAAAAACAGGATTCCTTTCTTTTTATGCACACCAGAACGAGAGTTGCATTAAAAGCAAAATATTTTTGTTTTTACAGTTTCACAGCTTCGTGTGATCGACGAACTGTTACGTTCCTAATATTTTGTACTTGTGTCTAGGGACTATGGAATGCTTATAACTATGATGAGGGAAGAACTGAAGTTAATTATAAAGACAGAACATATATTTAATACACTGTTTAGGAGTTGCAGTAATGATAAGCTATAGGCGAGGGAGGTCCTAATCAATTACAAGATGTGACTAACCTGAATGATGCCATCGCCTTAGGCTGAGTGGTGAGTCAGAAAGCGACGAGCGGCACGCCAAGCTGCATCTTGATGGCTTCATCTCGGCGAGGGTCCACAGACAGACAGGCTGACAGACCGCGCGTGCAAAGTGTTGCCGTGTTATATAGTTTCTGGTGGCGTAATTGTCCTAAATACCGCGCCGCCGGGAGGGGAGCTCCACTGGCGCTTCGCTGATGTGGTTTATAAACTGTTATTGCTGTAATGTGTTTGAGATTCCTCGCCTGGCCTGGATACTAACGCGTCGCTGCTGTTCACTAGGCTTGTCCGCTTTTACTGAATCATAACAGAACGAATATAAATTATTAAGTCCGAGGCAACGTTAAGTTTTGTAGTGGTGGAATGATGTAATACGCTGTAAACAGTTTTGTGCAGATTACAAACACATTTTTGCATACTAGTTGCCAAAAATTATTGTGTGAAGCAACAAAGAAAATATGGTATCTTTACTACACGTTGTTTTGCGAAACGTACAAAACTGTTTATTGTACTTCCATGTTTGTTAAAGTTCAAGATCAAATTTCACACATTACAACAGTACTGTGTTGTAAATTTTTGCTCGAGTTTACTTGNCGTACAGTGCCGAGTTGAATTATAGTCTGTAATAATCATAAATTAGTGCATAGCATAAAATGTGAACTTTTTTTTTAAAAAATTCGGTGAGAATCTCCGGAAAATTTTTTTACTCGTAGCTCGAGTGTGAAGTGGATGGACGGGTCGTTTCCTGGCACGTTGTGTAAAAAAAAGCAGTGCATTTGCGTGCACAAAACCACAGTATATCCTCATCCCGGTATATTTCATGCAACAGTGCAAAGCAGTAATCCACTCACGTGAGGATGAACACGTGGGTATGAAGATACGAGAATAGTGTTTTTAACCACCTCCGTCGAGGACACAGAAACGCCACAACGTGGACATTTTACACTATCATTTCTTGGATCATAAAGTACTGAGCGCCTGTACGAATCCAATGAATGATAACCTAGTTTGCAAAAGAAGTGTCATTAAACGCAGTATGGAGGCAATAATTCGGTATCTGAAGCCTAATTCAGTATTCATAACGTGAAGTTGGTGCACTCGGATCATACTTAGAGGTGACTGGCATATCGTGAAGTTGTTATGGAGTTAGATAGGAACAAGACAATAATTTATTTACATTTCACTGTTACTTAATTACGGTTAATTGGTCACTTCTACTGCCATTCTTTGAAATATCCTCTTCCGTAACTGCGTAAAATTTAACGTAAGCACGGTAGCCATGTCTACAGCTGTAATTACAGAAAATAGAAGGTCTTGTAAGAAAATGTTATTTACAAATTGCAGCCGTTAAAAAACAGGATTCCTTTCTTTTTATGCACACCAGAACGAGAGTTGCATTAAAAGCAAAATATTTTTGTTTCTTACAGTTTCACAGCTTCGTGTGATCGACGAACTGTTACGTTCCTAATATTTTGTACTTGTGTCTAGGGACTATGGAATGCTTATAACTATGATGAGGGAAGAACTGAAGTTAATTATAAAGACAGAACATATATTTAATATACTGTTTAGGAGTTGCAGTAATGATAAGCTATAGGCGAGGGAGGTCCTAATCAATTACAAGATATGACTAACCTGAATGATGCCATCGCCTTAGGCTGAGTGGTGAGTGGGAAAGCGACGAGCGGCAGGCCAAGCTGCATCTCGATGGCTTCATCTCGGCGAGGGTCCACAGACAGACAGGCTGACAGACCGCGCGTGCAAAGTGTTGCCGTGTTATATAGTTTCTGGTGGCGTAATTGTCCTAAATACCGCGCCGCCGGGAGGGGAGCTCCACTGGCGCTTCGCTGATGTGGTTTATAAACTGTTATTGCTGTAATGTGTTTGAGATTCCTCGCCTGGCCTGGATACTAACGCGTCGCTGCTGTTCACTAGGCTTGTCCGCTTTTACTGAATCATAACAGAACGAATATAAATTATTAAGTCCGAGGCAACGTTAAGTTTTGTAGTGGTGGAATGATGCAATACGCTGTAAACAGTTTTGTGCAGATTACAAACACATTTTTGCATACTAGTTGCCAAAAATTATTGTGTGAAGCAACAAAGAAAATATGGTATCTTTACAACACGTTGTTTTGCGAAACGTACAAAACTGTTTATTGTACTTCCACGTTTGTTAAAGTTCAAGATCAAATTTCACACATTACAACAGTACTGTGTTGTAAATTTTTGCTCGAGTTTACTTGNTGTTTGTTAAAGTTCAAGATCAAATTTCACACATTACAACAGTACTGTGTTGTAAATTTTTGCTCGAGTTTACTTGTAATGTTACAAAAATAATCTTCGCAAATATTTTCCAAAGAATGAGTCGTAAAATTAAATTAAATTTTTGTAACGTAGTCGACACGAGGAAGAAAATACCCTTAAACAAATAGAATTGAGTTGAGTTGAGAAAGATTTGGGCGGCTCTTAACAACGATGTCTTGAGAGCCGACGAGGAGGGCGAATTGAGGCGTGAATGGAGCAATGCCGGAACGTAAAGGCGTGGGAAACGAGAGATCCCTGAGAAAATCCAGCCGACCAGCGGCATCGTTCGGCACGATTCCCGCCTGCGAAAATCTGGAGTGACCCGGCCGGAGGATTGAACCAGGTTCGCCTCGGTGGGAGGCGAGCAGTCTAACCACTCGGTCACCGCGGTTCCCGTGCAAAAAGAGCAGCGCCATCTTCCCGACGTTCAGAACAATCGCGTGTCCCCGATTCGTGCGAAGACCGCGCGTCATAGTCCAAAAAAATAGTAAAGCAGACGTTTTTATTTATCCGACCCGTCGCTCCTGCCCTGCAGGAAACGAGACATCTGGAATCGCTGTCGGCCCGCACGCAGGAAGGGGATTGCGCTGGCTTTCCGGCCTCGCTGGAGGAAGGGGGAGGGGGTGAATCTTGCATAGGAGTATCGAGCCGCGTTCGACAGAGCCTTAAAAATACCCCTGGAGACTGCGTCGGCAACCTCGCGCCCAGCCGCCCTTACAACCACCCCGCATTCACTTATTCATTGACCACTGGCGTGGCACGGCGGTGAGGTGAAGACCGAGAGAGGGGGTTGACACGAGCTTGGTANTTGACCACTGGCGTGGCACGGCGGTGAGGTGAATACCGAGAGAGGGGGTTGACACGAGCTTGGTATTCGCCGCGTTGGAGTAACGGCGACCTCGGATATCGGGAAGTCAGTGGCGCGTCCAGAAATTCCTCAGAGGTGCCACTGTAAACAAATAGTGGAAATGTTTCTGTTTACGTTATCAAAATCACGCGTTGCTCCAAAGTAAATGTAAAAAAAAAAAAAATAATAATAATATAAAAAAATCTTAGGTTTGCTGTTTGTAAAAATTTTTTAACACCTTTGTTTTATGGCAATTTTTTTTTATTAGCGAAGTGAGTGAAGAGATTTAGGCTCCTAACATCGAGGTCTTGGGAGCCGATGAGGCCGAAGCAAGGTGTGTATAGTGAAGCGCCNGCAGTCTAACCGCTGCACCTCAGCGGCCCTGTTTGTTCGAGCTCTTCGTGTTTACAGTAAAGAAATATTGCTATACACCAACATAAAGGTTTGAGTCATATTAAAACATTTTCTTCGTACGTTGTAGATTTAGTGCGTAGCGAAACTTACTACATGCTAAGTTACTAAATAACGTATTCCTTAGTTCATGGACATAATGGTTTAACTGACTACAGCATATAATATATGTAAACAGTGTAATTTTATTATTTTAGGTATTTATTTCACGTTCGTTTATGTTTTGGAATGTGTTTTGTAATTTTTTGACTTAGGTATGTTTTGCATTGAAGCTAGATACATGAATGGTACTCTAATTTTGAATACAGGTTGGTTTTGTGACTTTAAAAAAGAAGATTGATGGAATGTAATATTATTATATATTTATAATACAATTTCCGTATGGTTAACGTAAGTAATTTTCTTTTCATTATTTTGCTNCCGTATGGTTAACGTAAGTAATTTTCTTTTCATTATTTTGCTAACGTTTTAATTACAGTCGTTGAGGTTCGGCCGAGTGTTAAGCGCTCAGCATTTGAATTTATTTATGTCTGCGATGAATTTTGTGCGAGCAAAACTTGTTTAAATGTCATTTATTTTAAATTTCATTAAACTTGAAATGCTTGCTTTCATGATTTATCGTGTACATAAATTTGTCACGTGACATTTGAAAAGACGTTGCCGGCTTTTCGAATGNTGCTTGCTTTCATGATTTATCGTGTACATAAATTTGTCACGTGACATTTGAAAAGACGTTGCCGGCTTTTCGAATGCACGGGCAGAATGTTCTACGACGTCACAGTGAGGGGGTGTAATGCGTGTCGCTCTACACTGCGATTGACAAGATGCAGTTAAGAGATGTCACGGTATTATGTATGGAAGTTGTGTCACACCGATTTATTTACATTATTGTGCTCAGTTGTGGTATTGGCAATTAATTTTTGTTTAAGTCTAAATAAAATTAATTAGTCCTTATCCAGTATCCCGGTAAGGAACTATTTTCTTCTATCCCGTTCATATAAAAACAATTGAAGATACTACCAAAGGTGCAGTTAAATGTATTTGTGTGTGGAACACCTTTTTTATGCTTATAACAAGCCATGATGACCAGTTTCTTATGTTTTATTACTGAGCACCGGCGAACATTAAGAAAGGTTTTACAGTTAAATGTAACGGACATTTTTCTTTTGTTTAAAATTGTTTAAACTTTCAAGACTAATTATTTAAGTAATTTACCAGGCAAGCAATTAATTTTTTTAAATATAAATTACTTTTACGAAAACCTTCATTCTTTTATTTATGGATAGCATACGTACAGTCCTAAACCAATACCACTGAGCAAATAAAATAATTTTATTTACTAGCCATTTTTATTTTTCCACAATTTTAAAGATGTATTTTTGTTGTTATAGGTTAACTATTTTTTTTTNTTATTTACTAGCCATTTTTATTTTTCCACAATTTTAAAGATGTATTTTTGTTGTTATAGGTTAACTATTTTTTTTTTAAGAATGTCATGCTGAATTATGTTTTGTTCCTGTACCAACACCTGGAGTGTCCTCTGTTTGACTACNTTTTTTTTTTAAGAATGTCATGCTGAATTATGTTTTGTTCCTGTACCAACACCTGGAGTGTCCTCTGTTTGACTACTCCATTCTGTCCCTTTGAATACAATATGCATTAATAAACACGCGCATAATATGGCGGAATTGTATAAATTTGTTCACGCANTTCTGTCCCTTTGAATACAATATGCATTAATAAACACGCGCATAATATGGCGGAATTGTATAAATTTGTTCACGCACCACCATAAGATAAAACAATGTAACTGACTTCACCAAAAAATTTTACTGAACCTTTGCAACGTGAATGCAAGTTTATCGTTGCCATTAATATACAGTACAGATCAACAACGTTTTNTTCTGTCCCTTTGAATACAATATGCATTAATAAACACGCGCATAATATGGCGGAATTGTATAAATTTGTTCACGCATCACCATAAGATAAAACAATGTAACTGACTTCACCAAAACATTTTACTGAACCTTTGCAACGTGAATGCAAGTTTATCGTTGCCATTAATATACAGTACAGATCAACAACGTTTTTTTTTGTAGTAAACCTACTTAATAGTGGATTATATTAAACAGAAAAATTGCATTGCAGCAACAAATCAAGTGTTGCAGTAGAGAAAGTGGTTTTTGAGTGCGGACTGACCTTGACTGAAGGTAAGGGAGATAGCTACAACGGCATTAGCGATGCTGCACGTGTTAATTAGACCAAATACTGGGAGAAAAATTGCTTCACAACAAAATTGCATCGCACTTTCCAGCAATGACACAGTTTCATAGGCTGCTGTTCGTGGCTATTAGGAAAATGTCACTATCCCTACCGGCATGTATTTTAACGGGCACAGGGACTGGCATGCGACCTGTAAAGTTGGTAACGACTGAGGCGAAATATTTCGAAGTCTTTTACTGGCAAACATTTGTGAATACTGAAATTATTTCTTTGGTTTACTGCTCTTTTTTTTAATTCCTGCAAGTGTAATAATGAGCAAGTTTGTAAAAATATTTACTTTTATAATAATTTAAGTTTCACTTAACCGGCGTATGAATAAAGCGTTCAGGCCCACGGTGATGTAATTCTTACACGCTGCGGAAGGATACACAATGTGCGNTGTAATTTTTACACGCTGCGGAAGGATACACAATGTGCGTACAAGTAGAACTTGAGCATGGCTTCCGAAAGGGCTCAGTTTACCGTGAACGGGCCTACATTACAGTTGAACAACTTCAGTACTGTTTGAAGACGGCCTTAGCGGTAGAACGAGGGGGAGGGGGTGTTACAATTCCCACACCTCCCCCTCCTTGCTGCAAACCCTTTCGGGAGGGAATAATTTCTTCAGCCCGCCCCGTTAGCTAGCCATTAGCAGGTTTTTAAGATTTCAGGGGAGTTTTGCGGTCGCGAACCCGCTTCACCCCCCGGCCGTCAGCCGAATCTTTCCCTCCCCTCTCACCCAGGCCTTCTTCCCTTTCCCAAACTTCCTGCCTGGCGATTAATAATGGAATGGCCACTTTCGTCGCACGCCGACCATTAAATAGAAAATTTACGTCTTCCCGCCTCGGGCACAAATTGCATTTATGATGAGAGCACCTGAAAATTGTGCTTGGCGTGCGGAATAAGCTTCGTGCGAAACTGACAACGAAAATAAGAGTCCGGGTTGGCGAATGACGAGGGAGCGGAAGGNTCTGGAAGAATGCTAATTTACTTAGCAGTGGCACGCATTTTCACGCAGTCAAAAATAGTTTTAGAGGCATTACAATTTATGAAAGTTTGTTGCAGTTTATGCAAAATACACCACATTTCGTTCTCTCCCAAATGACACTACAAAACGTGCATAAGGCTGAAAACGTTTTTTTTTACCATAAATATAATTAATAAAACTTAAAAAAAAATTAAAGAATGTTTTATTGTTTTAATTTGAGACTTAACTGGTTTTTCATTTTATTAAAAGCGTTCCTACCATCATGTTATTTGTTGTTTTAAATGATCACATACACTATAAATTCACGACATGAAGAAACTATTTCGTTACACAAATCTTATGATAAAAACTTAAGGATAAAATTTTTTATATTTTATCCCGGTAACTACATTTAAAAGTAGAAGTGAATTTCCGTGCTATCATTTACCCAGAATAAATAATATGTCAGTTCATTTTGTACAGATAAAATGAACTGATGTTCTTTAGTGCATACTTGCTTATTTGTGCTGGGTGTCCGAAACTTTCTGTGCCAATGAAACACGGTGGCGGAAGAAGGCACGGAAAACAGCCGAATCTGCAAATAAAACGCGTCTTGTAACGACCGTATATATTCTTTAAAGTTACTTCGTTAAAAATGCACGCGGTTTTTACGTGCCTAGCTTTTTTTACACGTTGACATTAAATATGTAGACAGTAAAGGGATAAATACTTAAAAGCGTCCTCACCTGCCATTTATCGTTAGGACATGACGCTCGTGTGGAGGAGAAAGAGGAGGCGAAACCGGCGGCGAATAAAGCGAGCCTCAGAACGACTCAAAAATTTCTGGGCTCTAAGTCCGTTAAAATTTTGGTTCCGATCTTGCTACTGTACGCTGTTCACTGTTAATTGAGCACTTGCGTCATCAAACTTCATAAAATGCCACTGTCTCTACCGGCATATATTTTAACGCACACAATGACCGTTATGCACCCCGTAAAGTTGGTTACGATGGAGAGAAAGTAGTTCCATTTATTAACATTGAATCAAGTATGTTACATAAGCATTTATGAATATTGCAATTATTTTTCTGCTTCCTATTTTAAATTAATACACTATTTTTTGTGAAAATTGCAGCACCCAGCAAGAATGGCCCGAATGAATTCAAACTCGGACTATGTGTATAACAGTGTACCAGCAATAAGTGATTACGACTGCAGAGAGATGGCGTACACGTAGGCCCAGCAGCGCCCTCTCGTGTGTGACCGGACAGGTCAGTGTTACGCCAATCTCAGTCAGTGAAGAAGAGCCGTCAAACGAAGTGAAAGCAAGTGCCAGTATACCTCGTCGACGTCAAAGGGCGCCATATCAGCGTGTGAGTGAGTTCGAACGGGGCAGAATGATCGGTCTCCGTGAAATGGGTTTGTCCTACCGTGATATTTCGGCTCGCACAGAGGGCATGCTACTACGTCAGTGATGCGTGTGTGGAACCAGTGAATAGAAGAGGGGACCACGCAATGTGAACAAAGCATGAGATGACCACCATATTGTCCGCATGGCCGTAACGGACCGTACAGCCTCGTCCAAAATGTTGGCTTGACACTGGAGAACTTCAACGGGTGTGGGCCTGTCTGCTGCGAGCTGGACTAATGACACGCGTGCCATTGCGTCGGCTTCCATTGTCCAGAAACCGCAAACGCCTCAAACTGCAATTGGCACATGAACGCCGTCACTGGCGGGCTGAGTGGCAAAATGTAGTGTTTTCGAACGAGTTCCGCTTCAACCTGTCCTACAGTGATGGCCGCATACGTGTTAGACGCTACCGTGGTGACAGCAATTTGGCAGCCTGCATTGTGGAGCGGCACAGCGGACAAACGCCAAGTGTGATGGTTTGGGCCGCCATTGGATACAACATGCTATCTAGACTACTACGTATTGAGGGCAACAACAACTACTACTTTTTACCTCACTTAGCCTATCGGCCTTCCGAGGATTCCATTCTAGTGTTTTAAGTTTTGTTTTAAACTTATATTTGTCCTGTCCAAACCACTGTCCTTTTTACCCATTAACTTATTTGTTTACATGTACATTCGTATCCATACATCAACCGCTATACCTGCACATAAATGCATTCATACACACAAACATCTTACAATACATCAATCATATAAATCATAACAGTAACAGTAATAATAGCAAAACCAATAACTCTAATTACAATTAATTTCATCACCACTACACTTAATAACACTCTATCTTAGTCACAATTATCAGATGTGACGCATACCCTCCATTTTTCTCATATTATAATTTTTATATAATTACAGTACATTAGTCATTTTTATGGTAACAGTGGCAGTATCAATAACTCGAGTTACAATCTGTCACTGTTAAACAGTGGATCACAATTACAGTCATAATCAGGCAACCAATCACAGTTTTGTTACAGTCATAATATTTCCCTTTTATATCATCTTAAAAATACCACAATATCTCTCAGCAATAAGTCACATATATGATCATGATCAAACCTTCAAACACAGTCTTGGTCACAACATCATGTTTCCCTTTTCATTTCATTTATTTATTTACCTAATTGCAGCAATGATACAGCAATAACCTGTAACATAAATGACAGTCCTAATCAATCCCTAGCAATCTTAGTCATAATCACAACAATTTCNCATAAGGCTGAAAACGTTTTTTTTTACCATAAATATAATTAATAAAACTTAAAAAAAAATTAAAGAATGTTTTATTTTTTTAATTTGAGACTGAACTGGTTTTTCATTTTATTAAAAGCGTTCCTACCATCATGTTATTTGTTGTTCTGAATGATCACATACACTATAAATTCACGACATGAAGAAACTATTTCGTTACACAAATCTTATGATAAAAACTTAAGGATAAAATTTTTTATATTTTATCCCGGTAACTACATTTAAAAGTAGAAGTGAATTTCCGTGCTATCATTTTCCCAGAATAAATAATATGTCAGTTCATTTTGTACAGATAAAATGAACTGATGTTCTTTAGTGCATACTTGCTTATTTGTGCTGGGTGTCCGAAACTTTCTGTGCCAATGAAACACGGCGACGGAAGAAGGCACGGAAAACAGCCGAATCTGCAAATAAAACGCGTCTTGTAACGACCGTATATATTCTTTAAAGTTAATTCGTTAAAAATGCACGCGGTTTTTACGTGCCTAGCTTTTTTTACACGCTGACATTAAATATGTAGACAGTAAAGGGATAAATACTTAAAAGCGTCCTCGCCTGCCATTTATCGTTAGGACATGACGCTCGTGTGGAGAAGAGGAGGTGAAACCGGCGGCGAATAAAGCGAGCCTCAAAACGACTCAAAAATTTCTGGGCTCGAAGTCCGTTAAAATTTTGGTTCGGATCTTGCTACTGTACGCTGTTCACGGTTAATTGAGCACTTGTGTCATCGACGTTCATAACATGCCACTGTCTCTACCGGCATATATTTTAACGCACACAATGACCGCTTTGCACCCCGTAAAGTTGGTAACGATTGAGAGAAAGTAGTTCCATTTATTTACATTGAATCAAGTATGTTACGCAAACATTTATGAATATTGCAATTATTTTTCTGCTTCCTATTTTAAATTAATACACTATTGTTTGTGAAAATTGCAGCACCCAGCAAGAAAGGCCCGAATGAATCCAAACTCGGACTATGTGTATAACAGTGTACCAGAAATAAGTGATTACGACTGCAGAGGGATGGCGTACACGTAGGCCCAGCAGCGCCCTCTCGTGTGTGACCGGACAGGTCAGTGTTACACCAATCTCAGTCAGTGAAGAAAAGCCGCCAAACGAAGTGAAATCAAGTGCCAGTATGCCTCGTCGACGTCAAAGGGTGACATATCAGCATGCGAGTGAGTTCGAACGGGGCAGAATTATCGGTCTCCGGGAAACGGGTTTGTCCTACCGTGATATTTCGGCTCGCACAGAGGGCATGCTGCTACGACAGTGATGCGTGTGTGAAACCTGTGGATAGAAGAGGTTCGTACGCAGCGACGAGCGGGAACTGGACCACGCTAGGTGACCACAGCACGAGATGACCGCCATCTTGTCCGCATGGCCGTAACGGACCGTACAGCCTCGTCCAAAGTGTTGGCTCGACACTGGAGCACTACAACGGGCGTGGACCTGTCTACGTCGACGGTTCGACGCCGTTTGCTGCGAACTGGACTAATGACACGCATGCCATTGCGTCGGCTTCCATTGCCCAGAAACCACAAACGCCTCAGACTGCAATGGGCACGTGAACGCCGTCGCTGGCGCGCTGAATGGCAAAATGTAGTGTTATCGAACGAACCCCGCTTCAACCTGTCCTACAGTGATGGCCGCATATGTGTTAGATGCTACCGTGGTGACAGCAGTCTGGCAGCCTGCACTGCATTGTGGAGTGGCGTAGCGGACGAACGCCAAGTGTGATGGTTTGGGCCGCCATTGGATACAACATGCGATCTGTACTCCTACGCATTGAGGGCAATCTGAACAGCAACCGCTACATCAGGGAGGTTTTAGAGCCCGAAGTACTGCCCCTCCTTCAAGCAACTCCACATGCCATATTTCTCAGCAGGACAATGTTCTGCCACATGTGGCGAGGAATATGCAAGCCTTCTTGGCCTGCACGTTCGCCTGACATGTTGCCCATCTAACATGTCTGGGATATGGTTGGTCTGCGACTTGTTCGTCACGGTCCTTTAGCAACCCTTTGTTGATGCTTTGTGGACTCGCATACAAACCACGTGGAGGGAGATTCCCCAGGAACATCTCCAGGTCCTCTTTGATTCAATGCCTCGACGTTTAGGGGTTCTGATTGCAGCACGTGGAGGCTTCACACGTACTGAATTCTCAAGGACAGAGATCATATACAGCTCTGTAATCCTAAACAATTGTGTGTTTTGATGTGCCTAATATGTGGTATAAAGTTCATTTCAATCACATGTATCCTTCTTGGTGTTGCATTTTTCACAAACGTGAGTGTATGAGTGTAGAAATGAGAAGATTAGTAAAATATTTACTTATCTTATAATTCCACAGTTTAACTTGACCTGCGCATGAATAACGTGAGTAGGCATGAGGCAATTTTAATTTTTACACATGGTGGGAGAATACTCAATGTGCATACAAATATATCTTAAGCAGAACTTCTGATAGTGCTCAGCTTACCGTGAATAGCCTTTATCAGGATGTCCTTAAGTCTCCAGCCTTTGGGCGACTTGTAGACCAGATCTTGACTTTAAGAATGTAGCCGGCTGCCTCTGCTGCGGTGGATGCAGCAAATATGCTGCCATTCTAGTTAGAATCACGGAGAGGTCACTGAAGCACAGTATAGCTAAGTATACAGAAGTGAAGTGATGAGGCGGCTCCTTTTATGTTGGCGTTCCTATCCGCTGATTTGGTTGAGCGAGGCTACTGGAGCGAGCAACGTGCCTGGCTACGGCCAGCGTGCTGAGAAATGTTTCCTATTGGGTGGGCTGCTGGCTGGCAAGTAAGTTACCAGGCGCTGATTGGCCAGCGGCGTTCCGACATGTTGCTGGCCAGTGACGCCGTTTTGCTGGCGTGTGCGGTTGGAGTTTGCGGTGCAGAAGGCTATTTCACTTCCGTATGCCGAAGTATTCTGTTACTGAAGCGTTTGCAGCTTTTAGAAGTCGTACTGATCGCAAGTTGTCTCCGATAAGCCAGGAGGTGTTAATAACGGAGAGTAAGGAAATATCGACTTGGAGTAATTCAATACGCACCTTTTTCTCCTATAAGTATATGTTTATGAGTTTAAAAAAAACACATAAATACGAGCTTGCCCTAAATTATCTCATCAGGAAATGTCAAGCATATTGAGTTATTCCACACACCAGAAATGTTTAACGTCACAACAGATAAATAACTGTTCTCTATATTTTCGTCATAAATTTGAGAGGGAATTCGCCCTTGGTGTACATGGTAATTTTATGTCAACACAAGTATACAACGTTTCTGACACATTTCGTATTTAGGAACCGATGTTTTCTGATGTATTCAGTGTAAATAGATACATCCATATCCTCCGCAACGTCCAATTATAAATGGCTCACCGTGACAAGAGGTGTTAAAAGCTGATATCTCGGNTTACATCCATATCCTCCGCAACGTCCAATTATAAATGGCTCACCGTGACAAGAGGTGTTAAAAGCTGATATCTCGGTCTTCACGGACATCTGGTGCCTTGTCTGTGTGCTAGATGGCGTGCATGTACCGTAAGTACGTAGCACGGACCCATTTTCATATTATTTTATACGCAACCTACATACGATTTTGGGCCACCTTGATATAGACGAAACATATATGTGGCAGACTATTGGTTGGGAAAGTGAAGATATTTTTTTNCGATTTTGGGCCACCTTGATATAGACGAAACATATATGTGGCAGACTATTGGTTGGGAAAGTGAAGATATTTTTTTTCCTGTCTTATAGGTGCCAATGATAAAGATGCTCTAAGTACTACATGTTTACACATCAGTCGAAATTTANCTTCATATATATATCTGGTCCAGGTGTTATGTATGTTTGTTTTAATTTCTATTTTATATTGTTTTCTGATATTCTTGAGGACAATCTGATGAGGGCAATCTGAACAGCAACCGCTACATCAGGGAGGTTTTAGAGCCCGAGGTACTGCCCCTCCTTCGGGCAACATCACGTGCCATATTTCAGCAGGACAATGTTCGGCCACATGTGGCGAGGAATGTGCAAGTCTTCTTCAATGAACGACGAGTACCACTTATTCCTTGGCCTGAAATGTTGCCCATCGAACATGTCTGGGATATGGTTGGTCTGCGACTTGTTCGTCACGGTCTTTTAGCAACCCTTTGTTGATGCTTTGTGGACTCGCATACAAACCACGTGGAGGGAGATTCCCCAGGAACATCTTCAGGACCTCTTTGATTCCATGCCACGACATTTAAAGGGGCTCTGATTGCAGCACGTGGGGGCTTCACACCATACTGAATTCTCAAGGACAGAGATCATGTACAGTTCTTTAATCCTAATCAGTTGTGTATTTTCATGTACCTAATCTGTGGTATAAAGCTCATTTCAATCACATATATCCTTCTTGGTGTTGCATTTTTCACAAACTTTAGTTAATGAGTGTATAAATGAGAAAATTAGTAAAATATTTACTTATCTTATAATTCCACACTTTAACTTGACCTGCGCATAAATAAAGAGAGTAGGCATACGGCAATTTTAATTTTTACATGTGGTGGGAGAATACACAATGTGCATACAAATATATCTTAAGCAGAACTTCCGAAATTGCTCAGCTTACCTTTATCAGGATGTCCTTCAGTCTCCAGCCTTTGGGCGACTTGTATACCAGATCTTGACTTAAAGAATGTAGCCGGCGGTCTCTGCTGCGGTGGATGCAGCAAATATGCTGTCATTCTAGTTAGAATCACGGAGAGGTCACTGAAGCACAGTATAGCTAAATATACAGAAGTGAAGTGGTGAGGCGGCTCCTTCTATGTTGGCGTTCCTATTCGCTGATTTGTTTGAGCGAGGCTACTGCAGCGAGCAACGTTCCTGGCTACGGCCAGCGTGTTGAGAAATGTTTCCTATTGGGTGGGCTGCCGGCTGGCAAGTAAGTTACCAGGCGCTGATTGGCCAGCGGCGTTCCGACATGTTGCTGGCCAGTGACGCCATTTTGCTGGCGCGTGCGGTTGGAGTTTGCGGTGGGGAAGGCTATTTCGCTTCCGTATTCCGAAGTATTCTGTTACTGAAGCGTTTGCCGCTTTAAGAAGTCGTACTGATCGCAAGTTGTCTCCGATAAGCCAGAAGGTGTTAATAACGGAGAGTAAGGAAATATCGACTTGGAGTAATTCAATACGCACCTTTTTCTCCTATAAGTATATGTTTATGAGTTAAAAAAAAACGCATAAATACGAGCTGGCCTTAAATTATCTCATCAGGAAATGTCAAGCATATTGAGTTATTCCACACACCAGAAATGTTTAACGTCACAACAGATAAATAACTGTTCTCTATATTTTCGTCATAAATTTGAGAGGGAATTCGCCTGTGGTGTACAAGGTAATTTTATGTCAACACAAGTATAAAACGCTTCTGACACATGACGTATTTAGAAACCGATGTTTTCTGATGTATTGAGTTTAAATAGTTACATCCATATCCTCCGCAACGTCCAATTATAAATGGCTCACCGTGACAAGAGGTGTTAAAAGCTGATATCTCGGTCTTCACGGACATCTGGTGCCTTGTCTGTGTGCTAGATGGCGTGCATGTACCGTAAGTACGTAGCACGGACCCATTTTCATATTATTTTATACGCAACCTACATACGATTTTGGGCCACCTTGATATAGACGAAACATATATGTGGCAGACTATTGGTTGGGAAAGTGAAGATATTTTTTTCCTGTCTTATAGGTGCCAATGATAAAGATGCTCTAAGTACTACATGTTTACACATCAGTCGAAATTTATTCACTTGAAATGATCGTGTCACAAACGTATGTTATGCTCCCCCCCCCCCCTTAAAATACTGACAGCATTGTTGGAGTTGAGTTGAGTTGAGAGATTTGATCGACTCTTAACAAAGAGGTCTTGAGAGCCGATGAGAGTTAAGTGAGGTGAGAATGGAGCAGCGCCGGAATGCAAAGGTGGGGAAACGGGAGATCTCCGAGAAAACCCGCCAACTAGCGGCATCGTCCGGCGCGATTACTACTTGCGGAAATCCCGGAGTGACCCGGCAGGGGCTGGAACCTTGTTCGCCTTTGGTGGTAGGCAAGCAGGCTAACCGCTCAGCTACCGTGGCTCCAGCATTGTTGGAATTAGTCGAATTGACGAAAGTGTAGAAGCGGGTAAAATTTCTCGTGACATAGCATATATATTACACATTAGGTTTTTAATATTTATTGTTATTTTAATATATACCATTATTATTGCTTATAACGTCCAAAATAATAAGTGTGGGAGTCTAAATTTATTTTTTATGTATGGTTCTACCCCACGATTTGGGTGCTAAATATTTCACAAATCAGTTACATAATCGTATTATAAATACAACAACGGTGACATACATTTATAGTTTTTCTGGCATAGTTCTGGAAATTACACATTGTAACATGTTTTAACGTAATATTTTTACAGTAAAAAAATTTAATTTTTATTCGAATGTTGATATGCCTTATGAAATGTTGGAAAAACATAGGGACATTTATGTTCGTTCACTGATAAAAGTAATGGATGCCAGATCATGTAATTGGCGACAGTGTTACCAACAGTTCGGCACTGCAAAATAGATCGCAGAAAATAAAAGTAGATTTTCGGAAAAGAAAATTTATGATATTAAAACAAATTTTAGACGGGGAGGATTTTTTTTCCCTCCGTCGGGAATGCACCGGGAATGCATATATTTTGGAGTACAAAAAACTACAAGGGAAGAAATCCCTTCCCCGCCCCTCCCCAACTCATCTTTTTGTCCGAACACGGGTTGGAATGTGTTTTAAGATTTGGGTATCGAACTTTTCTTCAGAACAGAAACATTTCCTTACGCGAAAATGTAACTATAGTCGGTTCACGACAGGAAGAAACTTTTGAAAATCAACTTATGAAAAATACCCTAGCCGGTAGCGACATGCATATAACATTACAAACAGCGGCGAGCGCGGATACAGTTATGCCGTTAGGTTGCCAGCACAAAGAGAGGAAATAGTTCCAAAGTTTTAACGTAATTTTTCATTTATCGCTTACAAATGGGTGTCGAAAAGACTTGTATCTTAATATGCTAATTATTAATGACGTGATGCTTACGTATTTAGATTTCAACGTTTCTTGTATAGTCACATGATCACGCTCAATGTGAAAGTAACACGGCCATTTGTTTACTAACCTTCGTTCCTTGTGTTGTTGACACACGTGCCAGAGAATTTGTGCGATTATCTCGTTTAACCTATAATAATTCATTTATTTGTCTTGTACTAATATCCGCTCTTTATTATATGGTTTTTAATAACGTATGATCTTAATTTGTGCTCACTTTCTCATTGTACTGATTCCTTTTGTTTTTATGTGTTTCGTGCACGTGTCTTTCCTTTGCCNTACTAATATCCGCTCTTTATTATATGGTTTTTAATAACGTATGATATTAATTTGTGCTCACTTTCTCATTGTACTGATTCCTTTTGAAAAATACACAAAGCACGTGCACAGAAAGGAAACGCACTTTATTCTAACGTTGCAGTATTTGCACATAAGAATTATTTTCACATTGTCGAAGACGTAGAATCGTTCATTCGCAAACTCTGCCGTCCTGTCGAAAACCGTCACAACCATTTTTAAACAACGTTTTACAATTGCACAAAACATCCGACTCAGTATACCACCACGCCATTTGAACGTCTGTAGCAATTTCGATCAATACTGAAGATATTGCCTTCGATGTACGGGAATTTATCGAAAGACACCAACAATCGATTGTAAATAGACAACAACTATCGATTAATCAAAATACTCGCATTTTGGGTTTATACAATGAAATTTTTTTCGCTGGCATTGCATATTCTTTTGTGTGAAATTCTCAAGATCAAAACTTTACGCTTATAAAATATCCATTAATAATACATACATGACTTTTATAATGGGTACGTGCATGTACGAACACATGTGACACACACGCACAGTGGAATGTAAACATTCCATGTGACCGCCACATGGCAGTCACATGGCAATGTTTGTTTACCTTTGGCGGAAAGATACGAAATGGGCTTGAAAGTAGATCTTTAGCAGGGTTTCAAGAAAGTCTCTTCCAGTCGTGAACCGACTATAGGTAGGTAACGTGTGTACCGGCTACTACATCTCGCGTGAGCAGAACTCTAGGACGTTTTCATAACAATCGCGCCACATCTCGCGTGAGCACGGAAGTGCAGTGTTTAAACTGGATCAGTTACCTTTGCCGGAGGTAATAGCAGCCGGGTTCCATTACTTATGATGCCGTAACCTTTTTCTCCCTTTCCAGCCGCCCGTCTCTTCTTCCCTGCTCTTTTGTGCTATTACTATACGTTAAACCCGGGCAACCTTTTAGTTCTTTGCTCCCGTCCCCTCTAACTCCCCGGCCCCCGCGCGGGATGGCATTCCCTTAAACAGAACACGCACTCACGCACAAACCTAGTGGGAGTTTATATATATATGCACCCGGGCGCTCGGTTTTTCTCGCGAGCCACGGGCCTACACAAGCGCAATCCACACGCGCTGCCGGCTGTATTACTCTTCCATTCCGCGTCGTTTCTGTTTGTCTAGAGGAGATAGGAGGGGG
>NQII01003165.1:155036-175579 GCA_002778355.1 Clitarchus hookeri | reverse complement strand
TTTTTTTTTTTTTTGCGAAACACTTTTAAGAAACGCAAACATGGCTTACTACAACGTTTCCTTCACATATTTTACCCAGCCGGGCTTGAATTAGCGATCTGGTTACGTCCATCAGGGCGAGACCAGAGGTCGTGGGAATGTTTTCTTAATGTTCTTAGGAATTTGCAACATGCCAGCAAGCGATGCTATCTTTCATATTACATCCTCTTTGTAATATCTGTAAGCCCTGCATGAAAGTGTCATTTGTTTGGCGCGTTTTTTTATTCAGTTTCGTAAAACGCAAAGGTGCATACCACAAATTAACAAGAATTATTTTTATACACTCTTATTACTTAAAAACCTTCTAGGTTAGTTGTAAATAAATACTAGTAGAATATAAATGTAAGTCTGAGGCAAGTGCACGGGGCACAAGGCGCCAGGCGCCGTTCATGCTCTGTCAATCCGGTCGCCCGGTAGCCATATGGTCCGACATGTTGGATGTCGGTGACCTNGCCCGGTAGCCATATGGTCCGACATGTTGGATGTCGGTGACCTTGACCCATGACCTTGGCCTTAACCCCGTGTCCGTAACCTTGAATGACCTTAAACCCAAAACGTTCTAAAAAAAAATCACAAAAAAATTAAAAATCCCAAAATTTTATTAAATTTTTTTTTACGAATCTATTGACAAAACATTTACATTTCTTGAGGTTTCTCCAGCACCACGTCCAGCAGACGACTGACCCGCCACCAATTTTTCTCATTGGTTAATTAGTCGGCAGGCCTCCACCCCCCTCACNTTGACCCATGACCTTGGCCTTAACCCCGTGTCCGTAACCTTGAATGACCTTAAACCCAAAACGTTCTAAAAAAAAAAATCACAAAAAAATTAAAAATCCCAAAAATTTATAAAAAATTTTTTTACGAATCTATTGACAAAACATTTACATTTCTTGAGGTTTCTCCAGCACGACGTCCAGCAGACGACTGACCCGCCACCAATTTTTCTCATTGGTTAATTAGTCGGCAGGCCTCCACCCCCCTCACNCACGTCCAGCAGACGACTGACCCGCCACCAATTTTTCTCATTGGTTAATTAGTCGGCAGGCCTCCACCCCCCTCACCAGTACTCATTCCGTCGTATGCAAGCATCTTAGTTTTTTTTCTCGTTTGTCATTTGTTTTCATTTTCAACACCTTGGTCGCACCAAAGTATTATCTATCGATTTCGCCACCAGGTGGGTTGCCGATTCAGCCGCCAGGTGAGATGTCGACACTCATTTATTTATGTACATAGGAAAATCTGTAATTTTCATCCTATTAAAAAAATTATTTTTCCAATTACCAGTTTACCTGCATACATATTGCGGGACTTTGATTACCTGCNTTTCATCCTATTAAAAAAATTATTTTTCCAATTACCAGTTTACCTGCATACATATTGCGGGACTTTGATTACCTGCATTTTTTATTAAATCCACATTTTTTATTGAAAATTTTAAGTTGTTCAATTTTAAATATTATTTTTTATTTAATTACATGATTGTACATATAGTACGATTGTACACTGTACAATATTTTTAAATTAAATTTTTTTTATTTGTGTGCCTTAAAATTTTTTTTATGGTTTTATGGTAAATTAGNTTGTACAATATTTTTAAATTAAATTTTTTTTATTTGTGTGCCTTAAAATTTTTTTTATGGTTTTATGGTAAATTAGGTAAACATGAAATAAAACACAATTTTATTCACACGCATTTTTTTATTCAGTAAATTTATTACAGTCGCTCTTGCCCTCGAAAAAATATTACACTATTCTTCGATATATTTATGCATCTCAATATATGCAACTTTGTTGTAGGCTACAGTATTTATGCATCTCGGTATTTATACTTGTGTTGTCCTTGTGCGAAAATATAGTGACATTTACTACACCGACACACTGTGCAAAGTAGATTATGCAGGTAACTGCATGTTTGAGGACATGTACCGAAATCACATGACACCTGCATGCAGTAAACCTGGTACCGAGGTACTGATGCGAAATGCACTTCACATTTACAGGTCTTTGCATGTCTAAGTAAATGTTCGGTACGGCTGAACTGCTCACAGCGCCTGTCAGGCAAATATGACATGCAACAGGGATTCTTGGCGCAATGAAAGCTTTCATGGCGCCGTACATTGCGGCCGGAAACAAATGTCTTATCACGAAAGTGACACCGATGACGACGTAGTTGTTCAGGCAAAGACTCGGGTGGACCTGTTGCAGATGTAGGTGCTGGAGCTAAAGAAGCCGGTAACGAAGGCAATGGTGTTCTATCTACCTCAGTCAAAAAGTTCGATGGCTCCATTGATGATTTCGTAGACGTCGCAGCTGAAGAAGTCGATGGTACTGTAGCACCTGAAAATGATCGTGCTGCAGTGGTGGCAGTAGATGCTGGTAGTGTTGTAGGTGTCCCAGCTGAAGAAGTCGATGGCGCTGGTAAAACAGGAGAGATCTCACTCTAAGAAGAAATCGATGACTAGAAACCATGCACAGGCGGTGTCTACTCCACTTTAACGTAACTGGTCACNTGGCCATGTATTACCTGGTGTAGAAGCTAGCCGAGACTATCCACCTTTAAAATTATCCGTAGTTAAACTAAGCCTCTCAGCTGTAACCCCCCCCCCCCAATTGCTTATAATATACGCATGTGCAAGCCCTACGACGTCATATTGACATCGAACCAATCATATTACACCATTAAGATATTGTTTGGACATCAAACAGCCAATCACTGAGTTGCCACGTCATTGCAGCAGGCATTCAGACATCACAAGCCGGCAGGTAGGCAGGCTTTAGATGCTTATCATTATTTTATATATAAACCTCACAAACATACCAGTCCGTGAGACCCTGCGGAAACTGCCCCAGTCGAAAACATTTACTCGGAAACACGACCAGGCGACGATGGAGCCAACCCGGAACACAGTTGCCTGATGTATATGGACCTCAATGAAGTTTCGAATAAATTTGTCAAAAGTTTTTGGGGAAAAAAAAAAAAATAATAATTTCGTGTGCATGTGAACATAATTTTTGTAACAAGAAATCGTATGAAATGTTTTGCAATATTCAGGTATTTAGTTTGCAAAACTATTTCACTATTAAGGAGATTTCACTCTCGTGCAGCGACGACGACGAGAAAACCAAAGTTCCCGCCTTTTTTTACCCTGGTGGCCATGGAAGCACCTCGATCGCACTACTCAGCATGCGTACCGTCAGCAATCGTTCCAGACGCATGGACTGAGGAGGGACGAAGGGCATATTCCGTACGTGGAAATTCCGACCAGGTTGTACTGTCGTAATCCCCTATTACCATGTGTAAGTTCTTGGGAGTCGATATAGTACAGTGTGCGCAGGACGAAATGATCGACGCCCGAAATCAATGCGATTTGCCTTCTGACTTGGTTACCAAACAGGCCGGCATCGCCAGTAATTCGCTACCGTTCAACCTCGTCGAGATGTATAGGAAGATTTCCCGAATGCGAAAAAAATCAGAGCGTATTGCAGCCAGTGCATTGCCGAGACCTTGAGATTTTGTAGTTACGTTAATCCCTTTAGAATGCTAAACAATAAATTCTGTGTACTAATTTATTTTTGTAAATAATTGCTGGCTCGAACCCCTTTTATTTTTTTTTTTCGCATAAAAATTAAATGTATAATTTTTTTATTTATACCAGTGGAACCAACTATTATTTGTATTGGTGTCAAACTAAGAAGTAGGGGGAGGGGGAAAACGTTCATTCCGTCTTGCTCATACGTCAAACACACACACACACAGAGCCCAAGATACCCCAATTGAAGGCCTAACTGATACACACATTAAAAACCATTAAGAGAAAAGCATACTTAAAGCAGTGGTCACGAGTCGCATTACAGAAGTAAACGAGAGGCGCGTGCAGTCGTAATCTGAGCTCGCGCACACGGCCAACCGCGCTGCACCAGGTGTGGAATTGGACTTTGCTCTTCCTAGCTGAACACGCAGGCAGCCGGCAGCTCACTGACGGCTATCTACAGAGCGCTGTCCGTCCAGCGGGCTTCGCGCCACCCAGCCACAGTTTCACAATAGCATCACACAGTAAAAATTCTTTTTTTTTTTTCTGGTTTAACCCCTCCCACCAAATTCAATTTTGTAACAATCTAAGGGAAAAGATAAAACCTCGCACGCAAGTTGCCACGGAAAAAAAATGCAGGACACATGGCCTGCCAATATTTAGACTAATTTAATCATTATATCTATAGTCTTCTGAAATAAATGTTACTTAATTATCTGTTAATCAGTTATTATATTAATATACTTTTCTGAGGTCTGGTTAAATCAAATTTAATAGAACTCTACAGCCTTATGATAGTTGGTGTTACTCTTCACTACGTGCATTGTCTGATTTTTTTTTGNTTTTCTGAGGTCTGGTTAAATCAAATTTAATAGAACTCTACAGCCTTATGATAGTTGGTGTTACTCTTCACTACGTGAATTGTCAGATTTTTTTTTTCTTCGCACGCATCAGTTAGTCAGAATTTCCAGAATATATCGTACCCGTTGTTCCACACGGTTGTTAATATGGTGTTNGTTCGCACGCATCAGTTAGTCAGAATTTCCAGAATATATCGTACCCGTTGTTCCACACGGTTGTTAATATGGTGTTTTTTTAGTAATACAATATAAAACAGCTTCATAAATATACTTTATACTATATTTATTTATCATTGAATAATTAATCATGCTCAATTTGGCATAAATTACGTTCGTGTCCGGTAATTTAACTGTCCTTAAAACACCATATAAAATTAATAAACTCTTGAGAAACAATGACATACTGAGGACACTGACACGACCGTCTAAAAAGTGTTTGGATGTTTTTTTTTTTTTTACCCCTTCTGGGATATACGTGTACAAGGCTGACGCAGGAAAATTTCCCTTGGGACTGCTCGGTGTAGAGAGGCGGGGGAAAAAGTTCCTTAACATACGTGTTTCCACTACGGCGTCTCCATATTCCTATAAACTATAAAACTTAAGGTTTTCACACTTTACTTCCGGACAATAGTAATGCAAGTGTTATTTATTACTGCGTGAATAATGACACGGAACTGAATTAGACTTTTTTTTTTTAACTAGTTATGAGTATTTTATTTAACGTAAGTCTTCTGGTGTGTCGAATGCATACACGGTTATTTCACACTTTTCTGAAGCCCTGCTTAAGTTCTACTTCCAAGACATTCCTCCGCGCTTCATGCAAACAAAGCTTAACTACTTCTAGAAAATTACACCAAATGACAAAGCACTCGTGCGCACTCAGTTGTAATAATATTTTGCACGGGAACTATTTCTTACTAGGCGCTACCAACACACATGTTTTCTCACTGTTTTTATTCATAAATATTATAAATGAGATATTATAATTTATAAATAATATTATGGTAAAATTTCAAATAAACTAAAAATAATACAATTCTGTGTTAACAGAGGTATAAAATACCTGTGATGCATGACATATTTAGGAAATAACTAAACTCGTCATACATGGGGTGATTTTTCAAAGGTTTGATTAAATAAGTGTGAATAAACCGGGAATAGACTAAAAGTAATGTAAACTGCGCATACAATTGAGTTGAGAGATTTGGGCAGCTCTAAAAAACGAAGTCTCGAAAGCCGATGAAGTTGAAATGAGGTGAGAATGAAGCAGCGCCGTAATGCAAGGGCGGGGGGGGGAGATCCCCGAGAAAACCCCGCCGACGAGCGGCATCATCCGTCACGATTCCCACTTGCGAAAATCCGGGATTGAACCCGGTTCGCCTTGGTGGGAAGCGAGCAGTCTAACCGCTGAGCCACCGTGGCCCCAACTGCGCATACAGTCCCCTTCTTGGCCTGTAACAGTTCATGACGATTGTGAATAATTTAAATGTTCCAGAGTGAAAATCATTCTGTTAAATTTTGATTTTTCCAGCGACAAACAACAGCATTTTAAAAAAATCAGTATTTTATTTCATTTTTATATTGAGGCGTTACTAACGGTTGAACATCAACATCAACCTTTAATATTAAGAAAATAATTAAAGTATAATAAGATTTTAATATAAACAATATAATATTTATTTTATATTATTATTATAATAAATTAGTAATTATAAATTAATAAATTAAATATTGTTATATAAATAATTTATATATATATGGATATTTAATAACACTAACATATCTTAAGATAATTAAATTGAACATAAATTATTATATACAGTATTTAGAAATCGTAACAGTGCATGTGATCTTTATGAGTCATTTTCGTTTAAGTTCAGCTCTGGTAGCTTTTATTTGTTCACTAATTTAGTGCGCCAGTGTCTTAAGGTTCATCCTGTTGCTACTCAGAAAAAAAAAAGTATCTGAGCTTAGGTAGCGAAATGGTAGTAAACACTAAGACTCGCGTTCAGAAGGACGTGGGTTCGATTCCCTGACCGGCCGTCCTTATTTCGGTTTCCCAACGATTTCCTCAAATCACTCCGAGTGATTGTCAGGGTGGTTCATTGCTGCTATAGAACGTCTCACTCTGCAGTGCGCTGTGTACTGGACGTTCACTCTCTCTTTCCAAGACATGATGTCTGTCGTTAACGCCGTCCTTGTTCCTGCGTGCACTGTTGCCTGATAAGTTATCTTTTTTTGCAGCCTAAAAAAAATGCCATTTTCATTGCGTGCTGCACCATGCAATCACAATGATAGGGTTTCTCACGTGTTTCAGTTTGAAAGGAGCCGCTTAGCTTCGCGTCGCAGGATTGGATTCTCTTTAGGGGTTGTCAGGGAGGTAAACAGATAGAATTCTCTTAATCAGGCTATTTCCTTCACTTTCCGTTTGTTACTCAGCCTGCCAGTTACGTCGCAAAGCTGAAGTAATCTGGCAACAGTGCGCGCCATTCACACAGTGATGCACTCTAAGAGTGGGGCGCTCTATATAACCATGGCTGATTCCTTCCCCATTCCTGCTTCTCTGAGAAAACTTGTTCGGTCTCTAATGACCTCTCTGTCGACGAGACGTTAAGACCAACCTGCCTATCTGCCTACCTACGTACCTACCCGACAGGGGCCACAGTGAAGCAGCGGATAGAGCGTCCGCCTGCCACTTAGGCGAACCGTGTTCGATTCCCGGCGGGGTGGCTCCCGGATTTTCGCACGTGGGAATCGTGCCGGAAGACGCCGCTGGTCGGCGGGTTTTCTCAGGGATCTCCCGTTTCCCCCGCCCTTAAATTCCGGCGCTACTCCATACTCACCTCGCTTCACCCTCGTTGGCTCTCAAGATCTCGATGTTAAGGGCGCCACCAACTTAGCGCTTGAATACGCGTTTTTTTTATTTTACGAAACCATTAAACGTGTCCCCATTAGACAAAAGTACGAAAATAAATCTTACTTCAGACGAGGTAGGTATAATACCCTCAATACACCACGCTCATTAGAAATGCTATTCCCAAACCCTCTAACATCGCCAAAAAACGAATTTTCCACATTACTGTATTTCGTAACATATTGGTCGTAAACATGCGAAACTGTTATAGGGACCTGCATTGGACTTTGCTTCAGACTTTCCACTGATAAAGTGATAGGGTCACCGCTTAGTCCCATAGGTACACGCAGCACGACGAGAACACTGCACGCCAGTTGAGAGCCTTGCGCGTAGGAGCGATGGGGCACTAGGTACGCGTGTCAGTGTCGCCCTTATCGCTCCCCCGATTCTCTGCCTCAAACACGCTAAAAAGCTATAAGTAGGCGGCGCCATTAAGAGCCCACAAACCTCTCCACTACCACCTACCTAACAAAATTTCAGCAGACTAAAAGCTTGACGTCATTTCCAATGTTGCATTATTCTATGCATTAAATTCTATTAATGTCCGTTACTAGACTTCTTAATCGCTAAATTATATTTAAGAAAATATGTTTTTTTTTCTTCAAATTGAATATAACTTATTAGTCCTCGCCTCTTAAGTCAGATAATAATTAAATTTACACAGATTCAAAACGAAACTTCGTCCACCCGTCATATGATATTTTACATCCCAAATTACACGCCCGCATATACACTCAAACAAAAGCACACACGAATTTATTTGTATGTGTGTACAGAATTTCCAGTTTTGAGGAACAATTTCTTTTTAACACTTAACGGCTAGTGAACTCAATAAAATATGATTAAACACATAACTAAAACTCTTTTTAAAAAACCTGCTATAAAAAATAATTATAGTATAACGAAGCTTAAAATTACGTAAATTTCATAGCTTGTTAATATTTTATAAACAACTTAAATTTTGACCAACTTTATGAAAAATATATTTGATAGCATTCCCTTTAATCGTCGTAAATGTTTGGTAGTATGTGCCATGCCATTTGGTAAGTATATTTACTTTGCTGTATTCGCTAGCAAAAACGTACATGGGAACTGATATCAGAAGTTATTAAAGAAAGTTGTTTGAAAAAATAACCGCAACCTTTTAAAATTTATCTACGTTGAACTCAGTGCCTTTCATAGTTTCTTTTTTGGTTTTAATGATTTCTTAAATTCTTCGTTTTTTACAGAACGAGAGATATTAAACTGCACATATTAAAGTGGGTTTTACGCAGGTTGCATTATCCTCCAGTTTACCCCGACGCTGTTATCCACTGAAGAGCAACCCTCTTCTTTTTTATAGTTTCAGAAAATTCTCTAAATAAGAAACAGCAACTCGAGCTCAATCTCTCAAGGGATCATTAGCGGTAAACTTCAAGTCTGTTGCAATAAAGAAGTTGGTTATTTTTATTTCAGTACGAACATTTTGCAAGACATTTTAGTTTGTTAACCAATTTATTTCACGACTACGCAACATGTTTAACATATATATATGAATAATTAAAAATTAAATGTATTATCCGATTGGGGAATTATTGTGCAATTAAAAATTGGTTTTCTTAAACACTGCTCACAATTTTTTTTTTTTTTTAGCCAACTGTTTAATCGGTAACATCGGTATCGTCTCTGAAATACAGGTTTTGTGTTTCCTTTTTAAAATGATCATTGCGGATTTTGAATTTTAAAAAGACTGTATGTCATCCACGTGATGCTATTTTATATTTTGGAAAAAAATATTTGAGAACATGTATAGAAGCCGTTGGTAAATGCTACAGTAGTTGCCACCAAGGAACCAACCCGCATCGACCATGCAGATCCCAAGTAAACAGTAATACAGTCAGTGCGCCTAAAACACTCGAGGAAGAAGGGGACTTGGCAGAAAGATTAGCTGGCCTGTCCAGTAGCGCAGAGATGTTGACCACCAGCAGACTAACGGTTGTACCTCGCCCCGCACGGCCTGGGAGAACAAGCGCCCAACTCAACAGACGCCAGCATCCTGGACAACAGCAATATGCGATGGTATATACCAGTGGTACTCAAGGCTTTTTTTTTTTTTTTTTTTTTTTTTTAGAGAAAGATTTCGTTTTCTGCATTAACAGAAATTTCTTTTATGTACCAAGGGTGGATAAGTTTGATAATATCTGGATACGCGAGATCTAAACTATGTTTTCGTCGTGGGCAGAGAAAACGCAAACACCGCCAAAGAAATTTTTGTAACAGGACTGGAAGGTGGCTACCGAGCTTACTCTAGTGCGAGGGCGACAATGAAAACACGGTACACACCGCATGTGTAAAGATTTTATTTAGCACTTCCAAACAGTGCCCAAGCACGACTGTTCTGCTCGAGTGGCAGCTAGGAACTGCCAGCTGCTCTCTTGGTACGTGAAGTGCCTCGGGCCTGTGCGCATTGCTTGTGCGCAGTCATGCGCACACACCCACGTTGTCACCGCAGTCCGTTAGCACCCTGTGCCTTGCCAACCGCTTACACTCACCTGCCCAGTGATCGTCGTGGCTTGCCATCACAGAGAATAATATTAATACCGTGTGTTATTCTTACCTGGTGATACAAGGGATTTGTCTTAAAGGGAACTCAAGATCAGAAAACAAGAATTTTTGCTTAAATATCAACACTTCCTTTTTCTATTTGATGATGCGTGGACTGTTCACTGCTGTTGTATTACATTTCACGCAGTCGCATGCCACTGTATAAGAGGACTGTAGAAATCCAAAACAACCAAATTTGGACGATGATTCACTTGGAAAGTCAAATGATTACGAAAAGCAGTATAGGTATATTGTAGAAGCACTGAAGAATCTGGAGGCACAATAATGCTTCTAAATTTCCGGAAGTCGTTCTGTAGAGCAGATGCCCCCGTTTTACAACCTCTGGCGGCAAGCGGATAGCTGGTGACAAGCTGAGGGAGGTTAATATTTATCATATTATGGACAAAGTAAATCTTATTATATATTAGTATAGTTTTGATGCAGTATAATTATAATGGTATAAGAACAATGAATTTGTGCGATTCTTTTCAGATGTCTGACCATCTGAAGACATGGCAGTCTACAGAAATGGAACGAAGAGAGAGAGAGAGAGAGAGAGAGAGCCTGACGGAATGTGAAGGCCTAAAGTAAAACTGGATAAACCGTCAAGATACTGATCTTTATGGAAATATGACTCAGGCATTTACATAGCTGTCCCTTATTTAGGTGAATGGAACTATGGTCCTAAAATAGATACGTTGGCTCTTTATTGAGATTAGATATATATACATCTATATATTAGATATATATCCAAAATCTACTGTATTATCACGTGTGAAATAAAAACTTTAGTAAGAGAATTTTTAATTTCAAATTTTTTTTTCAGGCAGCTTACAGACTCTGGAAATCATGTATAAGTAAGATTAGTAAGCTTCTAGTGTAAATGAGATTGTCTGTTCAAAAATAACCCCGCCTGTACGCCTGAAAACAAGTTATAGCACTTTCGTACAGCAATGGAGGACTATATTGCCACGATTTCGTGGTGGTAATTAAGTTTTTCTCTTCCAGCCCAGCTCAGAATTATTGGATCGCAGCACGCACCTTTCACTTCCTCAGGTCATAATCTCGCGGAGGCATTCGATGGTTCCAGCCAGGTGCTGCTGCTATCTGATTGGGCGGCGCTCGGTCTGGAACACGCGAAAAAACCCTCCCGCTTAATTACTTCCCCCGTCGTGTCCGACTGATTCTTTACAAGCCCGCTATCTTTCGTAGCTTTCCCTTCCCGCTGGCTTCGTCTGGCTGCCTCGTTTCGTGGGTTCCCGAACTTATCCTTTATTTCTTTTTATTACCAGAGCGTTTCCCGAAATGCCGACGTTAACATATCTCCCGATAACGGGTGTGCATTTTGTAGGGCTCGTTCAACACGTTTGTAGATCTTCTGGTGCGTTTGCACTGGAAATTCAAGACAGTTGAAATAATTGCAGACAATACGTTCTGGTTATTACTATTTAGCAGCTTTTCTTGCTTTAACTTTGTCTGAGCATTCTTGGCTTTTGGGTTTCAGCAGGGTCGCAGTCGATGATGATCCCGACGTTTCGGCACACACTAATGTCGCTATCTTACGGGCATCAGAAACTGTTATTAGTTAAATGCAAATGAGAAATTAATGCGCAGAAGTCCAAAACGCGTCGGGTGAGTCGGAAGAGTCCATTGTAACCTGCACGAAGGGGTGGGGGTTGTTCAGTTCAGCGGTGACAGCGGCCGAGTACGGTTAGTCGAGAGCTGCTCTGCGCGTGCATATTACGTGTCGCAAAAACATTAGTTCCTTAGTAGTTGTACTAGTACCAGCGCGGTACTGGTGAGCGATGTTTATCAGCTAGGTATGTATGGGGCCAAGGCTGTGACATGGTTTCCCTCCCTCCAGCGGCGAGCGTTCGGGAGAGCCTTCCCCATACACTTCCACCCCTGGGTTGTGTCCCTCAGAAATGCAAGAAAGTAATTTTCTTATTTGAAAATATACTCTCTCAATAACGCAGCATGCCCAAGGTCCACCATATTTTTATATACAAATTAATTTGAAACACTATATGACTTATGTTATTTGTAGATACTAAACTGTGTCGAGGTGGGCAGTGGTAGAACGGAAATTAACTTTAAGGTCAGTCATTGTTTGCTGTACACTCGGTTAATTTGCATGAGATGGTTTATTCTTACAGTCAGTGTCTTAATAACTTTCGTTTATAACGGATGACAAAACACGAATAGGTTTAAAAGTAGTGTATGTTTATATTTAATAAAAACAAATGCAAATTGCAGTGTTTTAAAAGTTCTCAAGGTGCTTGTACAAGGGCAAGTTTCCCATCACAAGTCGACTGTAGTTGCAACTGCAAGTGCTTCTTGCTCGTGCATGTACCCCGGCAAGTCGACTATCGCCAGTCGACTATAACTGCTACTGCAAGTGCTTCTTGCTCGTGCATGTACCCCGGCAAGTCGACTATCGCCAGTCGACTATAACTGCTACTGCAAGTGCTTCTTGCTCGTGCATGTACCCCGGCAAGTCGACTATCGCCAGTCGACTATAACTGCTACTGCAAGTGCTTCTTGCTCGTGCATGTACCCCGGCAAGTCGACTATCGCCAGTCGACTATAACTGCTACTGCAAGTGCTTCTTGCTCGTGCATGTACCCCGGCAAGTCGACTATCGCCAGTCGACTATAACTGCTGCTGCAAGTGCTTCTTGCTCGTGCATGTACCCCGGCAAGTCGACTATCGCCAGTCGACTATAACTGCTACTGCAAGTGCTTCTTGCTCGTGCATGTACCCCGGCAAGTCGACTATCGCCAGTCGACTATAACTGCTGCTGCAAGTGCTTCTTGCTCGTGCATGTACCCCGGCAAGTCGACTATCGCCAGTCGACTATAACTGCTGCTGCAAGTGCTTCTTGCTCGTGCATGTACCCCGGCAAGTCGACTATCGCCAGTGCACACGGACTTGGTGGCAAGCAGCAGCAAGCTCGTGACCTTGCACGTGACTGTATCTCAGGAAGTTCGTGCAGCTATACGAGATTAGTTCGTACAGCACTTCACTTGTTGCGGGAAGTTGATCACCGCAGCACAGCATGGCAATCGGAAAGCGTGAGTGGTTACGCGAAGAAATTGTAAAACTTATTAAACTATTTGAGGAATCACATTGTCCGTGGGACAGCCGGATCGACGAATATCGTAATCGTGAGAAGAAGGTGGCAAGATTGGAAGCAATTGGAAAAATATTCGGAACTACAGGTGCAGAAGTACAAAGAAAGTTGCATACTTTGAGAACGCAGATATGTGAATTTAAGTAATATTATATTTATGTAGAGCTACGGGACATATAGGTCCTACATATTTGTTTCATTAAAAAAAAAATGTTACGGATCGCAAAAAAAAAAACTTGTGTATAACTAATATCACTAAAGAATGTGATATTAAAATATTAATAGAATCAGAACAACAGTTAAGGATTATTGCATTAACTTTACAGGCTAATCAAGAACTGCAAAAATGGAAGAAAAGGAAGAGTGGATGTGCATTAGAAGAAAACTACACATCATAATGGCCTTTTTTCAACGAAATTCAATTTGTCTTCCCCTGTACGGCTGCAAGAGAGACGGTTTCTATCATTGTAGGTGTAATGTTCACGCACCTTTATTAAAGAAACCATTAGTTGGCAATATCCTGATATTGCCAGGTAATTTCACCCATAGGAGTCATGAGGTATTATTTTAGTTCTTCTCTTACATCGTTCTGTAAAGTTCCCATATTTTGACGTTCTCCTCCTTGCAATGGAAAAAAATCTCTCTGTGTCGACAGATCCACGGCAGAGGTATGTTGAGCGTGAAGCATTTGAAAAAAATAAATAGTGAAGCAAGCATATGGCGACAACAACATAATCGTCAAAGGGCGGTGATATGTTCATGGGCTTCCGCAACACCCTGCACTTATTGCAAATTAATCCAAATGCATTTTCAGTAATGCGTCGTGCACGTGATAACCTATAGTTCGATATGCGGTTTGGAGCTGGTTGGTTGCTGTAGGGGTATGGCTTCATAATATACGGTCGCATGGCAAATGCATCGTCTGCAACGAAGTAGAAGGACCCAGGAAGTATTCTGCCTGGTAGAGGGACAGGGGGAGGCAACTGCACAGTGCCAGCTTCTGACGCATTATGCAAAGAGCCATTAGCGAACACCCCGCCATCTGGTATCCTCCCATTGAAGCCTACATCGACACGCGTAAACCTGTACTCGGCGTCCACGACTGCTAGAAGAACGATACTGTGCGATCCTTTATGGTTGTAGTGATAACTTCCGCCATCGTAAGGCACCTGTGTTACTACATGCTTTCCATCCATTGCTCCTGAACAACATGGAAAGTTCCAGCGTTCTTCAAATTTTCTCGCATGTTCCAGCCATTATTCTCTTGTAGCAACGAACTGTAAAACAAAGATGAAACATGTATCTACATGTTGAAAACGTCAGCCAATTAAGTTTGGTTCTGTCTCGCACACAAATATTTGCAGGCCGGATAAATTATTTACAAAATACATATTGTCTGCTTAGAAAATATTAATGAAACAAACCTAAGGACTATACGAAGAGGTGTGTGCGATTGCGATCGTTGTAAAGACTATTGTTAAATAAATATGGCTTCTCATCTTTCATAACGATGAAAAGTTTCTTGTCCGTTGGTTAAGTAGTATAGTAATTACTATACCTATATTTCGCTAGAAGTAGTTGAGCCATTGAAGAATCTTTTGCGCGTGTTTTATCAGGCAAAAACTGTCAATGTATTGAGATTATATTATGTAATTGATATGTCAATATCCACTAATTTTAGTTTACTTTTACTGACATGTGACACGCGGCTTCAATACAAGCATCCCCCACCACTACACGACAAACGTATACAATAAGGTCCTCTATGTTGTAGATAGTGAAAACATTGCATTATTACTGGGAAAACGTCTTACACATTAGCAAAATTACAATTGGGAATATTAAACAATTAAACATTGTCGTTCGTTACATTCAGCTTGCGTGCTTTTAATACAAGCATCAACCAATTTCCATAGACAACACTGACTGATTACTTTTGTACTTTCTTTTGAGGTTGCGAGCGATGTTCCACTATGTGAAGAGGAATTACAACCAAACAAAGAAGAAAGTAGTCGCAACTCTACAGCACCACGTACGGGTAAATGAAAACAGCAAAACGCACCTTACTCTGCAGATGATGTCGTATTACAAAAGCCAGTAGGAGTAATGCACAAGCCGCCCGATGAGTGCAACACATTTGGAGAAAATGTTGCTATGGGAATATGCGGTTTCATTTCGGAATTGCCAAGGAAGAAACTCGTGCGTTCCATTCGGAAAGATGTAGTTGATGTCACAGACGAAGGTTACGAGCACCTTACAAGGTCCAGTTCAAGTACAGCTTCACCATTAACATCTCCATATCCCTCTGTTTAATTCAGTTATGCACAGTCACAACAAACAGCCGCATCTCCAGCCGTGGTTTCTCATTCTATAACCACTCACGAATATCAAGCGCAGGAAAGTTCACATTATATGAATTATGGTTTTTTCTAGATGGCTTCCAAAAATCAAGAGCACCAGGTGCTGACTTCCTAAAAGCTTTGTAAAGAAGTACATTGAGACATTATCAATAAAGGTTATATTGAGTAAACAGTGTTATTTCTTACATTTAGATAATACTCTCTAAGGCAGTCGAAAATAGCATTCGTCACTTCTTTTATTATTCGTCCAATAGTACGTGGAGGAATACGAAATATATACTGCAGGCTGTTGTGCGCATCACCTGTATCACATTTATTGACAGTGGTTTGTTACAACAACTGAAGCAGGGTACAATCAATGGAATGAGTTACTAGTAATTTTCATATCCATGTACCTGCTGCTAAAAATCGAAGAGTGACCGAGACACGATCATGAACAGAAATGACCTTCCTCATTGACTATCCCTCTTGGCTATAGTTGGGCCAATTATATCAATGAGGAGCTGCACTTGTACCACAGACATCCTCGTAAAGTTCCTGTATTGTTGTGCATTTTCAATCTGCATCTCTTTGATTATACTTGTGTATACACCCAGTGCCGGACTTCCACCTAGGCGAACAAGACACCTGCCTAGGGCACCAGCCAGGGGNACTGTTTTTTTTTTAAATTTTATTTATCAAGAAAGTTAAATAGGAAAGTACAAATATACAACAGTAATTAAATTAATAAAGGACACAGGACAAGACAGCGTTATTTATTATTGCAGTAGCCAAAATTGGATAATTTTATTGACCCGTGTAAAAAAGATTTGATCTATACTTGATCTAGCATTGATCTAGCAATTTAGTCTAGGAGAAGTCTAGTCCAGTGGACAAATATGGTCGAAAAGTTTTCTATTTTTATTAATTTAGAATTTTTGATGATACATGAAGCATTTCCTGTGTGTTATTGATGAAATTTAGTCTACCCAATTAAAATAGGTTATTTTGTTAAATTACCAAAAGGGGGGCCCGGGCTCTGTAATTACCTAGGGGCCCTAAACCCGGCACTGTATACACCTGATCTGCCACGCCTGTTTATCCACTCTCTAACCCAACGTGTCCTCTGTTTCATTTTTATCTTCGTCTTCAGACGACACCGAAACCGGTACAGCGGCATCGAGTTTCACTTGCTGCTTCCGAGCCTTCACTGGAAATGCGCGTGGATCTTGGCACGACAATTTTCATCATTACCGCTACAGTGTACATGCCCAGGCAAGATCTTTCTCGGCAAGCTCTTGCCGTCACTCGCCAGCATGACAACTTGCGCTGCCAATCCGTCCACATGGACACGCCACAGCAAGTCACCCTGGCCTACTTGTCGGCCGAGAATACTTGCCCGCGTACACGCACCTTTACACTGTATTTCAATTTACTCAGCGTGCCATTGAAAATCCCTCCGCGCGCCACTCTTGGCACACGCATGGAAGTATGCCGACGCATGTTCTAGATAAAACATGCAAGTGAACGAAAGTGGCTCGCAAGAGGCCAGGCCTTGGTGGTGGGGGAGTCGGTGAAAAAAAAAGGGGGGTTGGGGCGAAGCCGCTTCGCTATAGTCTATTCGCGGATCTTCAAACTTTCTGAATTAAACCTTTGAAAAATAACCCCATGTATTACATGCTTGGTTGTTTACTAAATACGTTGTGTATCACAAGCATTTTATACGTCTGTAACATAAAACATTCCTTATTTTTATAAAATCAAACTTTTACATGTAGTATTTTATTTATAATATTTCGCAATTATAATTAATGTAAACAAAAACATGGAGAAAATATATGTGTTGGTAATAACTAGTAAGAAATAGTTCTTACGCAAAGCAGTATTACACTGAGTGCGCACGAATACGGTGCACTGTCCATTTGGTGAAATTTCCTAGCCTTGGTTGAGCTTTGTTTGTGCGAGGCGGAGGAATATACTGGAAGTCGAACTGTATAGCAGGCGTTTAGGAAAGTTGGAAATTACCGCGGGTGGACTACGGCAGAGAAAGCACCGAACTGCTCATTCGCCTGGTGAGGGAGATAGCCCAGGACTTGGCAGGACCTGGGCTTCAGCAGCTCGGCAGCGAGCGAGGTCTATCTCACGGGGGCACACCTCCTTGTGGCAAAGCAGAGCCGCTGCCACGATTGCCGTGTCCCCAGTCCTCGGTCCTCAACGACGTAGCGAGACTCGCACGCAATTCGCTGCACTCTAGATCTGAGAATTGAGCCGAGTAATTGAAAACCAGTGAGAATCGATCGACTGGTAATCAGTGCCAGATATCTAATTAACACGATTGGCTTAATTACACTGATTTATTTGTGGTTCCCACTGAATGTCGAGTATGTCACTGCCATAACGTAACATTTATTTACTTTACCACTGATGTGGGTAATGTGGGTAATATCGATTGTGGAGTGTTGGGTAACTTTCTTGGTATTGTATGAAATTCCCTCTTTATTACACTATTCAGAGTTTGGAATAGGACTTTGTCTGTAATTACAAGCTAGTGTGATTTGTAGTGACACTTTACTTTAGTGTAGTGATGTTGACACTTTCAAAACTCCAAGGAACACTCATCAAATATATTTTACATAGGACAAATGCAGGACCACACAGGAAATTATTTATTCTTACTACCGAGCTACTGGGAATGAAATATATTGTGTGGAGTTTCCATCAGATTTTATTACTTAGGAAAGGGCAAAGAAAAAAAAGGAACTTCAAAGGTGTAGAAAGAAAAAATTAAAGTTGCTGACTCTTTATTAAATAAAACTTAAAAGAAAATTCTCAAATATGTGATTTAATCCTAATATGTAGTCCGACTACTTCGAATTAACCACCATCCTTACAGTATATAATTAGAGGACTGAAAATTCTAAATTAAAAGAAAAAAACTTTATTACTGCTTAAAAAGGTGTTTATAAAGATGCAAAATTAAAATGTTGGTATTCCCAATAGTTAATCTACTGCGTTACTACACATACCGTTTGTGTGAAAATAAATACCACTGTAACTTGTAATTATACTTAAAGTCACTCAAAATAAAAATGAAATCAAAGTTTGCTACCTCCAACAAATTATAACTCAGTTCTATTAGTCTCTCAGGGTGATTAGCCTTAATTAATGTGCTCCGGCTCTAGCGTCAGTCAGCGAGGCTTTGGACCTCTGGTTTATATCATACTCATTAAAATTCTTGCCATCGTACTTGCAATTGTGCCAAATCGTAAAGCAAAATACTTGGTCTACACTTTGAAATACATTTAGGAACAGGTTGTGCCCCTCCCGCCGGCTTTGTAATTGGGTTTGGCGTCACCTCGCTTGTTGTAGGCGTCAGCGGCGACAACATGGCGCCTGGCGCTAAGCGGCGCCTATACAAGAGGTGGCGTCCTAAAACACAAAAAAAAAAAAAAAAAAAAAAAAAAANTGCTTTCGCTCTCTTCTTACTCATGACGTGGCGATCCTATCTGAAAACTTACTTTTGATACATACAAAATTAACCTATCTTAGGCTGGGGCAGGAAATTAAAATTGATTAATCCGGCGATAATTAGTGATGCCTCCTTCTTAATTAAACGGCCCACCAGAAGTGTCACATCCGGCTACCACCTCAAAAACGCATACTAAAACCCAAAACCACTTCCGAAAAAAAAAACGAAAAAAAAAAAAAAAAAAAAATTAAAATCCTAAAAACGAAATACACAAAAAATCTAACTTACAATTAAAACAAAAAATGAAAAAGAAACAACTACACACGAAAAATAAATTGCAATTAATTTCAATACAAAAATGTCTGAAAAATCAAAAATAATAATTATTGAAAATTCTAAACCTGGAAAATGGATGTGTGGATTGCAATTACCATTAAGTTTTACGTTAAATTAAAACAATAAAAACAAAAACTCTTAAGGGCGATTAAAACCAATTATTATAAAAAAATTACAAATCTTAAGAGAAAAACGAATACAAAAAAAAACATTATATCAACATTTACTGTAAATAAAACCTTAAGGAAAACAATCTATAATATACTTATTATAATAGGACACTTGTACCCAGTTCATTTGCTTAATTTTCCAGTCGGCAATAGCTTATCAACTGACTTTCAGTTAGTGTTATGATTGTTATAGCTCATTCGGACTAAGAGTGTGCTATAGTTTATTCGTCCTTTCTTTACACTTTTTAAAATCAAACATTTGTAAAATCGCTTAATTTTTTACAGTTCTGGTTGTTTCTTAAATATGCCATGCATTAAAAGCGTATTATACTTGTGGTAACTTAAAAATGCCTTATATTTGGTTATATTTAATTTTTACTTATATTGTACCTGTCAGTTATAATATTAAATTTATAGATGATGTGAATAACAACAGGGAGAAAATAGATGTGTTGGTAATGTAATGCCTAGTAAGAAACAGTTCTTATGTAAATATTATTAAAGCGAGTGCGCACGAATGCGGCGCGTTGTCCCTATGGTGCAATTTTTTACACTCTGTTAATATTTGTTTGCGTGAGGTGGAGGAAGCCGCTGTAAATGAAACTTTAGCAGGACTTCACAAAAGTTGGAAGTAACCGTGAATGGACTATACAACAGACGTTTAAAGCTGTTCCAACAAACACGTTTCGAAAACTGCCACCAGGTAGCAGTAAATGCTTCGCGCCATCTTGTTTTATATTTCTTTGTTTTTTATTCACGGGTGTTTAGCTGGTTTATTGTTGAGGTGTTGAGTTGAGGCGATTTTTGTTTACTATAGTATATGTGTTTGGTTATCGGTTATAGGAGCAATACTTTCTTCATATTCGTTTTGCATCTATCCGAAATGAAAATCCTTGATTCAAATGAATTTACCTTCAATTTCGCATTCTTGAAATTCCTGTCTCTTGTATTGGATAATTCAGGCCGTTGCTACTGCATGGCACGTGTCTACAATATCGGCGCACATCACATTCACCTCCACGTCCATGTTTACGAATGTTTGCTATAACAAATCGCGCGTGGATCTCGCCGGTGAATTATTCTTCTTCCGCGATGAATCGAGAAGAGGGGACAACCGAGGACTTCACCGAGTGTTGAAACTGTTTCGTGCGTGTCCCGACCTCTACT
>NQII01003165.1:141269-154848 GCA_002778355.1 Clitarchus hookeri | reverse complement strand
GGGGGGGGGGCGTGGTGGCGTAGTAGTTAGACCACCCTCCTCCTATCCTGGCGAACCGGTCTAGATTCCCGGCGGGGTCTCTTCCGGACGGTGCCGCTGGTCGGCGGGTTTTCCCGGGGATATCCCGCTTCCCCCCGCCCCCTTCATTACCGGGCGGTGTTCCATGCTTACCTCACCTCACCCTCATCGGCTACCCAATCTCTCTTGATTCGATGTTCGCCTCGGCGGAATCGACCAAGGAGGTCGCGTTTGGTAACAATAATTTTTTTTTTCCGACGTTAAGTTTTTTTTTTGTTACCGAATCGTTTTGTTGGAACCTCCATCCGGAGGGTGTTGAGAGGACACGCCGGGTCACAACAGCAGAACACCGCGCCGTTAATTCATCCTCCCGGGCGACCTTCCGACCCCNAGAAGGGGAGGCGGGCGGATTTCGGGTGCAGGAGCAATGGGGAACTACCGAAGGGGTTAAGGGTTCGGTTTGTGAGGGGGGAGGGGGGAGTTGTGACGTCGGTGACATCCTCTGGATGTTTGTGGCTGACACGGTACACGCGCGTCCAAAATGCGGTGCGTCGGGCTGGTGTCTGCAAATGGAGGCCCCCTTGTGCAGATCTGGCCATAGCCCAAGTCAAACTTGGGAATTTAAATAACCTCCCTAGTTGTCATGCGCGTTTGATTATAAGCAGTTCTGTCTATTAAAATTTTAAAAATCTATAAAGTATTTTAATGTTTTTGTTTGCAGTGCGGAAATGAAAGTCGATATTTTGTTGCCCAATTATACATTTGGTTACTGAAACGTTAATATGGTCGTTAAAATTATTCAAAGCCAGGTATATACGATATTTATTCTTTTATACAGCTCTGTTAAAAAAAATTTTCTCTACGGATTCCCCTCAAAGGCTGCGTTTTACTATACCGAATGGTCCAAGATGATGTTTCTCCCAACAAGCCATTCCTTATTCGTCTGAAATGAGTGTTATTTTTCTAAGTTTTACACACTCATAAAATAAGTAAATTGTAGGGAAAAAAAAATCATCAGTGTTACAAAATATGCGTTATTTTTTCATATGCATTATAAATAGTACTTTTCTGATAATTTTGGTACTGTGTGTACTGTATTGTAATGTACTGTGCGTGTTGTACAGTCAGGTGCGGTACTCCATATGAAACCACTCTAACTCGACTTTAATGCAGCAAGATAATGCAGAGGAAGCGATAAAGAAATAGGAACGTCAGTGACCATGGCGGACTCCGAACCTTAGGTTCACCGACTGAGTGCTCTACAGATAGAGTCGTGCTGGTTGTAGAGCGCTGAACACCACCAGTCCCGCCTGCTCGTCGCGTGGGCCGGCGTGCATGGCCACGGAGGACCACGACGAGAGCAGTCAATTCGTGCTCGTACGCTGACGAGCCAAAAAAACTGGTACACCTGCCTAATATCGTGTAGGGCCCCCCGAGCACGCAGAAGTGCCGCAAGATGACGTGGCATGGACTCGACTAATGTCTGAAGGTATGCAGGAGGCAATTCACACCATGAATCCTGCAGGGCAGTCCACAAATCCAATCTGCGCCAATTTGAGAAAGGGTTGCACGTCTGTCACGTTTAATGATTCTCGTCAGTCGTCGTTTGTCCCGTTCTTTCACGATCTTTTTCCGGCTGCAGCGATGTCGAAGATGTGATGTTTTACCGGATTCCCGATATTCACGGTACACTCGTGAAATGGTCGTACGCGAACATCCAAAGGTTATCGCTACCTCGGAGATGCTATGTCCCATCTCTCGTGCGCCGACTATAACACCACGTTCAAACTCACTTAAATCTTGATAACCTGCCATTGTAGCAGCTCTAGCTGCCGACCGCATCGCGTTACTCTGATTGGTTCCATGCCGCTGTTATTTGCATACGCACGGCTATATCAGTTTTTTTGGCTCTTCAGTGTATATTCTCTACGCCAAACTTAAGTTTGGAGTACAGTGTCATACTGCTGTAACCCCAGTAGAAAGTTCTAAAGGAATGCCGACATACTTATCTTTACTCGTGAGCAGGACAATCGCGTGCGCGGTAGTGTGCAAATGTAAATGTGTAAGTATTTAGCTTTCGTGTGTTTTAATTCTTTTCGGACCAGTATGACGGACTCGAAATTCAAAGTTTCCGGTGGCGCCCTGCGAAGCAAAAGAGCCGATCCAGCTTTTGTTTGTGGGGGATAACGTAAAAGTAGGAATAAGCGCTCCTGGTATGACCTTTTAATAGGTAGCGGCCACCAGGAGGGGAGGTTTGGTGAGGAAAGCACCTGTTATACCGGGAACTTTGTAACCCCCCGTAGAGAGGAATCAAGGCGTAGATGAAGACTCCTTATAATATTACGAAGGGGTCTTTACTACCTATCACACAGGTCTACCGTTATGTTAACGGTTATGTTAACGATTTGTGACGAAGCACAAGAGGTTAAGTGTCGGTGTTTGGTGCCATAAAAAGACTGAAGGTCGATATGCCCTGCCACGCTGTCAGATCTTTCCGCCAGAGTAAGTTTGGTCAAATAAAGAAGAAGCTTGTGTCGCCACCAAAACGTCATGTTTGTCTGGAAATGTTGGATGGCTCCAGTTTACATAAAATAGTTTAGAAAATTTAATAGGCTCTAAAGTTTTTTTTTTTTTTTTTACGTGCCCAGCCAATCAGAATAGTGCATGACAAAAATGGCCGTTTCCGATATCACATAACTTTAAAATGGCGACCAACGGTTGGAAACGAAATAAAGTTGTGAAGTTAATTACTTTATATAGAAGCTATTTGAGCATGAATGATATTTGAAATGATTAATTCCCAATAATATTAACAACTCAGAGGCATTTCATTTCATGGCGCAGTAAACAGCTCTGATGAATAAAATTTCAACCAAGCAAAGAAATAAAAAACAAAAAACCACATTCGTTATATTTGTTTCTGTAGAGGACAGCACGAAAACACAACAGATTAAAAAAAAAAAAGATTCGGATTTCAAACTACATCCTTTCAGTAAAAAAAAAAAAAATTGCTAAGTGACACATTTTTAAATACATTCAAGATTGTTTGATGCAATATGTTAAATGGGAAAGTTTGATAGTCGTATTTTGTTTTCAAAATTTATTGTCAAATATATTTGAAGGCGAAAATTGCGACAGTGTGACACGGGCTTAAAGGAGGGACAAGGACGTCTGTCTCACCGCCAAGGGTGAAGACATTCATCCCCAAATCGCCGTTCTGGGACCACCCTCCTGGGGAAACTGTAGTCAGCTACCCCCTCCCCCTCTGTAACTGTCCTTTCACCCCGCGATGTCCACCACACTTCGCGTTCACGCCCACCTTCTCCGATATGCTCCATTCCTATTGTCTCTATCTTGGAGCCTGAGTGGGGTTACCGTCAGATGTTTTTAAATTGCCGCAACCCCGCTGTGTCAGCCAGACCCGGATATGCCACGAGCTTTTGCAGACTGCTGCGTTTGTGGTTGCTCCGTTGTATTTCCAGTGGTTCACGAACTTTGTTTGTGATATTCACTGGCCGTATTTCTGCCTCTCACGGCGTCGCTCTTCGTGTTTCAATCGAAACAACAGTGATTTAATCGATTAAGTTTCTGTAAATGATTTCCGTCTTGTGAATGTGCGTGAACATTTTTTATTGTTTAAATTTTTGTGACGAATAGATGACAATTGCTAAATATTTTCTTTCTGTGAAGTTTAATAATAGTGTCTCGGTTATAATTGATAGATTTGTATTGTGTGCAAATTTTAAACTTTAGTAATTTTTTAATGCCCATTTGCCCATTAACATATCACTTTTAGCTAAACAAATAATTGTTCCCTGATATATTTAAACAAAGTAGGGTTAAAAAGTATAGTAGGCCCTATGTTGGAATTAAAAATATAGATAAACTTACTAGAGTCAAGTGATACACATTACTCTTCTTCAAGAACAAAGTTATATCGCTTCAAGTAATTCAGATTAATATTATTATTATTATTGATTGAAACCATCCCATTTGTAAGATGGCAATTAAAAACGACTTTTTAAAGAAAATCAATGAGATAAGTTTTACTGTTAACAGTTGCGTCTTCGTCTAAACGAGAAAAAAATTCCAGCTAGCGATAGGCCAAGAGAAAAGTAGGCATACATGACGTTCAAAATTGGATCGTTGCAAACTTAACGCTTGCGTAATTCCTGAACTTCCAATAAGATAATATCCTTTAGAGCCGTTTAACTTGGCCAGGTTTTGTTTAAGATTTAGGTTGTATTTTTTGTCGAAGTTTGGATTGTACTTTCTCATTAGTACGTGACCGCGATAGCATTCCCAAACAGGAAACTTCTCTGCTGAACTAATTAATAATTTTAGAGTTGGCATTCTAAAAACTAAATTAACTGGCCCGAAATAACATGTCTCTCTGTATCCAGTATTTGCAATTTTACATGGTGAATTCGTTAACTGGAGACGGCATTTGTGTTTTTAATGCTTTTAAAAGGATATAGATATTGAACTAAATACGGACTTAGTAATTGTTGAGTACATTTTAAATTGAGTTATTTTCCTGTTACGTCAAACGTCATAATTTATGTAAACTAACTGTTATACTGTGTTCTGTTTTTATCTGTAACTATTATTTTTTTTATATTGTTGGTATCGTAGGATAATAAATACCATAACTAATTATTTGTTACTCACGTATGCTATTTTATTCAATATGTCGTTACGAGAAGATGCATAAACATACGAGCTCTCTATTTTTGTTATGGCTAGTCCTAACTCGATCATATTTTACGTTGCACATATTCCTATAAGCCAATGTCATTTTTTTGTAAATTGTATTGCAGAAAATGAGAGCAATAAAATAAAATAATAAAAAATTCCTTCCTTAAAAAATTTTTAATCAGTTAAATACATAAACCATGTCGCAAGTAAACTTTACACAGAACATCGTTTGTAATCAGAAATCAGAGGAGAAATGGCACCAACATCAAGTAACGTTAAGAGAATGAATACTAGAAACTGACCAATTAAGGCGTGAGATAACATAAATGTCGTTAGTTATAATACTTATTTTCCGGAAACAACTTCAAATATAATTTTGAAGCATTTTTGATGATACTTTTTACTCGGTAATGGCGCAAGTACACTGGAAGAAAATCGGTTTTAGTGGTTACAAAAACTATATTTTGTTTGATTCTTTCCAAGGCGAAATTTTGTTGCTGGCAAAAAAAAGGAAAAAGAGATCGTGGTGCACAATAAATAACACATAGGTTGTAATGTACCGAAGGCATTTAGTGCCCACCAACATATCCGTTTATTTAAAAAATTGTTATTGGCTGCCATTAAATATAAAGTTGGCAGCAATAGCATTCATGTCATCGCGACTGAGAAATTGCATCCGTTATATTCTGCGCAGGTAAGCTGGCGTAAGTGTCCTCCTTCTGTCTGGCTACGACGCCACATTTGTCCGTGTTCGCCTCCTTGCGTCAGACTACGAACTTGTTCGTGAGGAATATTCTTCAGAAATTCTGGATTGATTACATGACCTCTTTATTCCATGTGCGTAAATGTCACGCACAAATGATTCCAGACAATTATGTATTACGTTTCCGTGAGGTGGAGTGTTCAGCCTTGGCGTGTGTGCCACCTGGTAGATATCTGGTGGGTGCATGTTCCTAGTCAAGGCTATCAACATCGAGCGTGGTCGTGCGGTGATAACACATTGGACTTGCATTGAGAAGAGACCTGCTCGATACATTGTCCGTCCATTGTGATTCCAGTTTCTGATTGTTGTTCGAAATGACTGCAGGCCATCGCCGGTTCTTCAGCAAACGCCTTGCTTGATTCCTTCCTTGAGCCTGTTGTCGACGAGCCAAATCTCGCAACCCACAAACACTTTTGAAAGATCTTGTATTACTGCTATAATCATAACATTTTTGCTGCTGCTAAGGGTTGGTTCACAATAAAAAAAACGTAGGCACAGAGCGTAGGACGTAACAGTAGAACAGTGGAGCAGGAGAGGTCATTTAGGGGGCATTTGTGGAGCAGTAGGGGTTATTTAGGGGTCGTTTGTAAAGCAGAAGGAGTCATTTGCGAAGCAGTAGGGGTCATTTTCTGAGTAGGAGGGGTCATTTAGGGGTAATTTTCGGAGCAGTATGGGTTATTTAGGGGTAATTTTCGGAGAAGTATAGGCTATTTAGGGGTTATTTATGGGGTCATTAAGGGGTCATTCTTGTGAGGGGTTGGTAAGGCAGTAGTCAGTTGTCTGCTTTAAGTGTGACCATGAGTTCAAGCTGAGCAAAGAACTTATCTGGAAGAAACTGTTAAATATATAACTGCATGGTAATGTGATCAAGGAACTAGATAAAATGCCGGGTTGAATTGAGGCATAAAAATAATGAAATCTCACTGATGAAATGTGTTAGTAAGGGCAAGGTTCCCTGATCATCCCCGGTCTGCTGGACCTGGCTCAGAGCCTCCAATCCTCTTTTACTGATCTGAGGATCAAGTGGCTCATTCTGCTAAGATCCTCGAATCCTCTTGCTCGCCTGAGGACTTTTCGGCTTTTGCTTCGAGGAGCTTTGGATCAGCTTTTCTCATTTTTCCATTTTTTTCGAAAATATTTTGGTTAAAAAAATTAATTTTTAGTGAAATAATTGATTTTGGAGGTGATGGCCGCCGGTTGACCAGAATGACAGAGTAGGAGGTGACGTCATCCAATATGGCGGACGAATCCTGAATCCTACTCATGAATCATGCGCCAGAAGTAACTTGATCATACTACGTATATGATCTGACTATTTTATTCCATCACAGTCGACAACAGGATGGCTTTAACTTAAATGTCCCGTGAGAGCCGTAGAGACAAGTTGTGGACACTACAAGTGTGTGTGTGTGCGAAACACGTGATTGTGTTCGAAGTCAAGGCATGAGGTATAATTTGCATGTAGCGAGCTTTATTCCAGTTCGTAACTACAGCAAGCGCGTGAGCAATAAATGGAAATATTAATTAACATGGTAACGACTTGTTATCGGAAGTAGCAGGGCGTGTATGTATACGTGCAATTCATGTAAATATAAATTAACATGTTAACTACTTGCTATCGGAGCCAGCAGAACTCGTGGTGAGAGTTTTACCTGTGTGGATTTAAGTGTCCTTTACATTCCCAACATCCATATCAGAGTGTCTGTAACTTAATAAATGAGTAGATATATAACGTTTGAGGCCCAACATGATTTATTTCAATAATTCGTTTTACTGAATGTTATTTCTTCACAAATAAAAAGACTTTCAGTGATATTCGCGTGTCGTGTAACTCACGCGAAGACAATAGGAGCTGAAGAACTCGAAGAGAATAAAGTGTTAAAATCTCACTTTCAGGCCTGTCAGAGCCACTCAACTCTTTAGGAATGTAACAAAAGCCAGACAGGTTTACCTTAGCAAATTATGAATTCTCTTTGGGAAGGGAAGAATGGTTAAGTGTGGAGGCAAGGACGAAGACCGAACAAGCAAATGTCAACATTTTTGTTACAAATAATACCGTTATCGCCTACAGGAGATTACGCTCTTGATACTTACGACGTATTACATTTTTCTCATTATTAGGTAATGCTGCGGTTTCTTGAAGTAGTGCAAGCTACTGAAACAATTAACAGTAACTATTATTGACTTGATATTTACAGACAACTGTTTAGATAGGAACTTCAATTCGTTTGTTATGGGCCCGTAGATGTTCCACACTAATTCCTGCTTGTAAAGCTTTCCTGCATTTTACATTTCCACGGACTCTGTACAAATTGCTATACTACGAGCTCTCCAATGTTTTACTCGAATGTTTAAAAGTCACCACTTGCTGCAGCTGCAGTTTCAAAGTTAACGCCAAATATGACAAGCTACTTTTATATTCAGATGTCACATTTTAATTTACTCTATCGTTAAGAACAGCAAAGTTTAAAGTATTTCGGTGTTATAGATGCATTGCCGTGAGCTGTATGTTGCCAAGGAGTTTCGCTGTAGTGATATAACACATATTTCTCTATCCACCGTTCATCCTTTGGACACGAATGTAAGTTATTTCAAGTGGGATACGCGTCATAAAGCAACTGACAAACAGCTAGTAATTTCGGTTGCGAGAAATTTTGCACGACAGATAATACATGTGTCAGCTTCCTGCTTATCACGGTCTCTACTGGCCTCCGTTGCAAGCGACTGAATAATCAATACAGTGATGAGGTCACTGCCTAAGTACTCAGAAAATCTATAATTACAAAGAATAGTAACACTTTGCACTAAAAAGCTCTTGTGCGAAATATTCACCCATTAGTACTTGATAATAATAAAATATGTTAGATCAAAAATAACAAGTTTATAAAAGGTTGTAACAAAAATTGTACAAAAATCTGCGCACTATTAGGAAATCTTGTAAAAAATACTCTAGCATAAAAAAACATCACGAATCTTTGCGAATCAGAAAGCAGACAAAAAATGACGAAACAACGCTTCCGTTTTTGCGATGCGAGGTGCAATAATTATGCAAAACACAGCACATCTCTTGACAAATCTGCGCGTACGAGAGCTGACAGCTGTGACCTGTAATAACGCTGTTCATCACGGGTATCAATTTTTGGAGGTTTTTAATGTTTTAGGCAAAGCTTTAGGCGGCCAGAGATTAATGCGTTGCAAAATGAGCACGTACGTTACGATAGCACTTCACGTCAAGCCAAGCATAATACAAAAGCAAACTAATAAAGCATGAAAGTTTTTTTTTCCCATGTCCCATGGAAATGGGTAAATGTGAGTGTATATACGTATGCATGAAGTGTATACACTGAAGAGCCAAAAAAAAAACTGGTATAGGCGTGCGTATGCAAATAACAGAGGCATGGAACCAATCAGAGTAACGCGATGCGGTCGGCAGCGCCTGAAGACAACAAGCGTCTGGCAAAGTTGCTAGATCGGTTACTGCGGCTACAATGGCTGGTTATCAAGATTTAAGTGAGTTCGAACGTGGTGTTATAGTCGGCGCACGAGAGATGGGACATAGCATCTCCGAGGTAGCGATAAAAGTTGGATTTTCGCGTACGACCATTTCATGAGTGTACCGTGAATATCGGGAATCGGGTAAAACATCACGTCTTCGACATCGGTGCGGCTGGAAAAAGATCGTGAACGAACGGGACAAACGATAACTGACGAGAATCATTAAACGTGACAGACATTTAACCCTTTCTCAAATTGGCGCTGATTTAAATGCCTCCTACATACCTTCATACATTAGTCGAGTCCATGTCACTTCGTCTTGCGGCACTTTTGCGTGCTTGCGGGGGTCATACACGATATTAGGTAGGTGTACCAGTTTTTTTGGCTCTTCAGTGTATTTATGAATACGTACACGTGGGTCTAGTGCGTTACTATGAAAAACGAATGAACGCTCGTGGTGTCTCGTGTCAGCTTGCATACTAGGTTTCACGTCATAAAGAACTAACATGGTGATGACTCGAAGACACCAAATATTTTCCAGAAAGTGTGCTTACTAGAAAACTATTGTATGTTTTGCAAACCCTTTAAATGTAACATTTTGACATTCTAACGTAAATTTTTCTACTAATATTTGAACAATTTAAATATAATATTATAAACTTTTTGATATATAGCAGAACGTACTCTTGAAGGTCTATCTCACTTAAGTGCGAGCCATTTAAGCTATCAATTAAAAAGTGTAACTTTTTAATAATTGTTAAATAATATATTTATATTAATTTCATTATTTAATATTTGATAGTGAATATGTTTTAGTATAATATGAATTACATTCATTCAGAAAAAAACTCCCAATATTGTATTGGTATGTTCAAAAGCCAATACACGTTAACGAAACCACTAAGCTTCACGCAAAATATAAAAACATGGTTGATAAAAATATAGTACTCTTCGGTCTCATATAAAGGTGAAAACTACCCTATTACAAGTATAGTGATCTGCTAAATGAGTTTTATTATCTGCCAGCATTTTATAGTCCATTCGAGGTTACTTCCAACTTTTCTGAAGCGCTGCATAAGTTCTATTTTCAAATAGTTCCCCCGCCGCATGCATACAAAGCTTAACTGAGTCTAGAAAATTACACGAAAGGGACCACGCACCGCATTCGTGCGCGCTCACTTTAATAATATTCTGCATAAGAACTATTTTTTGCTAGGTATTACCGACAAAACTATTTTTTCTCTCCGTTTTTAAATAATTTTATTTACAAATGAAATATTATAATTTATAAATAAAATAAAAGTAACAATTCAATTAAAAATAATAATAATGATGGCGTGTGGGGAGTGCACCCAGGGCAAGGCAACACCCTCCGAGTGACGGTCTTTCCAGCTGGGACGCGTAGGTGACCGTCATCCCCGGGCATGACAGAGGTGAAGCCCTAGAATGGAGCGGCGCTGGAGTGCAGGGGTGGGGGAAACGGCAGGACCCCGAGAAAACCCACCGGCAAGCGGCATCGTTAAGTACGATTCCCACATGCGAAAATCCGGGAGTGAACCCGCCGGGGATCGAGCCCGGATCGCCGTGGTGGGAGGCGAGCGCCCTGGACACACCGTCACCGCTGCCACTTCAATTAAAATATATATTATCCATGTTAACAGGAGCGTAAAACGCCTGTGATACGTGGCGTGTTGAGGAGACAATTAAGACCATCATACATGGGGCGGGTTTTTCAAAGGTTTAACTTAAATGTGTGAAGAAACCCGCGAATAGACTACAGATGTCTCAGTGCTGTACGCACTCAACTTGACATAATTTCACTATTGTCTGTTGTAGACGGGAAGGGCGAAGGAGTTGAATGCACATCGATATTGCCATGCAAATTTGAGATGTTCATAACTCGGCATGGAGTCATTCAGGGCGTATGAAACAAACCATTGCTAAATGACGAAAGCACAGTGTAATACCAAAATACGCCACTCGCCGAATTATAAAGTCAATTTTGCAGGTCCTTGGTAATAACACAAACCATGTGTTTAAATGCAGTTCTTAGTAAATCAATAAGAATGCTTCAATTATAGATCATGCTAGTTCCAGGCTTCTTATTGCTATTTTAAAACGGTAGTGTTTCAACCGCAATCTGAATATAGCTGAATTATAATGGACTTACTTGAATTACGTATAATAACAAGTATTAGGTGTAAATTCATTCTTAAATATGCTTTGCTAATAAGTTTTATTAGAGCTAGCATGCGAGTTTTAACGATGTAAATTTATCTCCTATCAACTTTTTGACAAACTCTGCAGATGCCATAATGAAGCATAAAAAATTCACACTGAATTATTACATTAGACATTATGAAAAATATGCATAAACGTATGTATAGGTACAGAGATATATATGTAAGTATTATAATTAGTTTTGAATTCCCAAGCCTTTTCTATAACAGAAGCATCACTTGTTATAACGTTGCAAAGAAATGAACTTACATGGTTAAGTCTCGCATGTTTATGAATGATTGATTCTGATGAAGATACATATTTTAATAATTCATTGTTGGCACGGAATACCTTGCATCTATCAGTACAGTTCCCAGCGGTAGAAGTAGTGCGTAAAGATCGAAGTATTTTTTTTTTTTTTGTTACTGATTTTGAACGGTTTTTCAAATGAAGCATTTTTGGTGTATGAAAATAATGATATGTACAGTTGCAGATTACTTACAAACATTTTTTTTATGGGGTTTTTCTTTTCAGGACAGTTTTCTCCTGTCCCCTTGAATCCGCTGCTGTTTTCTCGTAACAACATTNAGCAAACAAAGCGCGAACTAAAAAAAAAAAAAAAAAAAAAACAACCACACGGAAAATTACGACAACCGAATAAAGGACTCCCAAGCGGGTGTAAAATATAATAATAAGAAAAATGGGGTGTGTCTGTGCCGGGGACACACTCGTAGGATTAACGTGAAACCACCTGCGTTAGCGGGCAACACTTTCTTGGGATATGATGAATTGAAAGTAACGAATTGCTTCAATTGGTTTCGTTGCTTAAATATCGACAGATCTATAGTCCGTTGACGGTTACTTCTGACTTTTCTGAATCCCCGCTTAAGTTCTGCTTCCAGGATATTCCTCCGCCTCGTGCAAACAAAGCTTAACCGAGTGTAGAAAATTACACCAAAGGGACAACGCGCCGTATTCGTGCGCACTCAGTGTAATAATATTCTTCATAAGAACTAGGCTATTTATTATTACGCTATTCTTCATAAGAACTAGGTTATTACGCATTACCAACACACCTATTTTTTTCATTTATTTTATTCATATTAATTTTTAACGAAATATTATAATTTGTAGGTAAAATATAAGTATAAGTGTAGTTTATTAAAATAATAAGGTACTTTTATGGTAAAAATATATATATAACTTTTGTGATACGTGGCATATTTAGGAAAGAACATGCACGTCAATACATGGGGTGATTTTTTTAAAGGTCTGATTCAAAAAGTGTGAAGAAATCCCGAGTAGACTTTAAACGAAATTTTTCGTCTGGCGCCGAGATGAGCGCGCTAGCACTTAGGAATCTCAGGATGTACTGCCCCGGAAATGCTCACCTCCGCCCAACATTGTCGTCAGTCGCCGCGGACCCCCACCCGCGTCTCGCGCATGCGCGCCGCCAACTCAAGGCCACGCTGCATCGCAGTCGTATACCAGATCGAACGAGACCTCATCTGTTTCAATCGTGTTATTATTCACGAAGTTGTGGTGTCGGAGTGGATCACACTGCAAATGTTACATCGCCATTTCCGTCATGATATATTCTATTCGCGGTTTCTTCACACTTTTTTATCAAACATTTTAAAAATCACCCAACTTATGACGCGCTAGATTGTTTCCTAAATATGCTATGTAGCACCAGCGTTTTATACTTGTGTTTATAAAAGTGCCTTATTTTTGGTTAAATTTAAATTTCATTCATATTGTATTCNCCACCAGCGTTTTATACTTGTGTTTATAAAAGTGCCTTATTTTTGGTTAAATTTAAATTTCATTCATATTGTATTCTTTAATTGTAATAATTCATTTATAATTAATATGAGTAAAAACCGTGATAAAACATGTGTGATGGCAACGCATAGTAAGAAATAGTTCTCACGCAAAATGATAACACACTGATTGCGCACGAACGCGGTGCGTTGTCCCTTTTAGTGTAATTTCCTAGACTTGGTTAGTCGTTATTTTCACAAGGCGGAGGAATATTCTGGAAGTAGAACTTTAGCAGGGCTTCAGAAAATTGTGAAGTAACGGTGAGTGGACTATATACCTCATATGTCGGTCTGATTTTAAAGACGTATTCGCGTAAAATAAAAGAAAAGGGAGGGGGGAAGGCAATGAGAAGAGAGTTTGCTTTGTTACGCGTTGTAGACATAAGTCGGCATGTTTACGTGAAGTCGCTGTACCACGGGCCGCTGTTATTGCGGCCGGGAACTGTGTAAGAAGTCAGCCGGGGCCAGCGCACGCGAGGGGCATAAACCATCCGGCGAGTTGGGAGGGTGGTGGGAGGTTTAATGGAGGAGGGGGAAAGGGGTGAAAGTTGAGGTTTGGGAG
>NQII01003165.1:123479-141121 GCA_002778355.1 Clitarchus hookeri | reverse complement strand
GCGCCTTGGAAAGGCCGTTTTTAGCGGTTTTGGAGTACTCTGAATTGATGTTTCTAACGTGCGTGATTTTTTGAAAGTACTTAACAGCTCTCGTCTGAAGTGTGTGTTCTTTTCGTAGATCAGCACGTTGGACGCACGNTTGAAAGTACTTAACAGCTCTCGTCTGAAGTGTGTGTTCTTTTCGTAGATCAGCACGTTGGACGCACGTTTAATAGCTTCGTTGAAAAACGTGTATTTGGAACACTCTGCAACGCAGTTCAAGCGCCAGGCAGACGGGCGCCTTAAATCGCCTGTAGCATCCGCAGTGCGACGTTACAAAGGTCGGTATCGCCGGTTCCTAGTTAACTTAACTGTAAAGCCTCGTGGATCATTCAGCCTGACAGGCAATATACTTGGCCGAATTCAGGGGAACCGACGTGCCGTGACGAATACAACCCCTGAACGGTGGGGTGAAATTTTCCCCGTTACAAGCTCGGGCGGAAGCTACCGCGAGACCTGCTACCCAAGCCTGCATGCGAGCAGGTATGTAAGTTTTCTATGGAATAAGCTGTCATCCTATACTGGCTGCCGCACTAGTAGAGATGAGTGCATTTCTTATGGTTTTGCTTTTGCAGCTGTGGTTCAGGAGCAGTTTTCACTCATGACAGCGTTGCCCATTTATAAACAGAGCCTAACAGTTTTCTTGTGGTAATTTAAACATTTGTGTTAAATAGGCGCGCATGATTACCATAATTTTCACNACAGAGCCTAACAGTTTTCTTGTGGTAATTTAAACATTTGTGTTAAATAGGCGCGCATGATTACCATAATTTTCACCAAAAAAAAATGCTGTTTTAGAATCGGTAAACATTTTCATGGCTTTTGTTTACTTTTTAATTTTATTTAACGGTCTGGTCGCTCTTTCTCAAAACAAAATAAACACAATTGCAACTATCCTCAATACCAGACTCCACCACCCTATCTNGGTCTGGTCGCTCTTTCTCAAAACAAAATAAACACAATTGCAACTATCCTCAATACCAGACTCCACCACCCTATCTCTGATTGGCTAAAATTTAAACCATTGAAAATTGCACGTTGCCATTTACGAAAGTGCCCATAAAAATGTCCAGCAATTTGCCAAATATTCCATAGAACCATTCATACAAGCAGTCATACAGGGTTGCATGGAATATTTCAAGGAATCTTCAACCTTGGCACATGGGATTTTTTGAAGCGCCGTATCTCACTGAATACGACTAGAGCGTATGTGCAGTATTGGACAGTGGTTTTTCCAGAAGTGCTTACTTTACCTTGGCAGCAATAAACACCCTGTAATAACACAGCTCATCCATGTACACAGAAGCGAATTGGCGTGAATGTTATTTTGATGTGAGCGCTATTCGGTTGCATAATGCTTGCGCGAGGCTTTAGGAAAGGTCCTTAATGTTCGAATGTTTCATGCTGTGAAGTTTCCCCCATCGGTTGGACTGGCCTTTAAGTTCCTCGCCTGTCGCTGATTGGCGAGCCTCTGTTGCTGTGGCAATATCAGTCATTTTGCCGACATGTGTCGCTATAATTCGCGATACACCACCATAGTTTCTCCTTCTGTATGCTTACGTNTATCAGTCATTTTGCCGACATGTGTCGCTATAATTCGCGATACACCACCATAGTTTCTCCTTCTGTATGCTTACGTTCCCAAGCGTACAAACTTTTGAGTGGATTTTAGTATGATTTTAATAAAATATTTTCCTAAAGTACAATTTTATAAAACAAAAGTTTTACGCGAATAAATATTAAATGATTTTAATGTGTTGGTTTGAGCGTTACCTTGGCAGTGTGAAATACATAGTTGACAAATAGCTACATATCAAAATAAAAACTAAACAACAACTAGTAATTTAAATTACAATAATTGATAGTAGTAAATAGGAGACCCGGAAGGCCTAATGGGCTAAGTGGGTTATAGTGTTTTCACTTCTTTATGTATGCTTACGTATTCTGTGATGAAATCTTCACGGTCACAAGCGGGCTGGTGAAATTAAGTCTAGCGTATTTCAGGTCCTTAGGTAGAAATGTATCTACAAGCAACGTAAACATTTAAGGGACCTCATAGTAAAAAAAAAATAAATTTAATGCCTCAAGGTTACATTGCGATGGCGATGGAAAATTGCATATAAAAGCTTCGCGTGTGTTCTGTTTCCTCAGAATTCTAAGCGGTAAATATAGGGTTTTAACACAGCAATCTGGTCACAAAAGGTGCAGCATCATCGCTATAGTTTAAAACCACGATTTACAAAATAATAAACATCGTTAACAGACGACTATTTACAACGATTTTCGCTGACTTCGACACTTTAACATATATTTTTTAATAACCAGATTTATGAAGTGACAAAAAAATATCGATTTTCATGTATGTCCTGATATAAGATTTACATAGAAATATTGCGTTTTTTTTTAAATTAAAATATATACAATTGCTTACAATATGACATGGCAACTAGGAAGGGACATTAACCGATCGCCGAAGAGGATATTAATCATCTTGATAAAATATTACTTAATTTTTCCTACCCCGTGAAGTATAAAATACTAGACACTTTACAAGTTGATATGTTTAATAACATTTCATATTTACGCAGTGAATCACATTTTCATTTATATGTGTGTTTTGTTAATGGATTCTCAAATGATTTTTAACGGGGTATTTTACCTTCAAATTTGGATTTATTTTTGTTTCACCGTAATTTACTTTTCAAANCTCAAATGATTTTTAACGGGGTATTTTACCTTCAAATTTGGATTTATTTTTGTTTCACCGTAATTTACTTTTCAAAGAAAATATTTTTTAATGAGGGCTGTCAGGACATATGGCATATCTTAACACGTATCTGTGAGTCCACAATATTTTATNGTTTTTAACGGGGTATTTTACCTTCAAATTTGGATTTATTTTTGTTTCACCGTAATTTACTTTTCAAATAAAATATTTTTTAATGAGGGCTGTCAGGACATATGGCATATCTTAACACGTATCTGTGAGTCCACAATATTTTATNGAAAATATTTTTTAATGAGGGCTGTCAGGACATATGGCATATCTTAACACGTATCTGTGAGTCCACAATATTTTATCTGTGTTTCATTTTGTTGCGTCTGTGACTGTAATAACGGTTAAATCGTTATGTATTATTTTTCAGTCTCGTTTGAGAAAACACAGAATGAAATCTGTCCATTCTGACGGTTACAGGAATTCAGTAAAGTAGGTCTGTGTGAAATAATAGTGTTTGAATTATAATATTAAACTGTGGTAGTAAGTTATAAATATATATTAATAAACACAAGATGCGAGGATACCATCACGGTATAGGCAGTGACGTCAGAAATCTCACACACCTCTGACTGCACATTATTGTTGAAAGTTATGACAGAATCATATGTAAACCGACTTTGGACAGTATGAGTATATTTAACATTATTACTTTCCATCTCTTCAAAGTTTAAAACAAAAAAAAAAAAAAAAAAANAAAAAAAAAAAAATACACATGAAACACACCTCCCATAGTCTATTCCCGTTAATTCGAACTTTTCTGAAGCACTGCTGAAGTTCTTCTTTCGGGATATTCCTCTGTTTCATGCAAACACAACTTAACCGAGTCTAGACAATTGCACAAAAGGACTACGCACCGTATTCGTGCGCACTCAGTGTAATAATATTTTGCGTGAGAACTATTTCTTACTAGGCATTACCAATTCACCTATTTTCCCCTGTCTTTGTTCATATTAATTATAAATTAACTATTTTGATTTATTCATAAAGAAAAAAAAAAGTTTAATTTACCTAAAAAAAAAAAATAGGTACTTTTGTGTTAACAGACATATAAAACGCCTGTGATGCATTCCATATTTAAAAAACAGCAAAGGACGTCATACGTGAGGTGATTTTTCAAAGGTTTGATTGAAAAAGTGTGAAGATACGGAGGATAGACTATAGATTCTGCAATAATAATAATAATAATAATAATAATAATAATTGAAGGTGATACATTAATCTCACTGAAAAATCTGGTTACTGTTGATTGGGGACAGTAACTAATAATCATTCCTCTCGTTAAAATTGCGTTCCGCGGGAATATGAGCTAATTACGCGTTTCCATGCATTTCAGGTACGTATCAATCCGCATATTGTTCTTGGGAACGACCACGCCATACGCAGCGACGCACAAATCACGCATCGCACGTGCGCGGAATGTTTCTGTAGGTTATCGGCTCGGAATATCGTCGGCGCCGATTGGTTTAACAGGTCATAATTTAACGCCACGTGATGTGCCTCGCCTCGACAGCTGCGACGATAAACACACGTGGAAAGGGGAGGTGGTTGGAGGGGGGGAGAAGCGAGCGAGCGATCAAATGCTATTAATATTCCGTCTGCTGATCGCGATGAGATAGAGCGACAGGAATCAACGGACACCGCTCTTGATGTTTGGGCGAGGGAGAACTGGAAATGAGGGGCCGTGCAGACTGTATTGAATTGCATGCCGGCGAAATTGCAGGAAATTATTGCCAATGTATGCTAAACTTTTCTGTTTCGGAAATCGAACTTTTCCTTGGGCAGTGCCGATAAAAAAAAAACACTTGCCCCAACACAGACAGAATATGTTTACAATTCATAACATTTCCTGTTTGCTTTAGAAATGGTTATTTGATTTCACACAAAAAATTTTTTTTTCACAAAAACACGCTAAATTGTACGTAATTACTGGTTTTCTAAAACAAACCAATTGTCTTAAATGCATCACTGAAATGCTTAGATGTGATGCAAACTGCAACGTCNTCTGTTTCGGAAATCGAACTTTTCCTTGGGCAGTGCCGATAAAAAAAAAACACTTGCCCCAACACAGACAGAATATATTTACAATTCATAACATTTCCTGTTTGCTTTAGAAATGGTTATTTGATTTCACACAAAAAATTTTTTTTTCACAAAAACACGTTAAATTGTACGTAATCACTGGTTTTCTAAAACAAACCAATTGTCTTAAATGCATCACTGAAATGCTTAGATGTGATGCAAACTGCAACGTCNTACTGGTTTTCTAAAACAAACCAATTGTCTTAAATGCATCACTGAAATGCTTAGATGTGATGCAAACTGCAACGTCACTTAAGACAGTAAAAGCGCAAATCTTCTTTAAGATTATCCCATATCTCCATGTGAATGTAGACTAGATACCGACATACCGACATAAAATAATAAGGTCACACAAGAATTTTACGTTTGTTTCATAGACGTTAGTTTGTTGAGCGAGGTGGCTTATATTTTCTTTTTTTAAAACACTTTTTATTTTGCTACAGCATGCTTCCAGATTATATACTTCTTTCGTATGTCGCTGTTGTAAGGCTGATTTACAACAGACTCAGCAAGAAACGCATAACTGAACCACATCAAAGTACAACTGCTTAAATGTATGTAAGTTGCTTGTGTGTGATATTTTAACTATCAACACGATGGAATAGAGAAATTAAAATTTTTGATATATAAATTTTTGTTAACCAGCCTTTGGTTATTTTCTGAGTTGTGTTGTAACGTCGTAAATTTGGGCCATATGCATACTTTTATTATTTACTTATTTATGTATTTTCAGGACGTTATCTGTTTTCATGAATGTTATTTTTGATTGGCACATCAATTATGTTAATTAGTATGTAATTTCAGTGCTCTTGTAATTTACAGATTTTATTTTGTTTTGCAACACATTTATATATCTTTCCAGTCTGTTGTATTTGTAATGTGTTTAGAAGACCCTAGTCTCTGAGCTGTTGTTGATCCGTTGCCATTGTAACTAAGTGACGTGATGAATAAAATTATTGCCTCTAGCACTCTCGTTATTGGTGAGTTTTCTACGGCGTTATGAAATTTTTTTTAACGAGATTCTTAGCCATCTTGGTTTTCGACTGCAGGACACCGACCCGCGTGGGTTTAGTCAGTAGGAATTTTAAATTAATTTTAATATATGGGCATGAGTTCGCGCCTGTGAACAGGCCGTCTCGAAAGAGACAACGACGCGAGAGCAAATGAAATCTTGTTTGAAAATTGATCACACATTTCATGTCAGAAATAATTTGATAGCGGATACTAATTAAATTTCCCCCTTTGCTTGAAACGTCTCTGCTGAGTAATGATTTTTCAGTAGGAAGTAGATATTTTTCTAGTGATATTCTTTTNCCCCTTTGCTTGAAACGTCTCTGCTGAGTAATGATTTTTCAGTAGGAAGTAGATATTTTTCTAGTGATATTCTTTTCATTAATAATTGATTTTTGTTGTGTTATTCGTGAGTGTTCTTCTATCACATGCATTTGTCTCTACTCTGTATTCAGTCTCTCCACCGTTACTTGACGTTAGAGTGTACTTATTTATACGGGAAATCTGGTCACTGTTTTAAAAAAACGTTCGTTTGCTTTGTTTCGGCTGCTTTAGTGAACATCTAAACCCCAGTCCTGTCTCGGAATAAACGTCGAACATTGACAAGGAATTTGTAATTTACAAAATGCATTAATAGGCTTTTTATTTTGCTGAATGTCATTTTACTATCCCAGTGTACTACAGTAACAATAAGTAGATGTCTTTATTGTTAGAGTGATAAGAGGTAGTATTCAAGACTTAAATAAAGCCAAAAATGGAAAAGTTCGTTTCAAAAATTGCTTCAAGTTTTCCGCAGGGGAGTTCTTGAGTTGCTTACAAACTGCTTTGGTGTTCTTTCCCATCAAAGTACCTGTATTCGAGAATTTTTTGAAATTCCCTGTTTGTAACACTTTAGTTACCATTACATTGCTCGGTCGTTATCTCCGTATAAAAGTAACCAATGCGTGCTACGTCGTCCGTCTTCTAGTAACGAATACTTAATCCTCTTGTTTTCTTGCTGCGGCTTATACACTGAAGAGCCAAAAAATCTGGCATAGGCGTGCGTATGCAAATAACAGATGTATGGAACCAATCAGAGTAACGCGATGAGGTCGGCAGCTAGATCGGTTACTGCAGCTAAAATGGCCGGTTATCAAGGTTTAAGTGAGTGAACGTGGTGTTATAGGTCGGCGCACGAGAGATGGGACATAGCATCTCCGAGGTAGCGATAATATTTGAATTTTCGCGTACGACCATTTCACGAGTGTACCGTGAATATCGGGAATCCGGTAAAACATCAAATCTTCGACATCGCTGCGGCCGGAAAAAGGTCGAGAACGAACGGGACAAACGACGACTGACGAGAATAATTAAACGTGACAGACGTGCAACCCTTTCTCAAATTGGCGCAGATTTCAATGCCTCCTGCATACCTTCAGATATTAGTCGAGTCCATGCCACGTCGTCTTGCGGCACTCCTGCGTGCTCGCGGGGGCCCTACACGATATTAGGCTGGCGTACCAGTTTTTTTGGCTCTTCAGTGTATGCACGTTGTCGTCGTCACTGATATTCTGGCAATGGATGGTACTGATGTGTTGTAGGCTTGTGTGTTCCACGGCAACCTTTAATATATTATATTCTTCTAAAGACAGGGACGAAGTTATTTCTGAAAGGCTACATTATCATGAGTCACTGATGATGTTCGCAGTTTTTTTTACTTGTGAACGTGCGACTCACTCTCCCCTCTCCCCCCTCCTTCAAACTCAAGTACATCATTTGCGAACAAACTTATTGAAGAATCTNACTCACTCTCCCCTCTCCCCCCTCCTTCAAACTCAAGTACATCATTTGCGAACAAACTTATTGAAGAATCTTATTTAAAACTTTTGACTATTTCCCTAGTTACGTCATCACTTAATGTTAATAAATCGTGGAATATATCTTGTAATAATTACGGTTTGAAGTTTCACAAGACAAAATTCATTTAAAAAATAATAATTCTAGAAAATTAAATAATATGTAACCTAATATGTTAAAACCCACATACTGGATAACTGCGTATTTGATCATTTTGTAAATATGTGAGTAAAATAATTGCAATTTTTAAAGATCGGTAATAAAAACTGTTTCAGTTATCCTTCAGTATTCTATTTTTTAAAGCTAGATTAAAAGTTTTTTAATTTATTTTTTATTTACCCAATACTTCTCTGAAAATTTGTTTGCCAATAGGTGTGATTTCTATATTTATTTCTTGTCATCTCTTGTTTTTTAAGAAAAATTTAGTGATTTTTAAAATTGATTAAATGATAATTACGGAATATTTCGCCAGAATTTTCATTGCCCACAATGTGATTTCTCTGTGGTTATTATTTTGTAATTTCCTGTTTTTATTCTTTACTTTCGATATACTTGATTTCCCTCAATATTCTGGTATGTAAAAAATTGATAATATAAACTTCACAAACTAGTACAACGACCAATTTATTCTACATTTTTTAATAGGAACACTAATTGCGAAAAAAAACTGGCGTGTTTTATGTTTTATTATTTTTTATTCCGTACAAAGAAAAGCACACAAACTAAAGTGAACCAGATGTGTCCAATATTAAATATAAGAATGATGTGCTTATCTACATATTTCGTGACGACATGCGACTACCAGTTTCACCGCATTAAATACGTATTAATTTATATTATAAGCAAGCATAATCTTTGTATTAAATATCCGCTTTAAAAATTACCGTATGTTTGCGGAAATTTATACTGAAATGTACAGTATGGAAACGCAATCCGCAATGAAGAAAAACTGAGTTAAGCCCGAAAACACAAAATACGGAAAGTTTCCGTATTTGCTATAGCTTCGGGTTTCGTGGACGAACAAAACTGAGTAAACACGAAACTATCTTCGCCACGGTAACCAGAACATTATCGTTTCTGAGGCAGTTAGGTTATCCATACCACTAAAACCTATACTTTCATATATTAAAACGTAGCGTTAGGCGTCTGTAGCATTCAAAAAGGTCGAAGAGGGCGGAGAAGGCGAGGAGAATTAGCTCGCACTTGTCCATGAAGGTTTTGGCGGTGGAGAATTGGGAAAATATAGTTTTGAGCTTGTTGAGGGTGCAGCAGAAATCTAGGTGGCGAAACCTGGAAATGATATCCTTCAGGGATCCCATGGCGGATTGATCGGATGTGTCAGTGGGTTGAGAAGAAGTGGGAGATGATGTGTTGGAGCCAGAGAATGCAGACACGAATGATTTTCCCGGGACGCGGTATGAAGGGTGATTGATCGGCTTGTTCTGCTTGGCCTGTGTAGCGGCAGACACTTTGAGGTTGGTGTCACGAACATCCAAGTACTGGAGGCATTTGGGACATTGGGAGTAGTTGGCAGGGTGTTCAGCAGTTTTGCATAGGCAGCAGGTGGGTATTGCTCCCTGTGGCCGTGGGCATTTGTCGGCGGAGTGGCCGTCTCCACACCTGACACAGCGAACAGCCTCATTGCAGTTGTGTGAGGTGTGGCTGTAGTTCTGGCATCTGTAGCACTGGACTACTTTGCCACCACCGCGGTAGAGCTCGGGTTTTATCCCTACTCCGTCTAGGTTGGTGATCTGGAGTGCCTGGTGTAATTGGCTGGTGCCGTCCAGGATTGCCAGGAAGAGGGGAAAGAGCTCAGGAAATTCCCCTTTGCTGGACTTACGGAGGACTTTGCTGTGCCGGATGCCGAGTTCTGTGAGCGCTTCGGAGATGTCTGAAATGGAGGTGTCTATATGAAGGTTGCGAAGAACGATGCGGGCGTTTGTCCTCAGGACATTTCCATGTGTGAAATGAGATGTTTTGTTATCTGAGGAGTGTGAGCGTTTTGGCATGATCTTCCTTGCATCTCATTTGGAAGGTGGATGAATGTTGGTAATGTGTGGCCTTGAGGTCCATCTCGAATTGTGATTTGAGCTGAGACATTTGCTTGGCCTTGTGGGCCGGGTTGGGTACAGGCCGTGATCTGGCAACCAACCTGTTATGGGTGTAAGGTGAAGGGGACAGGGTGCCCGAAGCCAGACTGAGGTGACCGGTCTGTGTGTGTAAGGAGGAGCCTAGAAACTGAAGTACCTGGTGGGGTAGTCGTGACGTAACGGAATGTCTGCTCCTGTTGGGCCTAACCCTGGTTACAAGCCCTAATGGTAGCGACCGGCGCAAGTGTAAGAGCTCGCTTGTCGAGCTCCGGTGGGAGCCACTCATAGGAACTAGTGATCCCTGGGGTGTTTCCCTGCTGCCATGAAAAGCTGCCAACTCAACTCCTGTAATGGGGCAGTGATGCGAATACATAGCCTAGCACTGCTCAAGTCCATCTCCACCTCCTCGTGGTATGGGCTGGTAACATGGGGGCCACCCCATGGCTAACGGAGTGAGGACGACAGAAGGCGGCAACGGTCTGTCTGTGCACAGATAATCAGTTGCGGCGAGGTTATGTGCAGTCTCCAGTGACTGTATATATTCTTCGCCCTGCGGTGAAGACCCGCGAACCGAATTGCACATCCCCCAGCTGAGGCTCGAACTGACAACTCGGGCTGATCTCGGGGTGACTGAGCTCTAGTGAAGGGGCTGTCTGGCGCCCTGGAAGGGCTGGGCCTCCCTGGGTGAAAACTCAAGCGTGCATGTCTGAAAATTGTGGGTACCCAGGGGATCAGTGTGAAAGCCCCGGCTTAGGCCGTGCTGATCGCGGGTCGGACTCTGGGTGGCATTGGTTGCACCTTCTGCTTAGAAGGAGATCTGGAGATGTGTGTTTGCCTGGAGGATGGAGCCTGCAGTGCCGGAAAAAGTCAGTAGTCGCTGCCGTGCAACGCAAGCATACTGGCCTGCCACGGGCCGAGTTTCAAAGGGTTGATGCGTACTAACGAAGGGTCGACGGTCTGGTCCGCCTAGTAAGAGGACTCGTTTACAAAGCGGGTTTTGTAGAGTGGGGATAGCACTCGGCCCCATCAAGGTGGCAAGTAAGGATTCAACTCCTTACTCTGCTGTTGACAGGTGAGGTGGAACCACCGTGATGGAGAACCTCCACCCACTGCGATTGGAAAGAGTGTATCCTCTTTCTATTGAGTGCATTCAACTGCTCTCAATTAAGGAGTTACTGATCTGACTCCGAATAACATGTACTGACAATAGCCTGGCGAGAGCACACCTTATACGTCCTGATAACTGATGTATGTCTGTAGTGACAACCATATGCCTGGAAATCCTGATCCGAGGTGGGCTCTAAAGTACTTAGGTAAGCTCTGAATGATTTCTCCTGTTATACCCCAGGGATTAGGTACAGGAGGGAGCGCCGTTAGGATCAAGCTGTTCAAGGATGACAGAAAACATGAGACATTTGCTTGGTGGCATTTGGTGATAGACCTGTTTTGCATATAATGAGGGGAGGTCTTCTGGTCTTCGGATCTGAGGCGATGCTGGACGACTGGTTGTTGGAGGTGGTGGAGGTTCTTGTTGATTGTGTGGATGCGGACTTGATTTGTGTTGTGGATGAAGTGGTGAGGGGGGTCTGCGAAGGGAGGTTTTGGTGAGGGGTGTGGTGAGCCTGGTTTTGGGATTTGTGGCGGTGGAGTGTGCAATATCATCATCTGTGCTGCATGATGGGGGTTGCGAGCTTGGCTGATCTGTTTGGCGAGTGCGTGTGGCTGATGCAGTGAGGATTGCCTCTGTTGTTTTGGAGCTGGTGAAATGGATTTGACCTTGGACTTGCAGTTGATGACTATGGTCCACTCGTCCTGGTCCTCACTCCAGTCATGTGAGATGGAGCTGACTGCGGCAGGTCTTTTGCCGAGTCGTCCCTCCAGGTTTCCATTCTATCAGTGGATGAGAGAGTAGGTGGTTGAAAAGGTAGAGTGAAAGAGGCCTTGCTCTGGCTGACAGAGACTTGTGGTTCGGTGGTTGATGGCGCAGAAACAGTAGAGGAAGCATTAGGATGAGAGTCTGGATGTGGCATTTTAGGGTGGCTGGGTTTACTTGGGTCACCATGCAGGAAGTTGGAGATCACTGCTTCCGCAGGCATATCGTACTCTGGAGCCAGGAGCATTTGCCGAAGCAGTCCTGCATTCAGTGTGAAATTTTGTGCTGGAGGGGCCGATTGGAGTGCTTTTAGGTAGTCACTGTATTCGGCTGCTTCAGAGGCGGATACAGTGATTGTGGAGTTGCTGTGTGAAATTGCCTGAATTCCGGTGACCGGAGTGAGGCCAGGTGAAAGCAATCCGTGAGGTGTGAGGGTGGAATTTGCTTTGACATGAAGGTTGGGGTCAGTGTTGATGACCGGTTCATTGGCGCCATGTGCATCAGGTTGCTGATTGGGTTGAAATAGTGGCAGTGATTGTGAAGATGAATGAGAAGCTGAGATTGGTTGAAAGCAGGTTGTTGTGGTGAATGTTGCAGTTGTGAGTGTTGTAAGACTGGAGGATGTATAAACGATCGAGTAGGGTAGTTGAGAGTGTTTGTGTGATGAAGCATGTATGGGTGACTTGTCCGAGTCATCAGAGGATGGATGACAGTCGGAATCTTCTTGGTTGTTTGCTTTCTTTTTCTTAGTTGTTTTTAGTTTCGGAGGTCGTAGCTCTGGTGTGGGCCAGGTACGACCGCTGCCATGTGAAGGAGGAGTTTTCTGAAGCTGTTTGGATGATGAATTGCACTGTTGTGGGACGTCAGATGAAGTATGTATATTTTGGGTGTCAGCCATTATGAGAAGCAATGAGTGATTTTAATATGATCAGGTGTTTTTTTGGAAGAGCTCGGAGTGATGAAGTGAGTGATCACTATTACGACCTGTTGAGGTGATTTTTTGGATTATTTGATTACCATAAATGAAAAATAAGGAGATCACTCGTGTTCTTAAGAAAGATGATGTTATGACAGATGTATTTCCAAAAGAACAGGTCTGTAGCTTTTCCGGAAGTGGGTGATCAGGTTGCTCTCAAGTTGGTGAAAAAATGAACTATTGAAAATTTGGAAGGTGAACATGTGACGGATGTGTGGTCAAAATTTGAGAGGTCTGGGACTGCTGGAAGTGGGTGATCAGGTGTGATCAAGATTCCACTCAGTGGGAGTGTAATGGTGACATCTCCATTGGCAACACTGAGTGAAAAAAAGTTGATCATGAGGTAAGCGGTTTGCGTGTAGAGTGCAAGCATGATGATGTGATCTGTGGTTTGTGGTCAGGAGTTCAATTGTTGAGTAGAGTGCATGCATCAGGTGCACTCTACTTGAACCATTGGTGGCAGAATGGTTGATCAGCAATATAGAGGGCGCAAAACCCAGGCCACTTATTGTGGCTGGTGCGCCACAAGTTGCGTTTGCAACACCAGCAATATGACGGGTGCGGGGGTGAGGCGGGGGGAAAATGTGAGGTTTGAAAGTGTCTCTCCCCAAATTTCATGGGTGCGGGGGTGTGACGGGGGGAAAATATGAGGTTTGTATATGCAACTCCTAAAATTTCATGGGTGCGGGGATGAGGCGGGGGGAAAAATGACGAATTAAAGTGTAACTCCTTAAATTTCACTGATGCGTGGGTGAGGCGGGGGGAAACGACCAACTGCCGAGAATGCGTCTCCTGCAATTCAACAGTAGCGGTGGTGAAGCGGGAGGAACAGGAAACGCGTCACCTTTAATTAGTCTGGTGCGAAGGTGAAACGGGGGGCGGGGGGCAGGCGAATAAGTGTTAGGGAAGTCTACTGCTTGCCGAGAGGGGGACTTAAAGCTCGGCAATTGATGTCAATGTAGGCGTGAGGCGTCCTAACGGCTTCCAGTTCGGGCAGAAGCTCCGAACTGGAAGTTTTCGCGACCTTCTGCCCAGTTGTTTGCCCGCTAAACTGTTCCCAGGTGATAACTAAGACCGTTGTCGGTCATCAGCTCGATCGCTTACTATCTCCACGTAGGCTTAACCAAGCTTTTGCGGTCTTCCGAGAGACAAAAACAGGGTCGCCCCTACGCCATCGCGGCCACGATGACAGCACACCAAGGACAAAACTGTACGAAAAAATGCTACGTGAAGCAAACAAAAGACAATCGGACGGTTACACAGTCGCCGATAGATGTCGTGAGGGCAGCACACCAATGACAAAAGTGTTCGAAAAAAATGCTACGTGAAGCAAACAAAAGACATTCGGACGGTTTCACATTCGCCGATAGATGTCGTGAGGGCAGCACACCAATGACAAAAGTGTTCGAAATAAATGCTACGTGAAGCAAACAAAAGACAATCGGACGGTTACACAGTCGCCGATAGATGTCGTGAGGGAACCACACCAAGGACAAAAGTGTTCGAAAAAATGCTAGGTGAATCAAACAAAAGACAATCGGACGGTTACACAGTCGCCGATAGATGGCGTGGGTTGTCCACAAGAGGTGGGGACAAATATCACGTGAATAGAGATCTATTTTTTTTTTTGGTCAAATCACGCGTCAAGAGGCAGGGATACGCCAAGAAAATTAGCCAGAACAGCAGCGGCAGGGAAGTGAGTGCGGGCGGTCTCAAACTGCGACAACTGAAAGAATTTGCAACGCTGCAGTCCGCATCCGGTTGGCAGAGAAATAATCTTATGAAACATCGGTGTGCAGGCATCTAACAGGATTAAAAACTTAGCTTTCAATGCACAGGCCTAAAACTGAATTGAAACCGAAGTAACGAGAAAACTATTTAAAAAGTAAAATAATAACATACAGTAAAATAGTTAAACAAATTTATACATGCGGCCAGATAAACCATATCTCAAAATATATAAAACATTTGCCATAATACAAGTCGTGACGTAAATAAATATCTGACAAATAGAATTCAATTGCTAATTAAATAAATCTTAGATAGTTCAAATGGAGAGTAAATGTATAATTTGCCTCAGTAATTAAAATAGTAAATGTAACGAGACATTAAATAATATTACTCGCAATAGTTGTAATTCACTTAAACGTCGAAAATCAGGTTTCCAAAATTATCTAAGAACAGTGCCGTATTTTAAAACGGCACACTTGACTTGACCTTCCGGTGACCTAGAACATGAAAATTCGAGAAAAATGCTTGAAAAATACCAAAATATTACATAATAAAACAAAAATCAATAAAATATTTTATATGAAACTCTCAACAAAGTTTTATAGGCATAGAGTATGCAATATTCAAAATAATATATTTACAATCATAGTAAAAATATGTACTTTTTTCTTCATTCGGCAATGTAAGTATGAGTAATACCTGTTACGTCGATACTGTTCTGACTAAGCTTATTATATCGATATATTTTTTTTTTTAATACGGTGGCTTAATTCGATATCTGCCATCTGTAAACATTTGGTGTATGACAACATCGCTCGTAATTAGGAAATTAATGAGTGTCACGTTATTAAACAACAGAAGTTATGTTAACCGTGGGTGTTAATAGATTTCTGGGACGTAATAATCATTTTAACATTTTTTTAAAGGAACTCAAATCAGGCTAACACTACTCGCAAATTTGTTTAATCACGCATAGTTTCTGACATTCTGCAATTAGTTTTTATTAGTAATTTTTAAAAGGCGTGGCTCTCGCCTAGTAATCACTTTGGGTTTACGCTGTCCATGGTTAATTGAGCAGTTTTGACACTAATCTTTGAAAAACGTCACGCCCCTACCTGCATATATGTTAACGGGCACACCGACTCGCATGCTCCCAGTGGAGTTTGTAACGACAGACGGAAAGTCGTTTCATGTTTAAACACTTAATTTAAGATTTTAAGTAAACATTTGTGAATACTGAACTGATATCTTTTGTTTTCTGTTGTTTTAACGCATTTAATTTTAGGATCAGCAAATTGTGAACTTATCAGAAAAGTTAAATTTGACCAGCGCATGAAGAAAGGGACCAGGCCCGTGTAAATAGTAATTTTACACACGGTGGAATTACACACAACTAGCGAACCAGCCTAGCTTCGCCCTGTAACAATTTAGTTTTTACAGCGATACTTTGAAAAACAAAAATTGTTGCTGCGGGTCATTCTTAAAAGATAAACATATGCTATCCAGGACTTTTCTGTAGACCTTTTTGAGAGCTACAATTCTGTAGTGCATCAATTTGATGTATCTCTTATGGTTTAGTCAGCGCAAGCCATGTAAGCGCCCTAAAAACGGTTTTTTACTACTTGATAACAAACGGTTGGACATTTCTCTACTATCCTTACATTAAATATAAATTTATTATATACCAAAACCTTCCTCAAGAAATTCTCTAAATGATGTTGAAAACCGCATCAAAATCCATCACGTAGTTTGGAAGTACTAAGCGAATACACAGACAGACGCGGATGGCGACTTTGTTTTGTACTACTTAGAGATGTGGATACAATTAGATCTTAAACAGGGCTTTCTATAGTGCTTAGCTTACCAAGAACAGCCTATAAAATATATTATTACTTTTTCTATCATTTTCCATGACGAATCATCTCACGATGTTTGTACCCGAATTTAGCGACAACGCTTGGTTCAAATGTTCGGCGATCACGCCGAATAGTCAGAGCAGAAAACTAAAACAGCCATTCAGAAACCGTCCTCGTTTTCCGCGCGAGCCACGCCGAAGAGTTGAGCTCACGCCGATATTTCTGCTCACGGAAAGAGATTACTTCGCCGATGCTTCCCAGAATTCAGTCGATTCACGTATGTTATCCCAGTAATTTGTTGGATAATCGACGTGTACTTATATAACAGTATAGAAATATTCAATGTTTGTATTTGTAATGATAAAAACCTACGTGAATATAAACGTTTATATCATCCAACGCTCGTATCAAATATATGTAATTTGGAAACGAACACACAGGTAGCGAGCGCTAAACTGTAAAGTATTTTTGGAAGCATAAAAGAAAATTTTAGTCTCTTGGAAATGATTTAGTAAAACTTTCGTACCGCAATGAAATTAATAAAAAACATCAACACGTGGTCCATCACTGATTTTGGAATCTTGGCATTAAAAATAACGAACGAAACGGCGTGGTGGTAAACAGCTTACGACCATACAGCAAAATGACAACGCAGAGGAAATCTGCTCGCATAGGTTCTGCCCGTTCTTTCTGTTTAGCTTAACAGGTTTAAATGTGAACCAAACTTAAAGGCGGATGCACAATCTGTTAGTAACGTATTTACGTCATCTGATGGCAGACATTCTGACAATAAACGTAACTTTACGAAGCGAGATTATCATTTAGTGTTTTGCTTAAGCAGACTTTGTGCAAAACATGGCACAAGTTTAATGCATTGGCCAAAGAAAACAGAATTTCGTATATTTATTTCTTTACCATAATAGTTTTGGTTTAAAAATAAAAACAGATTTATTATTAAATCGGGCATTCTTATTGGTTGAGAGTTCACCCGTACGCAGAAGTTTAAATTTGAGCTACTCTGCCTCTCTTTTCTACGTACGTACGCTAAGTAATCTACTCTTATTCATACGTTCGTACGTTACTTGGAGGTTGTGAATCCCTCTTTAACCTGCGTAATTCAACCCAGGCGGCCGTAATACAAACTCCGGCTCCATCTGGCAGTTAGCTTCAAGCTTGACGTTTGACTAGAGGTCGCGGCACAGAGCCTTCAAAATCCTGGGAAAGGTGAACAGCAGAGCGGAGATAACTTGTCGCCGACGAGGGCTTGGAAACCGCCCGCCATGCCGCAATCACGGCTGTGAACCGGCGCTCAGCCAAGCCCGGGGCGTTCAAAAGGAATGTGCGATCGCCCTAGGCGGTCTGCGGGTTCAAG
>NQII01003165.1:87677-106920 GCA_002778355.1 Clitarchus hookeri | reverse complement strand
ACCTCTAGCAAGCCAAGTAAAATTTGTAAGCGCCGAGATATCACGAGATAGGCAGATGTAGTTCACCTGAAGTCAGAAAAAACGCACCGCGGAAGAAATAGCTGACAGAGTAAGCTTGAAAAGGGTGCCACCTCCCCCCCCCCCAACCATCAGGGAACCATGGCACGTTTTTGAAGTGCATTTTTCTGCTTCCTCTCACCTCCCCCCTCGTCCCAACAAGGGGACACGTGCAGGAAATTAGGGAGGGACGCTAGAAAGGATATAAGCCTCTTTGCGGGGAGGGTGGGGCGAGTTATCAGTAGACCATCGGGCAGTTCGTCAGTACCGCACACAGATGGATCAGCCGCGCCGAGTGCGGCTGGGGGAGATCGGAACCCCGGCCACAAAAGTACATCAGTACATGAGTACGTCAGTAGGACAGTTAGTGAACAGTTCGTCAGCAGTACGTCAGTAGAATCAGTCAGAAGAGTACGTCAGGGGACAGTTTATCAGTTGATTATCACCGCGCCGAGAGACGTCAGTTAATTACCGCACACAGAGAGGTTAGTCGCGCCGAGGAAGAAGGCCGGGGAGATCGGAACCCAGCCACATCCATCAGTCGAAGCAACGAGTAGCATGTGGCGCGGAAGTTCAGTACCGCCACACCAGGATGCGCAGATAGTAAGTCGCGACATTAAGGGGTCAGCCAAATCGGGACGCGAGATGCAAAACACGAGACGCAGGGCCGATTCAGAGACAGTTACCAGAGTCATGTCGGACGTGTAGTTTCACCATGTCGAGAGGAAGCCAGCTCCGTGCAACAAACCAACCACAGAGGGCCTTTAGCAGGGCCATCCAGCTCACCAGACCCCTCATTTGCCAGAACAACTACCCTGCAACATGTGCAGATAAGTAACCCCGTCGTCACTCAGGGACCTGTCCTGACCCCTAATGCCCCTACAGTGTCGGAAACGTAGCCAGAACATTGAGCATTGTAACCAGCCCTTCAGGCCAGAACTCGCAGGGCGTTAAGAATGTATAAAGTCCCGCAACAGTGCCGGGAACCCTATAGTCTGTGCCACTGAACATTAACCAAAGGCGCTACGAACCATCTGTACACCACAGGTGGGGAACAGCTTTAATGTGTTAATTGACTTCCCAACGTGGGGAGTAGCATCAAGGTTCTTTGTTTTCTTGTATTCTTTAAATGTAGGAATGCGACATTCATCGTGATACTCCGTACTTTATTATTATGAATAATCGCAAGTTAGTTGGTTTAATACTTGTTTCAGTATTTGAAAGAGCCATTTTACAAAATCGGAGGTTGTTAATGGGGTGGCTTTTATCAACTGTGAAAACTGCTATAGTTTATTCATGGTTTCTTTACACGTTTTGAATCAAACCTTTGAAAAATCACCCCATGAATGACGTGTTTGGTTGTTTCCTGCATAGACCACGAATCACAAACGTTTTAAACTTACGTCAACATAAAAATACCTTATTTGTGGTTACATTGAAATTTTACGTATATTTATAAATACTTAATAATATTTCGTTTAAAATTAATATGAATTAAAACAGGAAGAAAAAAAGTGTGTTGGTAATGACTAGTAAGAAATAGTCCTTATGCAAAATGTTATTACACTGAGCGCGCACGAATGCGGTGCACTGTCCCTTTAAGCTTTGTTAGCGTGAGGCGGAGGAATATCCTGGAAGTAGATCTTAAGCAAGGCTTTAGAAAAGTTGGAAGTAACGCGAATGAACCATATGAATTACTTGGCATTAAAGCACGAAATTTATTTCTCCTAACGGCTGTTGAAATAGTGCCTACTTTGCAATAGAGACGCGAAACAGTGTGTTTGTGCACGTGCAAATTACTTATCTTCTATTTTGAAACATTTAATAATAAGATTGTAAAGTACAAAATTCGCAGACTGAGGGTAAGTATTCTATTGAATGTAGGAACGGCCCGTATTGAGAAATTGATTTTACGAATCGTAAATATCTTTAAGCTCGCGTGGGAGTTTACACAAACTTGGAGCTCGTAAGTCTGCGAAACTGGGGAACTTTCGCTAATTCTGTGGTATTAATGTGCACTTTGAGCGCGAGAAACTATGGAAGATGCTTGTGAGTATTTTGCAGAAGCTTTCAAGTACAGCTGAATACCCTTAATGTTTAGTGTCCTTAAACGTTTTACCGGTAAATTATTTTTACTAGCATTGAAAATGAGGAACGTATAAATTACTATTTACCAACACGTGAAAATCACCACCTCTGTAATTTGGTTTTTATTTCTATGGCATATTACCATATTATTTTGAGAAACTTTTTATAATAATTAATTATTCATAACACACAATTGAATTGCACTTCCACCAAGCGCATACAAACCATTAATGCTGTATCCAGCAGTGACAACGAAAAATACATGACTAAAATGAGTATATATTAGCAAATCGTAGTTCTAATTATGAAATACCCTCTTACTGCAGAACGTATTTCTTTTACTATGGACGGGATACGGCACTAGTAAACACCTGTCCAACGAGATATAACGTTTATAAAGATTATATTCGATCAAAAATTATGCTTGGGCTCGTTATTTTCGTAACTGCCGTTTTGAATTGTGAATAAGTGTTACCAAATTAATTCTGATAAAATATTGAGGCAAGTTTTTGAATTTTGTTTTGAATTTTTTTTTTTTTTTTTGTATTTTGAGACTGCCGTGAACTTGTGTGCCACTCTGGAATGCGGAAAATGGCAGTTCCACGTGCATATGTCAGTTCAGTGGAAAATGTCGACCGGATTGCGTTAGTTTCGAGAAAAAAAAATTTTTTACTTGAATAATGGCGTTTATTTTATATAGACCCATTTCGGGTTTGAAAAAAAAAATGAATTGTTTGTGTGGCTAAGTAACAAGCATTTTCGGAATGTAAAGAGCAGTTTCATGTTTTGACTCGAAAATTACTTCAATCTGGAGAGTGCCCTCCAGCTTAGGTCATTTATTTGGTTTCAGTTTAAGTGTAATATATAAAAAAGGAGTAGAAAAGTTTTGACTTGAAGTAAGGATTGTGCCTAATGTTCCTTTAATTGCTCTGAATGTTGCCCTTGATATTGCCCTTTTTCCTCTACAAACTGTGAATCGCCCTCGGTAAATTGCCTTTACCCTTTGGCCACGACATTTTACTTAAACTAACGAAAAAAATTCCCATTAAAACTTACGCACTTCCGGAAAATTTGAACCATTACAAAATATTCTGAACTTACCGAAGTTCTATAAAATAGTTCAAGTATGTTGTTAATGTTTTCTCTTACTATTATAGCCGTTCTGTGTGGACCAACTTGAAATTCCTTTACATCGCAACGATACCTTTAAAAAGTAAAAATATATTTTTTTTTTCAAAAATTGTAAATAATCAGAAAAAAAATAGTTACTGTTACCTGAAATATATCACTAACATCTTTAATGTTCTTACAATTTTGTATTAATTGATACGTAGAAACGATTTTTAAAAATACACCCAGTTCGGGTTGTAAAAAATTACTATTAGATGAAATATTAAAAAAAACTTTGTGTGTCTTATTTTAGCCTCAGATAGAGTTTAAAGAAATGTAAGATCTAATACTTGAATTTACAATTAAATTACAGGAGTTTCTAAAAAATTGCAACTTCCTGTACCACAAACAGGTCATTGCCAACAGCAAAACATAAAAATTTCAATGTTAAATTTATTGAATATTACTTTCAGGATACGAGTATTTTTTGTAAAGAAAAGAGCAGGTTCAATGGTGGATTTATAGTTTCAAACTTCTCTTTTGCCATATTAAAAATTTGTAAGCTATAGTTATTAAAAATTTATATCTCATTTTCAAAATTAATTGTGATACAATTAAAACAGAATATTGACTGCTAACTATTTCACAAATCCATTTTTATTTTACGTATGATTTTACTCATTAAACTGGCTGACTAAAGGGGACTAGCAAACAGTCCCTTTAAAATGTTTGGCCCTAAGGGTGTCATAAGCTCTATACTTATACATAAGGTCCAGGGGCTGCTTCTCACCACATCCTTCCGGTGCCTGGGCTTTTATACAGCTAAAATAGAGGGTTCCCCTCCCCAAACAAGGGGCATAATTGTCATAATTATCACATGCACCGAATACAGATGGGCTTTTTTAAATTTCGACCTGCGCAGAGGTCAAAAACAAAGTCGTTGATTGGTCGGTGTCGGACTTACAAAGGGAGTATCGGTGCTTCACAACTCGAATGCAATAACACGTCGCGCGACGCTAGCGCAGCAAGCGGCGAACTGAAGACACACAGCAGTCGGCGGCCGCGCGCCGGCCTGCACGTGACGTGGCCACGCTGCCGCCGCGCAAAGGCCCATTTGACCTGGCAGCCACGAGACTCCGACGTGCAGGCACATTCGATCGTATTTGGTGTAGCTGCCTCGCCCAGGGTAGCCCGTGAAGACGATGGCGATTCTACAGCAAAGGTAGGACGTCCGGTCATATCGTCACGTAGGATTCCTTGAATGGTTAAGGGTGTTGGATCCCAAATAATTATCCGATTTATATTTGTTATAAAGATTGTTCACTTTTTACGCATTGTATGTGATGACATTTTCCTCGAATGAAAAAATTTTACACTTTATATTTTTTTGGAATAATTTGATGTCAAATACGAAATTCTTCTGTTTCGTTGCAGCCATAATAATAAGTACTAAGATATACAGATGAAAAAATTTAGAAAGTAAAATAAATCACCAAATAACAAATCATGTATATAAAAAAAAAAATTGTCAAATATAATTTTTTTAATTTTTTTAACGTTTTTCAGAAATATATGAACAGTTATTTGGTGATGACATATATGTCAAACAGTAGCCCACGACATTAGTTTATGTTGTAATTTTTTTCATCTACACAAATTAGTTAGTATTTGTTATTATGGCTGCAACAAAACCAAATTATTTTGTATTTGTCATAAAATTATTTTAAAAATGTAAAGTGTAAAAATTTTGTATTTGTGGAAAATGTCTTCACATACAATGCGTACGAGTTGAACAATGTTTATTACAATTATAAAATAATTAATTTTTTGGGCCTATCACCGTTAACGGGCGTTGTCGGTAGAGGTTTGATAGTTTCGAGGCGAGTCGGAAAGGTGACTGACGGGTGGGAAGTTTCGTCAATTGATAAATGTTATTAATAATGGGAACTCTTTCAGTCACTTGTGAGTGGAAAGCTGGAGAAGTTAGACGTCGCTGATCACGCGAAATCCACGAGCCAACATGTTGCCACTACAAATAAACATATTACCCGGTACTGTAGACTGAAGTCGCTATACACTTTGTAACACTCGGGATTTTTTTTTTAGCTGCAGTTTGATAAATGAATAACGAAACACAGCTGGTTATTTTATTCCCCTAGAATTTAATAACGGAGGTAATGTATGCTACTTCTTCGCCAATTGACAGTAAAACGAACATTTTGACGTGCAAAGTGACCACCGTTCACGGATACCCTTTTCCCGGGCACTTCAACCTGTTTTTTTTTCTTTTCGCAACTATCATATTTACATCATACCATACGGACGTAAGAAATATGAAAAGACTTGTGAACATGTCTATCGGTACGCGGTTACCATACAGATAAAGCAGAAAGCAGTCTTGGTTCTAGCAGGTTGGCATTTGTAAATTTTTTTTGCCGTACAAGGAGCGAATTAAACTTTTATTATGTGTTAGAAGGANTGGCCGTGACTGATATCTGGTGGCGGAAACATGTCCATGATTAAAGTTTTTTAAACAAAATGCAATGTTGTACGTTGGCAATCTGTGCCAGGTGTGAAGCTAAGTACACAGAAGGTGTCACGAAATGTTGTGCTGCACTGAAAACCTGGGCGTTGACAGTCTGTGTATCTTAGTGGTCTGCGATCTCGTGTGCTTTCCAGCCAGCACTTTTCCAACTGAAGCAGGCACCGGGCTTCGTTGCTATAATTTGTACACATGGGAATAGTTCATCCCATGTTTTATCATACACTATAACTCTCCAGGGAGGGAAATCACTTTACCTGCCAGGGAAATACTGTTTATTACACGAGCCAGGGAATTAAAATTATGGAACGGGGAATTCACTGGCAATCCCCCCCTCCCCTCCCTTTCACCCACAAAAATTATAATTCGCACACTGTGTTGCCGTACTCCCTTACAAGATGAGATTACAAAGATAGGAATTGAATAAATTAAAAAAAAAAAAAATTGCGTTTTGTAACGAGACGTTGAGTTATTAATGACAGCCCAAATGACTACAGTTAAAATAACTTTCAAGACAGTATATTTGTTACTAAGCCCGTGAGGCACAGGTAACAGAACTACAGGATGTTCACGACTTACTAAGCACTTTTGAAATCAACCTTAGAAAAATGTCACTGTCCTATATCTACATATGTTTTAACGGGCACAGTGACTGGCATGATCCCAGGAAAGTTGGCAACAGCGGAGGAGAAATAGTTCCATGTACGTATTGGCTATTCACGGTAAAGTGAGAACTTTTGAAAGCCCTCTCATTTGGAATAATATTCAATAAATACATTATATTTTAACTTTAGACGTTAACTTCCGAGTGTGTTGAAATAAACACAATATAGTTATTACTCGCAATGCAATATTTTCTTTTAAGAATAAAAGTGGTTAAAGGGTTAAAAAATGGTTGAAAGAAAAAAATAACTAGGACCTCAAAAGTGATCACTTTACCGTGAGCAGCCGATATGTATTACATTTATTTCAGTTGTAGAATTAAACTGATATTCCAACATATATAGCTTACTTCACATAATAATTAAGAGTGGTAGATGAAACTGTTTATTATCTGCATTTTGAAAGCGGAAACTGGTGCTCCGAAACCGAGTCTCTCTGAGCACATTTGACACCTTTTTTTTAATGTTGCCAGATTTTCTTTGTTTTGTTTGGTTTCCTTATTTTCTTTCATTTCGAATTACATCACGAAGAGGAATGTTTCGAAACCAGGAGGTTTTCTAGAATTTTTGTGAATTTATCGAAATATGGTTTCGCTGGGAGTTGCTGCTCATTTACAAACATAGAAAAAGTTTCTCGGGCGAAAGTAATGAGTTGCTTCTTCAGTTCTTGCGTTCGACACGAAACTGACTTGCGTGTTTAATTTAATTTTTTTTTTGCGTACTTCGTAGATTGCACTTTCAAGTTCCTTGATAGATGAGTGACGTAATTTACGTCGAATATTTTCATGAATGTTTAATAAACCGATGTAAACATCTTAACTTGTCATCTCGAAAAATATTTCCTTAAATTCAAACATGAAACAGTGAGTTGTGGTTTGGAAAGTTGGTACGTGGACAGGTTCCAAAGACTTACAGACACAAATAAGCACGTGAACAGTGCGAAAATAGTAGCCAAACATAGGCACTAGGTACAGTATACTTCATAGTATCGGATGAGCACAACGCCTTGGCATCACAGATTTTGTTAGACTGACAGGAAGTTGGGAAGAACTGCGGGATAAAAAAAAATCGTAGAATACAAAAAAATATACATCAATCAAGATCGAATCAAAGTGACAGCAATTGATATTATTGTAATGTTGCACCTAACTACGAATATATTATTTTATGGCACCGACTGTTATAGTTTTGTTTATTCAAAATTTTATTTTAATAAATTATTTGTTTACGTCAAAACATATATTTTTCCAATTTGTTGTAAATTATGGCAAGAAATGTTATGAAATATAAAAACGCCAAAAATTTTAACAAAAATGTTTACGTATTTCTTATTTTATTTTATAGTATAGCTGCTTTCCATCATAGAATAATAATTCAATACACACATCGCTGCCTTAAACTCAGATATTATGCTGATTGATTATGATTATCGCTTAGCCGGTTCGCGGTAGAATACCTTGAATTATTTCATAAGGTACCGAATAGTTCTGAGCTTCGCACGCCCAAGAGAATGAAAGTGGGACTTGAATTTACAACTGTATAGTGTATTCGCGGTTTCTTCAAACTTTTCGAATCAAACTTTTGAAAAATCACCCCATGTATGACGTGTTCGGGTCTTCCTTAAATATGGCATAAAATTGCCTTATTTTTTATTAAATTACAGTTTTACGTATATTTTGTCTATTAATTTTCAATTTGTAGTTAATATGAATTAAAACAGCGAGAAAATAAGTCCTTTGTTGATGTAGAGTAATGAACAGTTCTTGTGAAAAATATTATTACACTGAGGGCGCATGAATGCAGTGCGTTGTAACTTTGGTGTAATTTTATAGACTGGCTAAGCTTTGCTTGCATGAGGTGGAGGAATATCCTGGAAGTAGAACTTTAGCAGTTCTTCAGAAAAGTTGGAAGTAAACCTGAATGGACTATAAAGTAAAATTAAGTCTGTAAAATCAGTTTTTGCGCTAACACGTATATCTCAGTAAATAAATTATCTGGGAATATGATTTTGTCCTCAGAAAACACAAGTAACATTTATATAAAGCCACCACTTTTTTACTCCTGTCCTATTAAATACATTAAAAAATAATAATATGAATACATTTCGTATGGGAAGTGCACCCAGGACGAGGTAACACCCTCCAAGTGACGGGTTTTCAAGCTGGGACCAGTAGGTGCCTGTCATCCCCGTACATGACGCCCTAGGTTGGAGCGGTGCTGGAATGCAAGGACGGGGGGAAATGGTAGAACCCCGAGAAAACCCGCCGGCAAGCGACTTCGTCCAGCACGATTCCCACATGCGAAAATCCGGGAGTGAACCTGCCGGGGATTGGACCCGGACCGCCGTGGTGGGAGGCGAATAGGCTAACCGCTCAGCCACCGCGGCCCCATTTACCATAAGGGAAAGGAAACAAGTACAAAGTAGCATATTTTGTTTAATACACAGACTTTCATAGTGCGTAATAACATACTTCGGTTACAGATTTTACTTTCAAGAAATTCGGCTTCCCATGAATGCATATCGCTTTGTTAGGAGGACCCGTCACAATCCTTCGTTATGGCCAGCCGTGATCTTGAAGCGTTAACATTTCTCTACTCTGAATTATCCTTAAGGGTCCCGCTTGCCTTCATCATTTTTGTCCTTTTTTGACTGAGGAGCGCGGGAGCTATAAGGGTTATTATTGACAAGTGCTAAAAGAAAGCCATCGCCTCTACGCGCAGGGCTCTGAACTGGCGCGCAGTGTTCTCGTAGTGCTGCGCGTACCTATGTCACTTTCAGAGGTGATCCTATCAATTTATTGATGGAAAGTCTGTAGCAAAGTTCAATACAGCCTCCTATCGTAGTTTGACTCGTGTCCGACTAGTATTTTCTAAGATCCGGCAGTCTGGAAAAGTCATTTTTAACTATATTGGTGGCCTCGAAAATTATATTTACATAATGCATGGTAACTTTAAAGTACCATTCCTTCCTCATCTGGGTTATTCTGACTTTTCGTAGGTAAACATACTGAGGGCACGTAAAATAGTTTCGTCATAAAACTAGGATTTCTAACACTCTGCAACGCAGTTGAAGCGCTAGGCAGGCGGAAGACCTAAGCCAGGACTGTAACTTCGTAACATAAGTAGTTTGCAATACACAAACTATTACACTGTAATATACTACACGTAAGGAATCGTTAACTTCTGGTTAACAGCTCATTGCTATCACCATTGGAAAATTTTAAAGACACGAAGTGTCCTTGCGCAGTGTAATATAGTATGCTCACTGCCAGGTGCATCGCCACTATCGCTGCCTGGGGTGGAACGATGGACTGAGTTATACATATAACCTTGAATACCGCTACGAAGCCTGCCGCTTGCAGCAAGCCACGAGGTGCGACTGATTTAACTGTGATGGACGGGGCATTAACGCGGCGTGTTGTGTAACTTGCGCCCAGACCATCCATCATGCCTCTCTAGACCGGCCCGACGAGAGAATTATGCGACCAGGGCTAGTGCACCACTGCGAAGTGTGTCGCTGGGCACGGGAATACAGACCTAGCAACCCAGGACACCTCACTCCCAGTACCGCTAGATACGCCGACGAACCGCAGTTGCCAGAGTTCGCCAGCTGTCCACAAGAAGACCCCCATAGTGCTCACCGAGTTATGCGTGAGGGAATTTAAGGCCTATGGCATTCCAACCAAGCAACGGGTGACCCACACCCACAAGCAGCTGTCGGGAAAAGAACTTTGAATGGTGGAATCGCTATGGCGAGTTCATTATAGAATGGGAAGAACTGTGCAGCAGAATCGCGACCCAGTTCTCAGGAGAGGAGGTGCTCGCCCGGTTAACCACACAATTATCTAGCAAAACCAGACAGCCAACGACGAAGTTGAGATCTTCATAAGATGTAAAGTTCAGATGTATAGGCGTATATCATGCCCAAAGGAACCGAGGAAGGATGCATCAGAACAATCACTCGAATGATGCTCCCCAATTTCAGGAGCCTTCTTCAAATCCCGCGCCCACAAACTGTGGACGAATTAGTGTAGAATTCCCGGGAGACCGAATGTAATAATAAGGCTCAATCAGCCTTAGATCGTCCAGGGATATGCGAACAGCACCAGGATCACCGAAAAGCAGGACACCCTGGTATATGAGAAACACTCAGGGACATAGGACATCACTATATTTGGGACAGGATGAGATGTTCAGCAGTATGTCAATAACTGTGAGGCGTTCTGTCGCCACAAGGACTACCCCATACCCAAACCCACTGGCATACACCGTCACCCACAAACACTGTGAAATCATTTAGCTGTGGATTTTATGGGCCCATATCTCCAAAGCACCCGAGGGAACTGCTATCTACTGGTCATCACAGACCAGTTCTCGAGATGTTAGGAAGCCTTTTCCCTACCCAGCCAAGAGACCCGGGGAATCCTTCGGAAGTTCGAGACAGAGGTATTTCCCTGCTGGGGATACCCCCAAGTGATCCTGACAGATAATGGGATCAAATTTACCAGCATGGCTTGGAAGAAAGTCTGTAATAAATTGGGGTATTCACCTTTAGGTGGCGAAATTAAGCTATTGACATCTCACCCAGCGAATTGCTGTTCGACCTACCTCTACCCTGACCTCGAGACTGGCAATGGGAGACAGAACCTGCCACTAGACCCCAGCCCAAGACCATGCTAACGGAAGCAAAAGATCGCAACCAACAAGCTGGAGAAGCCCAAGAAAGATATATTGAATGCAAGTACCCCAAACCAAAAATGGGGATGAGACAGTTCGATATAGGAGAAAAGGTGCTCCTCAAGAACCAACCACTGAGCCGATCCAAGGACCAGTTCAGTGTCAGCTTAGCACAAAAATGGGAGAACCCTTTTACTATTGCCTGGAGACAGGAAAATGTCTACTGGATGGAAGACATCCATGGTAGAGTAAGAAAAACTACCCGAGGTTAGATGAGGCTCTGCCCCAAGATCCAACTACCATGGACGAGGTTCCAGCTGTACCTTGGGAGGATGAGCCAGACTAAACTGAGCCCCTTCCAGGACCCAGCCATCCACGAGAAAAAGGACAAGCTCCGAAAGGTATGCCCACAGCCGGTGACAACCCCCCCCAAGTCGAGGACGAAGATTCGACATCGCCAGTCACTACTGGAGGGCAGACACTTACGGGAGCCAACGCCGCAGAAATATACAGGCCGCCGAGGGGAGCAATATCCATCCGGACTCTACCCTCCACACCATCAATATATCAGCTGCACAGTTCATCACCGCGGAGTCCCCCAGCCAGCTGGTCTCAGCTCTCGTGATGGTCACCCCTGGACCACGAGCGCAGGCTTACACAGATTTGCTCGTGCTCCACCGAAGAAGCAGATGAGCCCAGCAGAGACATAATGCCGGACGGCGGTACCGAACTGTCTCCTCTAGACAGGGCAGAGGTGCCCAACCCCGCAGGCGAAGCCCAGGGCGATGTCCAGCCCTTGCCTCCTCCTAACGTAGCAGAAAGGGGGTTCACTCTCCCCTTGGGGGTGGTCCCGCTCGACCCAGAGGACACCAGCGAGTCACCAGCACCAGCCGACCCCGTGCCAGCTAGTTAGTCATCACCCCGGACACCTGCAGGCGTCAGTCGAGCCAGTCTGCCCAGCCCATAGGTACACGCAGCACGACGAGAACAATGCACGCCAGTTCAGAGCCTTGCACTTAGCGGCGATGGCGTACTTGATGCGTGTGACAGTTTCGCCCTTACCGCTCCTGTGCTTCTTATAGCCACAAACGCCACGGAAAAAAGCTTAAGGTAGGTGAGCCCTGTAACCACCCCGATAGTGGATCGCAGTCACTTGTCATTTGCGTGGCAAGTCAATAAGCGCGACACGATGATAAATTTCATACTCTAGAATTCTCGTCTCATTGAATAACAACCATTCATTTGCTGGATGATATGGGTGACCGGCTTTAATAAGTAGCTATACGTAGAGTCCCCAATATCTCGCAAATTATTTTGGTGGCTACGTAAACTTAAAGAGGACATGCTCTTTATCCTTTCTGTTTTGAGTGGACTGCAGTCCTTTACACGTATTCTGCCTAACTGCGGGCCAGTAATAAATATGAAGCGACTGTGTGATGGGGTCTGGAGCAGTCATTTACAAAAACCTCCAACAATGGTAGCGAACTGCAAACAAACGAGTGGCTCCAATGTGTAGAGGGTGGTCGCCAAACTAATCTACGGGATAGCCGCGTGGCTCGAGCTGTACCTACGCCGTTAAGGTTCCATTGTGCTATATATTTCACACATTCGTCTGTGAAGCTGAATGTGCAATGTTAAACCCGTGCGAAATAAAAATAATAAAACGCTCTTACCATACATCGCTTACCCCTGTAGCAAAGTATGTTTACCCCTCTACGAAAAAAAAAAAGAGTACGATAAGCTAACCTTAGTTATTTGATTGGTCGCATGACGGCGCCACTAACAAACGAATACGATTACGACTACAGAGATATTTTTCGTGACGTATCAGTGAATCAGCTTCAAAGGTTCGGAGAAATTCTGCGGTGGATTCTTTCCTTCTGTAGTTCAATGCATATTCAGTGCACAAGTCGCCGTATCCTCAGCATTCAAGAAGTAATAATAGACTAAGCATTCGAGAAGTAATAATAGGATAAGCATTTAAGAAGTATTAATAGAATAAGTATTCAGGAAATGTGAGTAGAATAAGCGTTCAAGAAGTATTAATAGAATAAGCATTCAAGAAGTAATAATAGAATAAGCACTCAATAAGTAATAATAAACTTAAGACGAAGCATACCGATTATCGTCTTCTGCGCATGTCCTCAACCATGGATGACGAGCTGTCACAACAGCTGTCAAAATCAGACAGTCCTGTGTCGTTTGTTTACATTTAGTGTTACAATTAAACCATGCTTTTACCAAAATAATAATTTCACACGAACACTGATTAGGCTATATCTTAGTTGCATCGTAAATCGGCCATAATATACTAACGTCATAAAACTCATTTCATTACGTAAACATTGTGTTTACCTTGGCTGAAGCCACGTTCTTTCGAGAGTTACAATGCAAGAATAATAGCTGTTCAGTGTTGCGATGCAGATGATGACTGCGCAACATGCATGCATACTCTACTTTACATATGTTCCCTCAACGGAAGTAGGAAGTAGAGATAATGAATGCAAAATACGTATATGCTTAGTGTCGTCGAGTTTTATATGGCATTTGACTCAGTCAAACACGCAGATCTCATGAGAGCGTTGGTTGATCATGGTGTAGTGGCAAGTTACATCCGAGCTTTGGGCAACATTTGTCAAACCTCATCATTTGTCTGCGACAAATTTTTTTTATAAATGTCACAATGCTGCATGATAAGTTTATCGAAATATTTTACAGTTCTATAAATGAGACGTTCCTTTAAATACCTGCAAATAAAATTACTTTTTAGAGTTTTATAATTTTTTTTATTGTCCGTCGATACGGCTTTCTAGTGTTTCCGAAATGCGTACGTGCGGTATAATCATTTCTAAACTTCATTTCTACATCTTAAACTTCGAAGGTTGTGTGTGTATAACGTCAAGAATGGCCGACAGGTCTTCTCAATCTATGAACTTCATGCTATTTTCAACTCCATTGATTCCAAGCTCCTACTACTCAGTTTTACGATGTTTTTTTTCTCGTCTTTCTGCCATTCTCAATATTGAGAAATCTTTTAAGAATACAATTAAGCTTCGAAAACTTTGAGAGCAAAATGTTATCGTTCGTCAATTTGCCTCTTTCGCTTCAAACTTTGCAATAAAGTTTCACGTTAAAAGGTTATAAAAAAAAAAGTTGCTCTGGTCTAAGGTGGCAAAAAAAAACATATTTTCTGCGAAAGAGCGAGTAATATTTTAGCTGGAAATTTTTTTAAAAAGGTCGACCTTTTTAGTCTGTGGTGCGTAAAATAATTTTTCGCTGGGCAAATGAAGACAAATAATTTTTTTATTACAATTTCGTGTTCGTTAAACACAATTAGCTGGCGTATATTTTATTTGGAGTTAAAAATTTTAAGCGATGAAACTTTGTTTAAAATACTCTGCACAATATATCTGCTGCCAATAGTTATTAGTGTGCCAGATATTCATAAAGAGAGTGTAGTATTTCGACAAGAGTGACTTAAGTCAATACAACTTACTGTCAATGTTCTGAGAGTTTTAAGCCATCGTCTATCACAGCAACTGAATAAAGCATCAGAACCACAATCAAACCAAAATGTAACTTATACAGGAAATAAACAAAACATTGTATTTTTACGTATTATTGTTTAAATTACTTTGAATGATATGTGAAGATCCTTAAGTATTTACACACACACACACATATATATTTAATTAAGAGTTTATTTAAACTATTTATAAAATAATTTCTTATTTTAAATGTTCCTTCAAATTCAAGATATTATATTTTAATAAAAACATGCTTGTGTGTTAATACATTGGGCCATATTCTTACATTTACTTCGCATGACCTGATTTTAAAATAACTTATTTTAATTCATAAATAAAATTGGGATCTCATTTCTAATGAAGTGAAGAGAGGAACAGTAGGTTTTTGATCAATTTTACTAACTGTGTAGAGTACAGGATGTCGTATTGCTCACCGTATTATAAAGCTATTCCAGTAAATGAATTCGAATTGCAATTGTTTCTTTTTAATGCACACATTATTTCTTTCTACCAATGTTATAAGTAGTCCCTAACATATGAAAATAAATACTGACGAAAGGCGCAAACAAATCGAAAGCAGTTAATATCTACTGTTCCACAAAGTTTAAGATATAAATAAATATATAAACTGAAATTATCATAATACGTAGATGTAACTAAATATAACCTAGTTTAACGAAAAAAAATCAGTTTTAACTAAACGGAAAATTGTAAATTTTTGTGGGAGGTATTGAGGTCGTTATTTTGATGATAACTTACGTATTACGGTAAAGTGAACACTTTCATAAGTCCTCTCATCTGGAATAATAGTCAATAAATAAATTTTGTTTTAGTCTTGGACATTAACGCCCTAGTGCGTTGGAATATACTCACTGTGTTTATTACTTACATGGCAATATTTATTTAAAAAGTCAGCAAAATTCGCTGTAAGCCGCCCTCTGTTTACTATATTTATTCTTCTGTTAAACTGTGTTTTAAACTATAGCGACAGTTCTGGGTTTTTCCTGAGCAGATCGCCGTATTAAAATCGCCGAGGAAACAGAATACGAGCGAAGCTCGCTTGTGCTATTTTCCATCGCCTTCGCAATTCTTCCTTACGGTTGGACGTGACCTTGGGGCATTCAAAATTGTTTTACTAGCGCGGCCCACTTATGGCGTAACTCAACTTGTGAGCACGAAGCTTCTGTCGACTCGTTCACAGTAAAGTGAGCTCTTTATAAGGCCCTGCTAAAAATTTTCCTTTCAACCAGTTCCTATCATTAGGTCAGTTCTTAACATAGATATTTTCATGTGACTGACTGATCAACACAGTGTGTATATTTCGCCATTTTCAAAAGTTAACGCTTGTGGTCGCAATAAAATACATTTATTAGTGGTGAATGCCTGTAGGAAGGGCCTTAAAAGTGCTCACTTCACCGTGAATAGCCTATACCATATTCATCGTATTTAGATTTTCTGTTAGTAAATGTACAGCGTAAACCTAAAATTTTACTTTTAAAATTCATTTAAGGGAGCGCACAAAACTAATGCCATACACTCTAAAAGTACCCCTGTGCGGGGAAAAAAAACCCCTTTCTTTGAAGCTATTTTGTTTACAGAAACAAAATATTGCTTTAATTCAAATAGGATGGTTACAGAGAAATATATTTGCTGTTAATAAATGCTTTATTTATACGTTTTTGTTTTAGGCAATGTTAGCTTTGTACACCTATTTGTTTGTGGTTCGAGCTTTGAATTTCACCTCCGAAACATACGCGTGAGCAATTCACAACGTGCAAAATAAAATAACCTTTTTCCCAAAATTTTTATAGTGACCTGAAAGTTACGAACGTTCCGGAAATTTCACAAACTTTCCGTGAATTCACGGAACCTCACCATCAATTTTCTGCTAAGTTTCTGTATATTTCCAGTTTTGTAAAGAGAGATTACAAAAAAATATATATAATTTTCGTTATATGGGTGTTGCTGTTAACCAATGTATAAAAAATAAATTTTAAATTTTGGAAATTATTTTCTTGGAGCCGGATTGAACACAAGGAAAAAAAGTTGCCCTTTTTAGATCACCATGTAAAACGTTGCTCTTTTAACGGCCTTACTTACCAAGCCAGCAGCCGCTAACTTAAAATGGGGAATTAGTGTTAAAACGAAATCCCTTCACATTGCGTCAATTTTGAATATACCTGTTTCAAACAAAAATTATTCTACATGCAATTTCTTAGGGTATGTTGCTACATTAAGGTATCTTGCCGATTGTTTAGTTTAATATATTTATTCGAAAATGTAATATTGAAATTTACATACAACAAAAAAAAAAATTTTTAATTAATTTTATGTAGCGATATTCTCTGAGAAAGCCGCGTCAAAAAGTTTTTTGTTTGAAATAGTTATGGACGCAATGAGAAGGAATTTCGTTTAACATCGATTCCCCATTTGAAGATCGCGGCTGCCGGCTTCGTAGGCAAGGCCGTTAACCTTGAAATATCAAGATAATGCATGTCAACTCGTCAAGCTAAGCTCGTAAAAGCAGCATAAGTAGTGTGCAGACAATTAAAAGAGTAACGTGTAGCCTAATTGTCATGAATAAAATAGTATTTGGGCCTGTGTCACACCGAAAACTTGAGTTAACCATAAAACCGTAAAACTTTAAATATCTGATAACCAGTAAATTTTAGAGCAAAACGGGCGAAATTTGTGTGACCTCGAAACAGATACAAGAGGGTGTAAAGAATATATTGCCAGTCGGCCAATTTGATATTTAATAAAAAGAAAACGAATTATTTATTAAATAAAAGGGTAAAGCATTAAAATATACATTCGTGTATATTTAGCAAGAGGGAATATTGCTGGATGATGCTGTTGGTCGGCGGGTTTTCTCGGAGGTCTCCCGTTTCGCTGCTCCATTCTCACATTTCACCCTTATCGGCTCTCAAGACCTCGTTGTTAGGAGCCACTCAAATCTCTCAACTCAACTCGTGTATATACAGTGGCTCACATTAATATTCGTCCACCGGTGTTTATAGCAGTTTCATGGCCTAATGTTACATTACAAATTAAGTTAAACATAAATAATTTTGCACAATCATGTTTGTGTACTTTAAATTAAATGCAAAAGTAGCCAATAACTGAAATGAGCAGTGCGAGTTAATGANAGCCAATAACTGAAATGAGTAGTGCAAGTTAATGAAACACAATATTTTGTCCTCGCGTGCTGCATAGGTACGTCACTTTAATACTCTGCCAGTTGTGANCGGCCAGTTGTGGTGGACGCTTGGCACAGGCACGATGCACATTGCGTTCGTACCTCGTGTCATTCCCTGCTCGCTCTCTGCTCTGAGAGGTTGAATTGGGCAGCTCTGTTGGCTGCGGCAGTCAGGCAAATGGGGCGTAGGGGCAGGAATACAACGTTTGAACAGCGGCAGCTGGTCATTTTTCATCATGCAAAGAAGTAATCTCAACGAGAAATTGCGGAGCACTTGAATCTGCCGAGGTCCACTGTCGGAGACATCATAAGAATGTTTGAGGAGGAAGACAGAATAGATTCGGTACCTCAATAAGGACAGTCAAAGAAACCAAGCGAGGGAGAATAACGTCTAGTATTCAGAAAAATTAAGAAAGATCCAAAAATTTGTTCTTGAAAACTTACCACGTAGGTACTCACTGAATGTGGAAAGAATGTCCATCCAGAAACCATACGACGAGTTATCAGAAGAGCAGGATATAATGGCAGGGTACCTAGAAATAAACCTTTTATTAATGAGTTGAATAGAATAAACCGACTTAAGTTAGTAAAAGACCACGCTGACAAAGATGAAAGCTGGTGGAATGATGTTATTTTTGCTGATGAGACGAAATTGAATGTGTTTGGTTCAGATGGCAGGGTAACAGAATGGCGCAAGCCAAATGAGGAGCTAAAACCTGGGAACATACAACCTACTGTGAAACACAGTGGAGGTAGTATTATGATCTGGGGCTGTATACCTTCAGCAGGTGCTGGAGAGGCTGTACGTGTCGATGGAACAATGAAAAAGGAAGACTATCTCAACATCCTGAAAGCAAACCTACACAGGAGTGTTGGTAATCTGGGCATTAGGAACACGTTTAAGTTCTACCAAGATAATGACCCAAAACACAAGTATAACTGTCCCAAAGTCATTAACTCACTTCCTCAATCACCCGACCCGAATCCCATAGAAAGTATGTGGGATGAACTCAAAAGAAGACTGCGTACTACAACAATTAGGTCCACAAAAGAATTAGAGAAAAGGTTCAAGAAATAATGGAGTAAGATTGGCTCCGAATGTACCAGGAAAATAATNTAATGGAGTAAGATTGGCTCCGAATGTACCAGGAAAATAATTGCTATATGCCACAATGCCTGCGAGAAGTAATTAAACAGAATGCCCAAGCTACCAGGTACTAAAAGACTGTTTGTTTAGTTTGCAAAGAGGATTATGTTTGTGTTTGAACGTCGATGGCCGAATATTAAATTGGTGTACTTATGCAGCATGGGATGACTAAATAATATTGTTTGTTAAGTTGCATTGCTCATTTCCGTTATTGGCTACCGCTACATTTAATTT
>NQII01003165.1:60055-84795 GCA_002778355.1 Clitarchus hookeri | reverse complement strand
TGGTCGGCTGGGTTTTCTCGGGGATCTCCCCCCCCAACCTTCTCCTTCATTCCGGCGCTGCTCCATACTCACCTCAATCACCCTCATCAGCTCTTCAGACTTCGCCCAAATCTCTTCACTCACTCGAAAGCGCAAACGTCGCTGTAGCAAGGCGGAAGCATTAATTCTACGTCGAGAAAATATGACTCGCTTCACAGCGCAAATTTTATTTTGCTTTACATACACAGATTCCGTCTATAGTCTATTCAAGATATCTTTACACTAATCAAACCTTTGAAAAATCACATCATGTATGACGCTTGGTTCTTTCTTAAATATTCCATGTATCATAAGCGTTTTGTACTTCTGTTAATATAAAAGTAGCTTAGCTTTAGTTTAATTTTTTTTAAGTTTAAGTTGTTTCATAAGTTACTATATTTCATTTTAATTAATATAATTAAAACAAAGAGATAACATGTGTGTTACTAATACATAGTAAGAAATAGCTCTCATGAAAAAATATTACTAAACTTAACGCGCACTAATGCGGTGTGTTGTCCTTGTGATGTTATTTCCTAGACTTGGTTAAGTTTACTTATACTACAGATTGGAAAGATCAATGTTGAAATTTTCGCCGCTAGGTAAGCGCTAGTGTCGCTTTCGCCATATTTTCTCTATTTTCTACGTTAAAAACAGGATAATTGTAATAATAATTAATCAACTATGAAATAACTTCGTAACTAAGTAAAATCTTCCTCTTTTTTGTTATTCACGTAACTTAAAAACTTGAACTAAAAGTTACCTTTTGGAACACTGCGCACCTAGCGGCGGAAAGTTTCCCTATGCCAAACTCTTCCACAAGAAATCTCGTTTTGTTCCTAACCTGCGTGAAATATATCTTGACTTGGTCAAGCTTTGTTCGCACGAGGCGGAGGAATCGCCTGAAAGTGTATCTTACACAGGATTTCNCACGAGGCGGAGGAATCGCCTGAAAGTGTATCTCACACAGGATTTTAGAAAAGTTGTAAGTTACCATGAATGGATTATAATGTTGCAGGCACCACGGCAGTGGACGGGAAGCTAGATGGCCTCGAGGAAGAAGACCATCAAGGCACCGGAGGTTAAACGCAACTACGGTCGGAGACGTGGACGCTTGGGAGCCAGCAAGCGACCTGTTCTACAACAACAACAACAAATACAACAACAACAACAACAACAACAACAAAACCGGCGTACCCGTGGAGCAAATGCATCTCCACAGCGAGGCAGTTCGACCGTCCTTACCACTCACTCTAACATAATTAAAAAATTGGATGTTTCTAAAATTAACAACGGAATATGTTTACTTAATTTAGCGAATATATATATATATAGTTTGTAAAAATGTGTGAATATATTATATAATCAATATAGATGGCCTTAACATGGAGAGTCGGCGGTTTCAACGTTCTTGCAACACTAATGCACCTTCATTCCAGTCTCCAAAACTCTTGCAGATAACAGATCGTTGCATCTGTCACTATCAGTGGAACATTCCTTAAATATTCAGTTTCATTTTTCACTCTATAATGTTTATTTAAAGTGATTATGAAAAATAATATTTGTACGTATAATTTTGTTTCATTTTGTAATATACAATCAAAATGTAACTAGGTCTTTCATGTGAAAGAGTTCCAACACCATTTATTTTTATAAAAATTGTGACTTAAAAATTTAAGTGTGATTCTCCTAGGAATATACTCTGTTTATAAAATTTTGTGGTTTCAATTTATTGTGGCCACCTGAAGTTCAGTTTTTATATATAGAAATTTTTGACAGTTTAAGTGATTATGTCTAATTGTATTATTGCAATATTGATAAACTCTCCTTGTACGAGACTAGACAGCATCACATTCTCTATTTGTGATTGTAATTCCCATTTTATGTTACGTTGGTACAACTGTGTTTTTATCTGTTATCTATAAAGTTTTTATTATCAGTTACATATCTTTATAGTGTCTATTAAACTTTTTTAAAAGGAAAAAACTAGCCATGTTGTTATTTCAGTTGTGTTTTATTCAGAAATGATGCAATATGAATTATGATGGCAAATGCCCACATGCAAGATTGTAGTTTGTACAACACACATGATTATTTTCTTCTTAATATACTGTTATTGTAGTATTTAGAGTGAATATACTGTTTCTCAATTAAAATTAATAACAGCACAGTAAAGTAAGAGAACACAAGATAAAGTTTTCACACGCAAGGTCATATTAACATTTTTGATATGTGATTTTTTAAACGAATGAGTTATGTGTTTTGGACTATGCTTCATCTGTTTTTCAAGTGGGTGATACAAAACTATTTTGTATTATGATAAAAGTGAACTTTTTGTTTTTGCAGTGGCATTCTCATTTCTCTACATATTCATTAACTGTAGAACGTTAATTAATTTACTTTCGTGTTTATCTTCAGTAATATTAAATTGACGCTATGCCAGATAACTTTATGAAACATATTTAAATCTACGCGTAATTTAACTAGTTTTAAAATTTCCATAGTGTGCTCAACAAATGCAATTTTTTTACATGATTTGTTGCATTTTAATATATTAAATACAAAATTTTATTTCTAACACATTTACAGAAGCATCCCTCCGTTGGGATGTAATCATAAGGAATACGTCTCACAAATACGAAGAAAAAATTAGTCATGCTAGTACTTAATTTAATTGCAACACTTTAAATGATTTTTAAAATCATATCAGTTAAATCTATTTTAAACACACGTTGTCTACTAAAAATTTTCCTCAGATATGTGCACTTCAGTGAATTTATTCTAAAAATGATACGTGTAACATAGGAAAACAAAAACGAGTGTATCAAAAATTGGATTTTCCACTACTCATCAAGAATACGAGTAGAAATATTTTGTTGCGTAACTTGCAAATGCATATTCCACTAGAAACGTACAGCGTATAATTAAGTACAGTGCGTGATCACGAACTGCGACCATCCCTTAAAATTCCAGTGAGTGGCTCGCTCAGCAGATCTCTGCTGACCACATTGACTGCGAGAACGTATTAGGGATAAACACGAGGCTGTTTATTAGTCGAACAGTGTAAGATGAAATGAGAGGCGGTAAGGATTTAAAGGCCTCCAAAAAATTGCTAATTCGTGGGTTTCTGGTTATCGGGTGCGCCNGTGTATAGCAAAGGCGAAAAAAAAAAAAGGGGGAGGGGTACGACCAGTGAGAGACAGAACTGCGAGTGTGTATGTGACATGACGCTGCGAGGTGAAAGTCGAGTACATTTGCTATAGGTCGTTCACGGTAAAGTGAGCACTTTTCAGCCATTTTTCATCCTTTAACCAAATTTCCAAAATAAATATTTCCGTGTATATTCCATTCAAAGTTTCTTCTCATGTTTTGAAACGAACCTATGAAGAATCACCCCAGGCGTAACATTCCAACCTGGTTTTTTTTCCATAAATTGTATACTACAAATATATAACACTGTGATTAACTTTAAAGTACTGTATTCTTGAATAAATGAAATTTTAACATAGTGTCTTCTAAAACTTGTAATATTTATATCGAATTAAAATTCATTTACTGACTATTATTTCGTATAAGAGAAGGCTTTCAAGGGTGCTCCCTTTATCGTGAATAGTCTTAATATATAGAAAGGCAAAACGACGCATCAGCGTCCGCAAATTACGGGACCTGTAAAACTCTGAAGTCACAAAGCACATAGCCTTCTCTGAACCGGGGTAGATTCCCGGCAGGATCGCTCCCTGACTTTCTCAGGTTGGAGTCGTGCCGGAAGATGCCTCTGGTAGGCAGGTTTCCTCGAGGATATCCCGTTTCCCCCGGCTCTTGGATTCCGGCGCTACCCCAACCCACATATTCTACTTAACGATACAGTGTGCATTGGAGTGCATGAGGATCCTCAGTTGTAGTCTACTCTCAGCGATGTGTCACCATCAATATTTTCTCTCCTAGATCCACGAAGATGCTGACTGGTCTACCTGGGATTCCACGACAGTGTGTCGGTCACAAGAATCAAGGATTACGCTTATGGCTTCATTGCCACTGAAAGTATATCTAAACAGATGTTAAATGCTAGCGATAAATTCAGAATGACAAATAAATATGTCACCTACTGGATAAAGTGCTAACTCCAAACAAAATTGGGTGCAAATATTATATATGTGTTACATATACATCTCAAACACACAAAAAAAATTTCCTGCTATCTTCTACCAGGTTTAGATAATGATAACAGAGGTGGTGCGTTCTGTGGTTTGCTTTTACTGCCATCTAGCGAGAATTTAATGTACTTGATGTATAATGTTCACCTCTATGACCTTTATGAGTTCCTGGTGGAATAGAGCGAAACTAACTTAAGTGGCTTTTAAAACAGCAAAAAGTAAGATTTCCAGCATTCTGCTACCAGGATTACATGATGATAACAGAGGTGGTGCGTTCTGTGGTTTGCTATTACTGTCATCTAGCGAGAATTTAATGTACTTGATGTATAATAGTTAAAATATATTCTAAAACCGTAAAAAATAAGATTTCCAGAGATCTTTCTTTGGGATCACATGATAAGGCCAGAAGTAAAACATTCTACTATTTTTTGTTACGGACANGATTTCCAGAGATCTTTCTTTGGGATCACATGATAAGGCCAGAAGTAAAACATTCTACTATTTTTTGTTACGGACATTTAGCAGGAATTTAAGGTTTGTATTTTAACGCATCATATTAGCTTTCATGAGGTTTCCCACTTCTTGAATAAAATAGCATAATTTTTATTTCCATTTAATTTGAAAAATCGTATATCTGTGTTGTATTATTTTATAGAAAATGATTGGCATTGGTTATTTTGTAATTTTTAAGAATGGATATTATCCCGTACTCGTTTTTTAAATTACGTTCTTTGTTCTGATACAGTTGTAGTCCTTAGACAGTGACCTTAATATCTAATGTATGTAATATATATATATAATATCAATCAATATCCATTGGTTATTTCTTTTTCATCTAAATCTGTAATATATGACATGTTTTATTGATACACCTGTGTCCTGTAATCTTTATTGTTTAAAGTGCCTGATTGGTTTGGAGGTATAACTTTCAACAGTCCGTTTTATACTACTTAATGAATTTATTTTTAAATCTATTAAAATTTTTGTTGAGATTTTACATAGTTTTTTAGACCTTTCTATTAAGATAATAAACAATAGTTAGTAAAATGTATATAAAAAATTCCTTAAAAAAAATGACTGGAATAATAAATAACCTGCATTCAAAATACATACCTGCAGGAACCTGGCCCAGTTTATGAGGAGTACGTGATAAGCGAGAATATGTAAGAACATGTAGTAAGAACTATGTAATCTTATGATTTTCCACCAGTATATTGATATTACAGCAGGAGGAGGGTTTCTACTGACACATAACATTGTTGTATTTCTGAGTACTATTATTTAATATTTTTTATATTTCTTTGCCATCAGATGAAACACAATGATTACGAACTAACCGCAGAGTGTGATGGTTTACTTAAGTGAGGCTTGAAAGTTTCAAAAACATTAAATAAGTAATAAGAAAAATTAAATGCCAAAGACCATGACGGTTAGCAATTCTCACATCTTACAAGAACAACAAATTTTCAGAGCAGCATATTTACACCAGTCTGCAACACACGGATAAAATACGAATACAATTTTTTAAAACTAATTTTATGCTCTGTATGTAAAGCGAACACTTCTATTAAACCATTTGCTGTGCTTCTTAACATGGTAAGAAAAGGACGTGAAAGGTGGAGAATTTGCTAAGAGCAGAATAAACAGAGACAACGTTATGTATTAATAAAAACATATATTTATTTAATCGAAAAACAGTAACTCCTTTGCACAAAAAATAAAACTCGCAACCTTCGTATAATACACATTATTTTATCATGGCTTAATGGGCAGAATTGTAACAGTACAAAACCAAGTGCAATATTGCTGTCTGGAACCAAATGACTTCCTAGTTGACATAGTCGTTATCACTGATGGCGTGAAAGTACCGCCTATCTGCACTGTGGTACTTTGATGCGTGCACTGATTTCCTAAATTTATACCGTTGAAGAAACTGGAAGAAACTGTTTATTTCTGATACTGCATGTGTCGCATACATGGAACTTATTCTCTAGAGTGACAAAATAAAACGCCAACACGTTCAACATTCTCTTTGCGGTTTCCACTGCATCGTTTATAAGTCGTAGAGTTCTGGAAGGCAATTATACATACGAGGGAAAATATATCTACATACCTTACCTTAGGTTTCGCAAATGCAAGCAAACTTCATAAAATTACACTTTATTATGCTAGTAGTATATTTTCGTTTTTCACTCTATATCTACACATTATACATTTTTAATACATTCCTTATATTGCAAAAAGTTTTTACTGTTTACCCATTGAATAGAAAACACAACGAATAAATTATGACAGTACGGATATTAATGGAAGGTTGTGTATGTGTATATAAATACAAATATATACACACACTCTTGGAGGTATATGCTATTAATTCAAAACTTAAATTCAAAACTTTAAAATATATCTCAATCTGAACCCCAATATTTTTTGTACTATCACTTTCATGGCTCTCATTTAAATTTTTTGATAATTCGATTGGTTAATTTACTCACAATCATTGATTACATACATAATTTACATATCCCACACTATATATACTTGTAGACAAATTTTATCACTTTTGCAGGTTTTATCGGCTCTCAAGACCTCGTTGTTAAGAGTCGCCGAAATCTCTTCACTCACTCACTCACTCACTCACTCACTTTTGCAGATTGTGTCATTATAAACATAGTTAGCAAACATCAATATTTGACAAATTTCCGTAGTCATGAAAAATACTGCAATACAATGATTTTAGTCGCATTATATAACGAAATAATATTACAAATTTCTTTACATTACTATTAATTGCTCTCGCACATTTTTAACATGGTTGACAATATTTACAAGCCACAATCAGTGGTCATACAATGACAACGACAATATAAAATTTTAAAAGTTATCATATTCACAACAGTCCTAATAATTANAAGACCTCGTTGTTAAGAGTCGCCGAAATCTCTTCACTCACTCACTCACTCACTCACTCACTTTTGCAGATTGTGTAATTATAAACATAGTTAGCAAACATCAATATTTGACAAATTTCCGTAGTCTTGAAAAATACTGCAATACAATGATTTTAGTCGCATTATATAACGAAATAATATTACAAATTTCTTTACATTACTATTAATTGCTCTCGCACATTTTTAACATGGTTGACAATATTTACAAGCCACAATCAGTGGTCATACAATGACAACGACAATATAAAATTTTAAAAGTTATCATATTCACAACAGTCCTAATAATTATATTAAATTTACTATGTTATAATTTCAACAACTTTCTGCAATGAATATACTGCATACATAAATACAGTAGGTCTTCATAACTACTGTTGTTATAATATGATATTAATTAATGTGGTGTATGTGCCAGTTATTAGCCACATTTAAAATTTTTTTTTTAAGTATTGCTTCGCTTTGTTTACAGACAGAAGTGAATGTTATCCATGTTCACATTTTTTTAAAATTTTACAAGTATTATTTCCTTGAGCGAATGCCAAGGCATAAGCTCTAGGTGGATATTTGGAAGCAAAATATACACATGCAGTTTGCTATAGCAATCCAGAAGTAGTTAAAAATAAACTGGAGTTTGTCAATAACATTCCGGCTACTCTGTACAAAGAAAAATTGCAGCGGCATGAATTATGTATAATATACCTACAAAAATGAGGCATATAGAACACCACGAAAGAAAAAATTGAGCCAAGAAAAATTTAACTAAGCAAAGAAGGAGAAGACAGAACATATTTTGGTGTAAGATTTAGAGAAACAGAAACGAACGAAAAAAAAATAACCAGGAACCTGGTGAGACGACACTAGGTAATTACATACACATTATTTATAAGGCATAAACACATCAAGTGTGCGCTACACCAAGTGTCCTTAAAATTTAGAGTACATCACATAAAATTCGTCACATATTAATTAGTTTACTGNTTTTAAAATTTTACAAGTATTATTTCCTTGAGCGAATGCCAAGGCATAAGCTCTAGGTGGATATTTGGAAGCAAAACATACACATGCAGTTTGCTATAGCAATCCAGAAGTAGTTAAAAATAAACTGGAGTTTGTCAATAACATTCCGGCTACTCTGTCATAGAAAAATTGCAGCGGCATGAATTATGTATAATATACCTACAAAAATGAGGCATATAGAACACCACGAAAGAAAAAATTGAGCCAAGAAAAATTTAACTAAGCAAAGAAGGAGAAGACAGAACATATTTTGGTGTAAGATTTAGAGAAACAGAAACGAACGAAAAAAAATAAACAGGAACCTGGTGAGACGACACTAGGTAATTACATACACATTATTTATAAGGCATAAACACATCAAGTGTGCGCTACACAAAGTGTCCTTAAAATTTAGAGTACATCACATAAAATTCGTCACATATTAATTAGTTTACTGTACGTCACCACTTATTGTATAGAGTGAAGTTCAGTTCAGTTTTATTGTTTACAGAGCAATTTTGCATGCTATGTAAATGTATCTAAATCCATTATTTAAGTGATCGAGTTTGAGGTGTGTGGAAAACATTATGACAAGAATCATAAAATAGTAAGATGTGCGCAATATATCTTCCTTAAGTTTCTCCTGGAATTGGTTGTTAAAATACAAAAATGTTAACAGCTGCCAAACAGTTAGGTGTTTCAACAAATCAGCATACACGAGTTTACTGTAGTCTGTAATAATATTTATAATTGAAAATATGTTCCGTTTAATTGTGAACACAATATTCACCGTATAATATCACATTAATTTCTGTTAAGACCATGGAAATTATAAAGGTAGTTAAAGTACATCAGCTTTGGGATGTGACTGGTTGCAGTTGTAAAAAATTATTCCCAACATACAGAGAGAAAGTGAACCCCTCCTCAAAATGCCCACATACTGAGCCATTGTGATATCGTATACAATTTTCGCAAGCAAATCTTCCTTTACACAAGTCTGTAACATATTGGGTCCACCGATTCGAAATATTTTTTTTAAAATACAAATTTCAAACATGCAAGATCGATGACTGCTTTGCAGCACCCGGGAAGTTTGTAAACACTTATCCCACAGTGTGATTTACAGTGGCGAAGCTCATCACCACTTTGGAAACAAAGTTCACAGTTGGCAACACTGGCTGCTCCGACTCCAGCTCGGCGGAAGTGTGGCGCTGGTTATCAGGTTTGCTCGTCAGCTTGCGGACAATGAAGTCGGAACAACGGCTGAAGACAACTGGAAGCACACAAGTATTAACAATTTTATAACAAATCAAACATGCATAAAAAAATTTTTTTGTCCAACGCATCTCTAATAGCATAATCGGCTTGAGTCAAGCTTGAATCGAACTTGTCGTGTAAAGCCGGTAAGCTTAAATCAAGCTTGTTATGCGAGCTGACTAGCCTGAATCAAGCTATATATTCTTAGGTCAAGCTAGTAACAAGCTTGGTTAGTAAACCTTGTCGGAAGGTTGCCTTGGCAACATAAAATCATAATTCAAGCCATCTACAATATTGTCATTAGCAAGTATGTGCCAGTCATGAGAAATTCGGCTTGGATTTAGCTTGAACCACACATGATATGGTAAGCTTGTTCGGCTAGGCAAATTCAAGTAAAATTGCAAGCTTGTTGCAAGTTTACATACTATCTGGCTGGGTATAATACAGGTCACAGAATAAAATAACAACATTTAAATAACTTCGAATATTATTCTTAAACTCTTGACGAAAGTGTTCAGGGTGACGAAGACAAGCAAGGCACAAAAATAACACATCAAAGAGAATGCAGAAATATAGAGACAAAAAGAAATCTGAATGGAATGACTTCAGACATTTGGGAGAGTAATGACAGCAGAGACGGTTATCAACATACAACGGAGTGGCGATTTTCTTAAGAAGGAAGACCAAGATACGGTGCAATAAGAGAGCCTTAATATTCAGTTAGATAATAGACTGCTCACAGCAGAACAGGGAGCAAGTTGTTCGCACCGGCAGGAATACACCTGTGTAAACATACAATGCCAGCATTCACCTGGAGTGACTTTGGAACACCATAGAAAGCCAAAACAGAATGGCTGAATAGGGAATTGAATGCAAGTCTTCTAGAATCTGAGTCAAGTATAATACCACTCAGCCTCCCTTGTTCATTATGAAATAAGTACAAAAATGTATAAGTTGGTAAGGAAGTGAAGGAAGTAACAAGGGTGGGTAGAGCAAGGATAGTGAAGATCGAGTAGGAATTAAAGATTTGAATCACATTATAAGATGTGCTAGGAGGAGATGGGATGTGCATATCCAGAGAATGGGGCAGAAAATGATAAAGCTAAAGCATACAGTTAACAGACTCCAAAGAGGACTGGAAGGAATAGGAATAGCACATAATTACCAGAATCCAAGAGAGAGTTGAAGAGTGGAGCATGATAAAGTTGGTAGATAGAAGGCAGTTTTCTCAGCTGCTGTGAAAGATAACAGCGAAGATNGTGAAGAGTGGAGCATGATAAAGTTGGTAGATAGAAGGCAGTTTTCTCAGCTGCTGTGAAAGATAACAGCGAAGATTTTATATATCATTATCTGTTGTGGAAAATGTAAAACTGGCGCATCTTAGAACTCTCTCCTGAATGCTGGGAACGTTATAACAAAAGCTTATTACTTTTCACTTTGAATATAAAATATACTCGCCTAAACTGCAGCAAGACTTAAGAATTCCTGCTCTCTTTGATGACACGGAAGGTGAAACTCCCTAGCTTGCTTGGTTTTTGGGAGAACTTAACATGAGAAGATGGTCCAAACCCTCCAGTAAAATTGGCTCAAAAACATGTATTTTTTTAACTTTATATAAATTAATATATTTGTTAGGTGCTCACTTTTTCAAAATAAAAAAGTAATAATTAATTAATGTAAGCTATAACAATATACTGGAGACACAAAGACTTAACTCCTTCATTGTAATGTTAAAAATATTAAATGTAACTACTACCACAGCACATAACAAAATTTAAATTTTTACATGACCGTAAAGCAACTAACAAACACCTACGGCACACTTACTTAAAAAAAGACCCATATATTCGGTCAGTATTATGGATTACAATTTAAGAAAATAATGTGACTTATGTGACATGATTCAAGGAGGCAATATTGCCATCTTTGAGAAAAAGTCAAACATTGCAGTCAGTCAAAGATTTACCAAGTTTAAAACGAAGAATTGTCGAACAAGAAAACTTCATGTTATGGATTAACAACATAAAGAAATATGTCTATTTCAGAATCTCACAAACATAACAATTTACACATTTATATTCAATGGTTTCACATTTTAGGGTTAGGCAGAATTCCTTTACTTGACAACTTGATTTCTCAATAAGTGTGTAGAATGAGTGAGTGAGTGAATGAAGATATTTTGGTGGCTCTTAACATCGAGGTATTAAGAGTATTTGAGGATGAAACGAGACGAGTATGGAGCAGCGCCGGAATGCAAGTGCGGGTGAAACGGGATATCCCCGAAAAAAACCCGCTGATCAGCGGCATCGTCCGGCACGATCCCCAAATGCAAAAATCCGGAGGCAACCCCACCGGCAAACGCGTTTAGAACCTCGCAAGAATTTACTGGTATTATTTAATTCCAGTTTCTTTTAATTAGCAAAAATTAATTGTATCATAACTTAGTTTAAATCATGAATCTAAATTGACGCCATTATATTTTAAATCTCTGAAATGGGGTTCATGAATTGGTACAATATTTCTTGAAATCCTTTCAAACCGAAAGGACGTGATTTACTTGCAAACTTTTCCGAAGTGTTAAAATATGAAATATTGTTATGAAATTCCTGCTAAAATAATTTAGAACAACTCGGCGACTTGAGAGATTTTAATTTGTTAAGATATATTAAAATTATTGCAAGGATTGTAGGGAAGCAGAGTTATATCTCTTCAAATTTTTGAACATGTCAGGTGGGCCAAGGAGTGCTCTCTCATCCCTGTATTTGTGAACCATTTATTTCGTACCGCTGCCACCCATCGTGGGAATCAGTACCGAGTTTAACGGTTTTGCTTTAACCCATTTTGTAAAATTCCAGCATTCATAGCACATCTTTATCTTAATAATGATTCTACGCAAGTCTGGGAGAGAAAACTGCAGATTAACTTCAACCAGTTGGTTCGTAACATATGATCTGATTAGACATAAAATGTCATCCACAAAGACTAAGCTTTCTATGAAAACCAGACCTTCACGGGTCTCCTTATTAGTGCACAAGACACCTACTTCCAACAATCACCAAGTGCACTGGAGAAACTGTTTGCTCACTTGGTAACAGGCCCGAGTCACTTCCGAACAGCACTATAGCAAAATTGTCTTAAGGAATTTCTGAAGGGGNTGCTCACTTGGTAACAGGCCCGAGTCACTTCCGAACAGCACTATAGCAAAATTGTCTTAAGGAATTTCTGAAGGGGCTCACACATTTATTTTAATGTTTGGGTAAAATTCCTTACATTTTCAAATTACTTTTTTTTTTATAGACAAAAGGTACTTCTTAAAGGCCTTCACTTTTTTTCTTATATCAAGATTATCTTTGTTTAAAATAAGAGTGTTGAAACCTGTNTGCTCACTTGGTAACAGGCCCGAGTCACTTCCGAACAGCACTATAGCAAAATTGTCTTAAGGAATTTCTGAAGGGGGTCCACACATTTATTTTAATGTTTGGGTAAAATTCCTTACATTTTCAAATTACTTTTTTTTTTATAGACAAAATGTACTTCTTAAAGGCCTTCACTTTTTTTCTTATATCAAGATTATCTTTGTTTAAAATAAGAGTGTTGAAACCTGTCGAGTTCAAACTCTACAACATATTATTCTAATAAACCTATTATCGTTACAGTAACATACCTATTGGTTTTTCTCGACAGAGATACATAGCATAAGAAAAGTTATTTCTGTCTCTCCAGGTTTCTGCATTGAATTTCCTGTTGCCAGGTCTTGTTTGTGGCTGTACATACTTTTTAGGATTCACGCCCGGGAAAATATCGTATCTCCATAGCTATCACATCTTTTGACTCCAGAACATATATCCGTTAAACTATGATTATTTGGTCATGTTGTAACGCTCCTGACGTTATATCTTGAGCTTGTGGATTATATCCCGACATCTCACCGCGTGGCATTAGGGGACTGATTTTACCAAGTGGTTCAATACCGATTCCAGCCAAATGGCAGTGCAACTCCTCAGTATGAACTTTCTCAGCTTCTCATCCACTAGGTTAAGATCCTAGTAATATTTAGTGCGTAAAGGAAAACAAAGCCTCACAACTACATGTCCATCAGTGGCTACCACCACTTTCCTTAAGCTTTCCTTGAAAATTGCTTAGGTACTTAGAATATTGTCTCTCCCTTTTATTGTGCTGCTGTACATCAGCTCAGCATGACTCAAATAAAATCTACTGCACGGGATACANGATTGTCTCTCCCTTTTATTGTGCTGCTGTACATCAGCTCAGCATGACTCAAATAAAATCTACTGCACGGGATACAATTTGTGTCAACTCTTCTTCGAGGACTCTTCAGACCAGAGCGTTCTTAGCTACATACACAACAATTTGACAAGTACCTGAACTCGCACATTTCCACCTGGAAAACACCAACTATACAGAACTTGCTAAAATAATATTTGTCTGCTCGCACAACTATTTTTAAAATCCTCTCTCTCTCTCAAAGGTTACATTGTTTTGGGGGAAGAAAATACGTACAACTATTCTGTAACTACCTAGGTATTTTACTTATCATTACGATGTTTCCTAATGGGACAGGTATCAGCCAAAATCCCATTAAAATGGCTTAATCGATTGTTTACAATCATTCTTAGTAGCATGCTAAATTTTTGAAGGAATTAAAAGTTTTATTACATATTTCATGGCATTTCTTAATGTTGTGTTAAAATGAGATTTGGAAACATTTACTATCATTCTGAGTGTTGTCACTCTCTAACTGGAGACTAAATCACGGTTAACGAGCTGCACCATTTCAGCTTCTGGTTGTGTAGTTGAAGTGTCACCAAAATACACGAAATATTCACAACTTGGCTTTCAAATTGTTGGAGTTCCAAAATTCTGACAGACATTGCCATAATTGTATTCTTTAATGTTGAATATCATAATATGATAACTTTCCATACTTATACATGCAAGGCTGGGGAAAAGCCATTCCCTGAACGGCTGGAGTAGCCGTCTCTTAGTATTGGGTATTAACAGGACAAAAACTTGCTCTACCTTCTACTCAACTCTGAAGATGAGGAATTCGTGTCCTGCTAAAATTACTACACGCGATCCATCGACACGCCTAGAACTCGAAAAGAACTCTTCAACGAAATTCCCAAGAGGACTCAAATATTGAGAAAAAAAAAGCTTGGGGTCCAAGTTGCAGGTAACTTAAATAGGAAGATTAACAAGAAATACTTTTGCAGCAAGTTCACAACATGGCAGTCAAAGCNTTAACAAGAAATACTTTTGCAGCAAGTTCACAACATGGCAGTCAAAGCGTGAAAACTTTACCCATCAAATGAACCATCACAGAGAGACACTTGCTGACTGGGAGATAGGTTCTCTCTCTCTCTTCTGGCTCCAGATGCAATCCTCGGGGTCCAAGCTGTGGCAGGATGGCGTCGGAAGGGCAATGCCGCCAGAATAACATCTTGAGCTTGTTGTCGGTGAGCGTGGTGTCCTGGCCCGACTCCTTGAAGTGCATGGTGGTCGCAACTGGCAGTGGCTTCAGCTGGAACACCTGTTGCACAGCCTTCTTGATCGCCTGCAGCACTCCCGTGCTCTCCATGCCCGCCGTCAAGAGGTACAGCACACTGCACAACTACAACAACAATATTAATCATGACGTCATCTTTATTAACTACTGTATGCAGTGGCACTTTGCAAACACATTTTTAGACGTGCTGTATTTGAAAACATTACAAGACACCCCCTTACTTTGATTTATGTGTTCTTGAATATGTGTACAAAACTGGAAATGCATGGAACGACAGACATATATATATATATATATATATATACACGCACAAGTAGATTTCAGTATATGTGAAAGCCCACTTCTAGAAACATAAGACGGAAATTCAATATTACAAATTACAGAATCATTAAAAATTATAATGTACCGTCATACAAACTAACCCACAGTAATTTCACACCCATCAAATCAAAAGCCACCTTAATTCGTGATTAATTAAACAGTGTTGTAAAGCACAAAAATGATTTTACATTAGCAACAACTTCTGTATGGTTGATAGAAAGAAGTTTAACTAATATTTCGATTACGTTCCCAGCCAGTTTATGTAAGAAATCTGAATTTAGTGAACATAATTTGGATTATGGGTGTCGGTGTCTGATGTGCGAAAATGTGAACTAGTCTGGAAGATGAATGCCAGACGGTTGAGGATCCTGTATACAAAATTCATATTTATTAGACCCCCGATAAATTTGTGAATTCACTCGGAAATGTGTTAGACTTTAAACAATCATATATTTATTTTTCCTTTTCCAACCCTAGTTATGGCAGTTCAATGTCACAGCAACCATTAAATAACGTGATAGGGGCGTAAATAGACATACAACTCTAAAATCTACGTAGTAGTTATTATAGCTTTAAATATTTCGAGCCTATAACTATTCCCAATTGATATCGACAGAGTTATTTAATGGAAATGTTTCTAGATTGAATGTATTTCCACGATTGCAGCATTCTGTGTCTCTTACGACTAGTTAGAATTGATGTTAGTTACTAGCCACTCGGGCTCAAACCACAGACATTTATCTACGTCCAGCAGAAAAGCTATAACTGTCTTCATAGAGCTGTGAAATGTGTAAGTGCTCAAATTGTTTTTTTTTTAAGCACTAGCTTTTTTATTAAAGGATATTATTAGCTTAACATTTGTAACTATTTAAAAATACCAAAAAATTTAAAATGCATTAATTTTTTTTTATTTATTCGTGATAATAATGATTCAAAATTCACTAAACTTTATGTAAAGGAAGATATTTCTTTTTTTAACTTCAATTATGTTGCCAATTAAAAGAACTTCTAATGATTTTGCGTTGCTGAATAATTCGTTAAGATCCAGCAGATGTCACATTTTGCCCTTTTTGAAACTCACTTTTCCTGGAAACTGAAAATTTGCGTGCTCGTCCCATATTTCCTTTTCCACACATAAAAATTTTGGCTGATCTAGAAATCTAACCAAACATTCATTAAATTTGTTGGATAAATTTAAATTGTCTACCACCACTCACTTGAGTGAATCAGCATTATTACCCGATCTCTCTTAATGTTGCCTTTGGTTTGTGACTTATGGAAGCGCTGAACCAATATTAAGTTCATAAACTCTTTTGCTTCTGCTACAGATTAATTCCAAGTTACTAGTATAAATAAATAGTTTGGTAGTCAAGTACATATACAATCAGGGGTGAACACACGAGGGGGTGTGCAGCGCCACAGTTCCCAAATAACTATTTAATAACAACATTTTACTTCAAGACCATCTTAATAGTAAGCACTTACACACATATACCAACATCTTAAATACCTAAAAATGAACATTAACTAAGGTATCCGAGTTTAATTATTCCCCACATGGACACCGCTGGTCAGTCTGTATAAATAACACTGCAGTAACAGCTCCGTGGGCCTCCCTGAGCAAACAAAGGATGGTCCCCTTACCAGTTGTGGGAGGCGAGCATGCTAACCGCTCAGCCACCATGGTCCCCTCGACCAAAGGAAATCAGCCAATTAATCTACGGGTTGTGCTTAGATAATGCAAATTTTTTAGGCCTCTGAATAATTGATGCACCTTAACTCCTGGTCTCATAATTAAATTTTTAATTTAAGAAAACATACACATAACTTAATACAAATACAGTGCGTAATTCCTGAATTATACTGTGGAATATACTCAACGAACAACATTTAATAACAATGCAAGACTAATACTACACTCAGGAGAACATTTAGGCTATAGAAAGATGTTAATACCTTATTCTCGTCGGCTTGTACCAGAATCTCGGCGTGTCCTTGACAAACTTGACTGGCGATTCGCTGATGTTTTGCAGTGNATTCTCGTCGGCTTGTACCAGAATCTCGGCGTGTCCTTGACAAACTTGACTGGCGATTCGCTGATGTTTTGCAGTGACGCTCGTAGAGAGGGCCCGTTGTAGTCCGCGAGTGGCGAATGATGCACGCTGCCATCCAGGATGACAGACTCTGCAGCAGACAAACGCACGACGTGTAGGCACCGCACTTCAACTGCCCACGTCGAAAAAATATATCTACGTAACAAGTTGTCTTACGAAACTGTACGTTAGAAAGTATTTTATTTGTCAGCTTAAGATATCGGCAATCTCTTCTTGCATACAAAGGACAATACATGCTGCATAGCAAATTAATTTGTTCCACTAATTCAACTACGGTTCACAAAACAAATATTTAAGGTTTTCTTTTCGATGTCGAGTGTAAAATGGTTATAGTAATAAATGTTTATAAACTGAAAACTGTAATTGTTAAAAAAAAAATTTACTAATTAATTACAGTAACCAAAAATGTAACAGAATAACCGCTGGTGCTGTTAATGGCCACACCCATCTTTTCAGGCGAGATACAACTCAGCTACTTGTTTTGAAAGACTCGTGTTACACGTGGAGAGTACTTCAAAGCCAGGCAATTCATACGACTTATTCATCTAACTTTAAAGTCGCTGATGGTCGTGCACGTTAAGGGCATCGTGCCCACTTGGCGAGCGGGTTGGACTCGTTGATGGTTTCACATCCAACCTCGCTCCTATCACTGAAGTCATGAGTGCAAGTGTTGCGGAATATACTGTAATAAAAAAATTCTGTATTTAATTACGAAATGTAAACTCTAAATTTTCAACTTCACAATTTTCAAGGGATATTTTCGTTAAGCAAATAAGAAATTCCAACCAAGAATATGATTCAAATTTCGTCCTAGGAAAATACTACTGTCTGACTGTAAGTCAAACCCCGATCCTCATTGCAGCGTGGACTAAGAAGAAAGTATTTCAAGGATTTTCACTCACTGGAATCTGTGCTACAGATCTGTGTGATGAGTAACGGGAAGTTGGCAGAAAACAGGCCGACAAATAATAATCTTTAAAGTTAAATAAACGGAAGCAAAATTAAAATTTAATTTCAGTCTAGCATATATCAGACACACTTTCCTCTACGCAATGTAAAGTAAATATTTTGTTAAGTTTTGAACATTGAAATGTTTAATTCAATATGGAAAAATATCCAACGCACTACCACTCGCATCAGCTTTGGGTTAACCAATTATTGCATGTTGAATGCGGACAGAGAGAGAGAGAGAGAGAGAAAGAGAGAAAGAAAGAGAAAGAGAGAGAAAGAGAGAAAGANATGTTGAATGCGGACAGAGAGAGAGAGAGAGAGAGAAAGAGAGAAAGAAAGAGAAAGAGAGAGAAAGAGAGAAAGAAAGAGAGAGAGAAAGAGAGAGAGAGAGAGAAAGAGAGAGAGAAAGAGAGAGAGATAAAGAGGGAGAAAGAGAGGGAGAGAGAAAGAGAGGGAGAGAGAAAGAGAGAGAGAGAGAAATAGAGGGAGAGAGAAAGAGAGAGAGAAAGAGAGAGATAAAGAGAGAGATAAAGAGAGAGAGAAAGAGAGAGAGAGAGAAAGAGAAATATAAAGAGAGAGAGCGAGAGATTTTTTCATGCACTGATGCAGTTCGCGACAGTTTACTGGTTGGACCAGCTTCTTATGGCCGCCGCGTACTTGGAGCTTTTTAGCGCGTTTGAGAGAAAGCGCGGGAGCGATAAGGGCGGCAGTGACGTGTACCTACTGCATTACTCCTACGCGCAAGGCGCTGAACTGGCGTGCAGTGTTTCCGTCGTGCTGCGTGGACCTTGTAACGGGAATTACGCTACCTCACGTCAATCTGGCTCGGGTCGTGGGTACTCACGTCGCTGGAGACTTTTACCCGTTGACGGCAGCCGGAGGTAGCGTCACACTCCGCGACGCGGGTGCTTGGTGGCTTCGGCGAAGGCCGGAGTTTCACTGTGCGCGCGGCGTTTCCTTCGCGTCTGTAACACAATTGCTGAATAACTCAACCTGCGACAGAAATGGCACGCATGTTGACAAATGTTATGCAGTTGTTGCAATGGTGCAAAGTAATAGATCACTTCTCTATTTACAAAAAAAAATGGTATCAAACAACTTCTTTCTAACCGTGTGACTGGACAAAGGTACTTACGAACATTACACTGCACCTTATTACTTACTAATGATACGTATATTAAAGGACCGTTGCAGTGGAAAATACTATCCATGGGCAGTTAAATTTAACCCAATGATCCACTAAGTGCTCAATAACAAGATGGCGCAAATAGGTCTCAACTCAAAATTTGGATACGTTACACTCTCTGATATAAGTATTGTTATATCACGACACAGTCACACTTCCGCAAATTATAATTTAGAATAACAGTTCGTAAAGTCAAATTCGAAAATATCCACGAATGTACGCACAACGGTACTCTCCCTCAAAATCTGCGTCCACACTAGTGTTAAAGCATATTGAAATGGCTGCACTAAGTTGCATCTTTCATGTCAGTTATGTTCAAAGCAGTTTGTTATTCTAGGACAAAATTGAAATGGTGCATTATGTAAACAGCATGTTGTAACGAGGTTCTTTTTTCGTTGTTGGCCCAGTCAGTGCACAGTCCAACACGCAGGATATTAACCCGCAGATTGATAGATTTCTTGGTAAACACTGGCTAGCTTGCAGATTTGATTGTCTGACTTGCTGATGTCAAGCTGCGTACAACCTATATTATGAACAATTGTTCGGGGCCAATAGGACCTATAAGGGTAACACCATGTCATGTTATATATATCTACCGTTGTAGGTAATATGGTGCCAGAAGAATATTTTGTAATATGTATTGGTTGCCTGCAAGTTGACATCAGCACGCCAGACAATCAATTCTGTAAGTGAATCACTGGGTGNGACATCAGCACGCCAGACAATCAATTCTGTAAGTGAATCACTGGGTGCCAAGAAATCTGTGTGTTAATATCCTGCATGTTACTTTTTGCACTGGCTGGATTAACACAAGAAACACGTAGCAGCATTTTAGAGCTGTGTTCAATTCATTGTGCACACCACACACCAAAGCCATCCGTTTTGCTATATCGAAATATTTTATTTGTTGTATCAATATTCCTGTCAGTATTATCACGAAAACACGTCGGTCAACGGCAACGTCTGCCACGTTTCCTACAATTGAAAACTGGTTGTGACTCCGTCGAGAATTGAACCCATATCGCCTTGGTAAACGGGAGGGGGTGGAGAGTTGGATACACTACTATTTATCGTGTCGTCTTTGTAACTCTAAAGTAAGGTGGACATTGGTATAAACCATGAGATGGGATCTAGAAAGCCAAGTATTTAATGTCGTTACTTTGGTCCTGGTTATGTTTATCATTATTATTAATATCTTGTTAAACTTTGACCCATACTAAAGAGTTCTATACATATGTTAAAATACAACCAACATAATAAAAAAAAAAGCCTAGAACCCGATGGGAGTCCGAGATGGAGGTAACGTAAATAAATGATTCCATTAATAAGACCATGCTGAAAATTTATTTTGGCCGCACTCCCTTGACAAAATAAAATGAAATCAATAAAATATCAAAATTAATATATCAGTGGTTTCCATGACGTGTCACAGGAAGGCTGTCACCAGAAGAATCAACCCCTACCACCTAAATGAAAATACAACAAATTCTACAGATATTAAAATCCAATAAATTAGAACATAGTAAAAAACAAACCGGTATGCGAACACCACATACCGTTATGTAGCTCTATTAAATTTTAAATTTCATTTAGATGACTAAGCTCTACTCTAAGAAACGGTTTGACTTAGAATCGAACAAATATTTTCGAAACGACTCCCACGAACATATATAAAAAAAAAACAGGAATGGGAACAACACTCGTACAGTATGCATAGTCCATTCACGGTTACTTTAAAATTTTCTGAAACACTGTTATAATGACGGCATGAAAATAAACAACATCGTTGCCATGTGGCCGATCAGCTGATGGCGGAAGGATACGTAGTCAAATAAAGTCAGATGTAAACAGTGGCGCTACTTTCGCAGACCTGTCATAATCTGGCCAACTTAAATGGTACACAGTATAAAGTTCTACTTCCAGGATATTCCTTCGCCTCATGCAAAAAACCAAGCTTAATAATTCTAGGAAACGACACCAAAATGAACCGCGCACCGCATTCGTGCGCACTCATTTTAATAACATTTTGCATAAGAACTATGTCTTACTAGGCGTTACGGACATACCTATTTTCTCTCTGTTTTATTCATATTAATTTGGAACGAAATATCATTGTTAACAAATAAAATATATAAAAGTTTAATTAAGCCAAAAGTAGGGTACTTTTATGTTACCAGAAGTATAAAACGCGTGTGATACACAACATGTTCAGGAAACGACGAAACACGTCATACATGGGGTGATTTTTCAAAGGTTGGATTCACAAAGTGTGAAGAAATCGCGAATAGGCTACAAGAGCTTAAACTCAAGGAATGGCTACAATAAGGCTAAGGAAACACACACGAAGTCCCTGAATTTAAATGTTATGTAATTCACACAATTATAGGCTGAGCACTTTTGAAAACCCTGCTTAAGATCTACTTGCATGCACGTTGTGTATGCTTCCGCGTTATATAAAATTAACACTGCCATAGTCCTTAACACTTAATTCACGTGTCGGCCAAGTGAAAGCGTGAAATTATTAAGAAAAGTAAATATTTTACAAATCTGCTAATTTTTACACTTACGTGCATCAAAAACAAACAGAAAGCAAAAATAAAAATAATTTAAATTATCACAGATGGTAACCTAAAATTTGTTATTCGACGTTAAGACATGGAACTACTTTCGCTCCATCGTTACCAACTTTACCGGGCGCATGCCACTCAGTGCGCCAGTTAAAACATATGCAGATAGGAGCAGTGACTTTTTCCAAAGGTTGATTTCAAAAGTGCTATCGCGAACGACCTTTAAAAGGGGGTTTGCGGAAGGGGATAATAGGGGAATCTGCACTAAACCCAAGAGCTGGAAGTGAAATTCGCTGACTTCATTCGTTTCCCCCGAATAAACATGTCGCACTTCATCCGGCAGTTTACACTGTTAGAAAAAGTGAACGTAAAATTACGGAAAGTGCCGGTTACAAATTATCCAGACATCTTTCTGAAATCACGGACTCTTCGTTATTTTCAAACACGTTCTCTCTGTAAATTTCACATAAATCTCCGTGAATGCACGAAACGTGTCCATAAACTTGCAAATTTTTTCTTTTTTTAATCTGGTCTTTATAAAAGAGGGGTAACAAAAAAGCCTTACTTTCGTTATGTGGGCGTTTCACTGTGTATAAAAATGACTGTAAAAAGTTTAAAAAATTTCGTCCGCTAGCGGGATTTTAACTCGGGGGGAAAAAAAGTGACAGTTTAACACCTTATCCACTCACCTACCACGCTTTTAAAAGAAGAAGTATTGTAAATAATGGACACATGTAGAATGATGTATGAACACCTCTCAGTCATGTTAGAGTGCTTGCGATTTTGTCATTTTATTTCAGCTTTACAAACAGGGACAAGAAAAAGAATGTTTTCTTTCCGCAATGTATAACAGAGAAATTAAATAAAGTTTAAAATATTTGGTCCTGTAACGGAATTTGAAAAAAAAAAAATTATTATTATTATAATAATTGTCACTCCATGAGTGGTTTGCCACTTACCTACTACTATTTTATACGAACTAGTATTCTGAAGATTGGATTTTATACGCTTCAGGCATCATCGGCTTTGTTCGTGTCTCGAAGTCGAATCCATTAGAATACGAAGAGCTTCATTTACGGAGCTCTTTCCAGTCGTTCGTAATATAAATCCACATCTCCGTAAGTGTTTCCGTAAATCTGCAGACGTTTCTAGGAGCGCAGAAACGGCTTGCGGCGGGCGCGAGATTGCCTCTGCGTAGCGGGGACGTGTCACGCAGGGGGGGATGAAGGAGGGGGTGGTGGTCCACGAATATTGCTGTTTCCCCTCCGCCCAAACCAGGTCATCAATCACCCGCCGGGCCATCGATCACGCCGCCTGACCGACTAAATGGCGCCCAAGGAAGCCGCCGTTGTCACACAGAGCCACGCCGACAATGATGGGACGTTCGACCGCGGATATGGCGAGGAATGCGGAACAAGTGCGCTTCCACAGGTGCCTCGGCCCCCTGCGTGAACCCCGCCATCTTGGAATTTCGTGTTTCCCGCCATAACCTCACTACAAATATTTGGTATAGCGTGTTCGCGGTTTCTTCGCATTCTTTGAATCAAACCTTTGAAAAATCACCCCATGCAAACCTGTTTGGTTCTTTCTTAAATATGCCAAGTTTTACTAGCTTGTGTACTTCTGTTAACATAAAAGTACCTTAGGTCTCTTTAAATTGAATTTTTATTTATAAATTGAACACTTAACTTATTTTTAATATGATTTAAAACAGAGATAAAATAGGTACGTTGGTAATACCTAGTAAGGAATAGTTCTTATGGAAAATAATATTACGCTGAGTGCGCACGAATGCGGTGCGTTGTCCCTCTGGTGTAATTTTCTAAACTCGGTTAAGCTTTGTTTGCACGAGGCGGAAGATTATCCTGGAAGTAGAACATTAGCAGGACTTCAGAAAAGTGTGAAGTAACCGTGAATTTACTATATAGACTGTTCACGGTAAACTGAGCACTTTTGGAAGTCACGTTTAAGGTCTACTTGTATGCACATTGTGCATTCTTCCGCAAAATAGGGAAAATTAACATTGTTCTCTAGGATCCAACACTTTATGAATGCCTCGGTTAAATGAACCTGTGGAATTATTAGAAAAGTATACATATATATATCATACAACCAGTAATTCTTACACGTATATGTATTTAAATAGAAAGCGAAATCAACCATTTCAGTACTCAGAAACTATTTATCTAACGCTTTTAGTTCAAGGTTTATATATGGAACTACTTTCCTTCTACCATTACCGAGAGTCTACAGGGTGCATGCTGGTCAATGTAACCTTTAAAATGTGTGTATGTAGGGGCCTCGACATTTGTCAACTACTGATTTAAAAAGTGCTCAAATAACCGTGAACAGCCTTCAATTATTTTTACTGACCAAAAAGGCTTCTATAAATTTATGCTGTATGAATGTACGGCAGTGATTTCATTGCATTAATTGTATTAAAATATTTCGTTAATATAGAAACTATTTGAATGCAAATTAATATATGTTAGATACCCGGAAATTTCGCGAATCCATTTGAGTTAAGCTTCAAGAACGTGTAAAGCTGGCGGCAGCTGATGTTAATGACTGTCCAGCTGTGTATAAACCGTTACAAAAGCATTAGGCGCACGTCGGAAAACTCGCAAATAATGATATAGACACTACATGCGAAAATATGGGAACAACCCTTCCGGGAAACGACCCCGGTTCACCTCGG
>NQII01003165.1:49601-59613 GCA_002778355.1 Clitarchus hookeri | reverse complement strand
CCCAACCCAGACACATAAAAGCCGTCACCCCCTGACAGCGTGAATTTGCCCAACCGGCCGTAGTGAACCCCTCGGGAAGGGTTAATACCGTACAAACCCTGTGACACGTGTTACGAATTTGACGCATACGACTGTCTAGTACACGCTTTTAACTACCACGGGGGGTGCTTCCGAAACGACGGTCTCGAGTCCGGTAAATGAACGCACCCCTACGGAAATTCCCTGTGATTAACGTTCATATTTCTAGTTGGAGATTAACTGAGAACTTTTAAAAAAAATTTACCTTCGAAAGAAAAAAAAATGCCTCTGGAAGCGAAACTGCTCACGTTATAACCAATTGACTCGTCCATCGCCAAAACTCTCTGTTTCATATAACTTCGGTAAATGTTGACAGTTCATGGAAAGTAACGCGGCCACAATGTATTCCTCCGCTACAGGTGTTCTGTCAGTGAGGAAAACGATGTTTGTACACGAACTGCGAATCCAATCGCATAGTTCAATCCGATGTCAAGCGCTGAAAGCCTGGTAACTTCAGTTCAATACTAACGCTACTACAGCTCTTTGTAATTCCCACCTGTTATATTTATATTATCAAGTAATATGCTAGTTAGGGTTGTGTTTATTTTATTGGTGTTTCTAGAAACTCTAATTAATCGTCTTTTTGTGAGACGGGATTGTTTTGCGGCTCTTCTTATGACAAGCAATTTGAACTGTCCATTTTTTTGGTTAATGCAGTAAAATATTTTGCTCGTACAGAAATAACATTCAAATCACTATAACTAGAAAGTTGTTAACTTCATCAAAAGAACAAAACGCGATTAATGTGTGACCGTACCGATGCGAGAAATACACTATAAACATTTTCTGTGCAGTTTTTAAACACGCACATAAAAATAGTTGGGGATTTTATTATACGTAATGAACTACACTAAAATAGGCGTTTGTATAGGCCACGTGTAATTCAAAACCTCTGGCAAGAACAAAATGTGATAGATATGTAGTGGTTCATAATGACGTGAGAAATTTAATGTAAATTTTCAGCAAATTTATCTTCATTAGTAAAAATGACCTAGGCTATAAAAAAAAAGGCATTTCTTAAGGCCAAGTACATTTTAAATATTCTAACAGCAGTTTCGAAAAAAAAATTATTTACAAAAATTACAAACTTACTGCATTCTTCGTAATTCCCACACACGTGGAGATCTAATCGTCCAGATTACTTCACTAAAATCAATTTCGTCGGTCACTTGATACGAAATAATTTAGAAAGTCGGCAAATAAATTAACAAAACGTTTAAACTGTTTCTTGAAGTAAACAAATTTAAACTTCAGAACGTAAATACGTTGTTGCTCGCGTTGCGCTCCAGGATGGCTAAGGAAAATGGCGGACTAAAGAACACAAGCAAAATTTTTACGTAGCGGAAGACACGTGTTGATATTTCATTCCACCGACGCGACTGTTTAACTTATAATGAGAAATGTAAATACATAAATAATGAACTGCAGATATAATATTTAAACATCACCAGCAAGGAATTCTCACAGGATGAGACGTGTTTTACATAACCGAAATGCACGCGCGCTCCACAGTAATTTTTAACAAATTTTAAAGCTCATGCCGTAAAGCTCAAAAAATTGTACTTTATTCTAAAAGCATAATTTAAACAATAATTAATGACATCATCAATAAAGTACTACATTTTAATGCAGAGTACTAATTTTCTTCGCAGCCGTCGCAAAGCTCGCCAACGTAACAACATGCATCCCGCAACAACCATAAACTGACACAATACTTTGCAAATGAGGGCATTTACTGTTTACATGCTGCGTAGGTTGGTCACAATGTCTGTCAAAATTTACGGAAGTTAGTTGAAGCGCAACATACAACTACCGAAGTCGCGTTCTCTACAGTAATGAACGTGTTTGTTTGCATTTTAGTTTTCAACATTATCCACCTTTTTATATGAATAAAAAATGTTCACTAACTAAAATGTATTCTAATTGCATTAAAACTAGGTTAGAGGGAAGTGTAGAAAAAGCTCAAGGCATTTACTTACATCAACAGTATTCTAACCCCAGGTTCCACTCACGTTGTTACTTATACTGCTATTGGTAGGAAAGCAGTTCGTTGTTCGAACACGGAGAGTTGGCTACAGCGCAACTGGTATGCGCACTCAGCCCCATTTTCTGCTCTACGGTTATAATGGACAGACTGACCGGCATGCTGCCAGCAAAATTAGCGGTGATGTAAGAAAACTAGTCTCATGTTTCATCGTCGTGTTAAAATATGAATTTCAAGGACTCTGAATTTATTTAATGAAAGTTTGTTTTCCATACATTACATTACGAATCAGGACATTAGCAACACGTTTAGGTTTATAAAAATTTCGCAATTACGCTTGGTTCATGCAAAAATAAAGTGACTGGGTCGGTGGCAATATAAATTTTACAAATGTCTCAAGATTACACAAAGTGCATACAGGTAGCTCTTAAGCAGGGCTTTCAAAAGTGCTCAGTTTACCGTGGACAGGTTATAATTAATTGAACATAACATCAGAACGTGTCCTAGTTTTCGGCACGAGACTCGCCAGAAAGCTGAACTCATGCCAAAATTTCGGCAAGCAAAAAAAACGGAATATACGAACAGTTCCCGAGTCCACAATATAACATATTATGCCAAAAAATACAATGGGCCATCAAAATATTCGTAATACAATTTAATTGTTTGTGCTTATTACGAAATATATTAATTATACTGTTTATTTCTTAGTGTCGGTGTCAACGGCAGTTTTGAATTATAACAAAATACAGTGACTCACATGAATATTGGGCCACCTATGATTATCGCAGTTTCATAGCCTTATGTTACATTAGTAATGAAGATAAACATAAATCATATTGCACAATCATTCTTGTGTGCTTTAAATGAAATATTGCGGTAGCCAAAAACGGAAATGAGCAATGCAACTTAACAAACAATATGATTTTGTCATCCCATGCTGCATAAGTACGCCACTTTAATATTCGGCCATCATCATTCAAACACAAACATAATCCTCTTTGAAAACTAAACACACAGTTTTTTAGTACCTGGTAGCATGGCCATTCTGTTTAATTACTTCTCGCAGGCGTTGTAGCATATTAACAATTATATTCCTGGTACATTCGGAGCCAATCTTACTCCATTCTTCCTTAAACATTTTCTCTAATTCTTTTGTGGACCTAATTGTTGTAGTACGCAGTCTTCTTTTGAGTTCATCCCACATAATTTCAATGGGATTCGGGTCGGGTGATTGAGGAAGTCAGTTAATGACTTTGGGACAGTTATACTTGTGTTTTGGGTCATTATCTTGGCAGAATTTAAACGTGTTCCTAATGCCCAGATTATCAGCACTTATGTATAGGTTTGTTTTCAGGATGTTGAGATAGTCTTCCTTTTTCATTGTTCCATCGACACGTGCAGCCTCTCCAGCACCTACTGAAGATATACAGCCCCAGATCATAATACTACCTCCACTGTGTTTCACAGTAGGTTGTATGTTCCCAGGTTTTAGCTCCTCATTTGGCTTGCGCCATTCTGTTACCCTGCCATCTGAACCAAACACATTCAATTTCGTCTCATCAGCAAAAATAACATCATTCCACCAATTTTCATCTTTATCAGCGTGGTCTTTTGCGAACGTAAGTCGTTACTTCCATTTGCCTCATTGATGAGACGCTTCTTTCTAGATAACCTGCTATTATATCCTGCTCTTCTGATAACTTGTATGGTTTCTGAATGAAGGTTCTTTCCCCATTAATTGTGTACCTTCGTTGTAAGTTTGCAAGCACTAATTTTCGGATTTTCTTTATTTTCCTGATTACTAGAAGTTCTTCTCTTTCGCTTAGTTTCTTTGGCTGTCCTTATTGAGGCACCGAATCTGTTCTGTCTTCCTTCTGAAACTTGTTATGATGTATCCGATAGTGGACCTTGGCAGATTCAAGTACTCCGCAATTTCTCGTTGAGATTACTTCTTTGCATGATGAAAAATGACCAGCTGTCGCTGTTCAAACGTTGTATTCCTGCCCTACGTCCCATTTGCCTGACTGACGCAGCCAACAGAGCTGCCCAATACAACCTCTCAGAGCAGAGAGCGTGCAGGGAATGACACGAGATACGAACGCAATGTGCATCGTGCCTGTGCCACGCGTCCACCACAACTGGCAGAGTATTAAAGTGACGTACTTATGAAGCACGCGAGGACAAAATATTGTGTTTCATTAACTTACACTGCTCATTTCAGTTATTGGCTACTATTTCATTTCATTTAAAGCACACAATAATGATTGTGCAATATGTTCTATATTTATCTTCATTTCTAATGTAACATAAGGCCATACAACTGCGATAATCACCGGTGGCCGAATATTAATGAGAGCCACTGTAGGTATTTTGGTGGCGGAAAATAATTATATCTTAAATCATAAAATTACTTCAAGGAATTTTTTCTCAGTGCCTCGATATAAATCATAAACTGTGCTGGTCTTGTTGCACGTTATTTACTTCCGCAGATTACTAGCCTTATTAAGTCTCGAACAAACAGTATATTGCAAATTTGTTCTAGCCACTGGAAAGCAAAATTGCAACGTAGAAAATCTGTTTACACGTAAACAGTCGTTGTCCATTCGGCTTTCTCAGCTTATTCAGCCTGCTGCCTCAGCGACCGCAGTGAAGGAACCACTTCCATAAATACGTTCCGTTTTAAAATACTGACGAGATAAAGTTTGTTGGCTTAGTAAATTGGGTAATCAATATGCAGCTGGTCCATAACCGGCTCCCCTTTCACCTCCTTCACATTCCACCAGGGTCCTCGCCGAATCAGATGTTATCCCATTTTCTCGCGGAAACCTACTATGATAATTATCGCAGGCAGCGGCGAAACAAATTCTTTAACATAGGATGCGACAAGCCTTTAGACCCACTCTTAAAAAAATGTTTCTTCTCTAAAACAATTTAATTTCGTCACGATCTACACGCTTCACATATGATCTAAAAAAGTCTATAACCCAGAAGCGAATATGTGTGCCATACAAGTATAGTCCATTCATAGTTACTTCCAACTTGTCTGAAGCCCTGCTGAAGTTCTACATACAGGCTATTCCTCCGTCTCATACGAGCAAAGTTCAACTCTAGAAAATTACGTCGAAAGAATAATGCACCACATCTGTGTGCACTCAGTTTAATAATATTTTGAATGGGAACTATTTATTACTAGGCATCACAAACATTCATATTTTCTCTATTTATATTCGCGTTAATTATTAATGTAGAGGGATTATGGGGACATTGGCACATCGGGACCTGGTACCGGAGCGTCGGAACTGTTCGTGCTCTGTCATTGCGGTCGGATGGCGGCCATATTTAATCCAGGTAACCTTGACATTTTACCCCAAAAATCCAAAAAATTAAAAACATTTTATAAAAAATATATTAAAAATTATTTAAAATTATAAAAAAATTTATTTAAAAAAACTTAAATTTCCGGAGGTCCCCCACACGCCCCTCCCCCCACTCATTCCACCATATTGATAGGTGCAGTCCACCATCTACATGCAGCAGGACGAAGAAATACGGAACTGCCTCCCGTGTAAGGAGTGCTTGGAGGGCTGCACCACCTCGATTCCCGACACGCCGCATCGCAGGGGTTGGTGCAATGCCCGCCGAGCAGTCCTCGCGATGTCTGCGCCCGTGGAAGACGGCGTCCCCGTAGAAGACGCCCTCCCCATAGAAGACGCCCTCCCCGTAGAAGACGCCCTTCCCGTAGAAGACGAAGTCCCCGTGCAAACTATTTACTCGCAAGCTGTACCCGTGGAAGATGCTCCCTTTAAAGAAATTTACTGGCAAGCAATACCCGGCGAGGAAATCAACCCCGAACACAGGTGTCCGATGTGTATGAAGTTTTAATGACTTTGTAAAAAATTTGTGAAACTCAGTGTGTGCATTGGAACTTATTTTTTTTATATAACAAAAATCGTATGAAATGTTTTGCAAGATCCAAGGTTTTCGCTCGTTGGGCTAGTACACTATCAAGTATCGGTATGTGCAATGGAATTTAATTTTTTTTATATATCAAAAATAGTATGAAATGTTTTGCAACATTCAAGGTTTTCGCTTGTTGGACTCGTACACCATCAAGTATATTGCCATCTCGTACAGTGACGAAGACGATGAAACCAAAGTTTTCACTTTTTTACCGCCGTGTCCATAGAAGCAACTCGACCGCACCACGCAACAGGCGTACCGCCTACAGGCGTACGAAACGCACGGACTAAGGTGTGACGAGGGAAATATTCCGTACGAGGAAATTCTGACCATGCTGAACTCTGCCATAATTCCCTATTTTCTTGTGTATGTGTTTGGAAGACGCCAAGAGTCGCCAATTCGCAATGCGTGCCCCATCGGAATGAACTTTGCAGACCTTCACAAGCATTGCCTCTGCCCGCCGTTTCGACAGCTCGTCGAGACGTACGCCACAAGACTGCACGAGTGCAAAAATCAAAGATATTTCTGTGCGCCGTGCAACTCCGACACCCTGAGACTGTGGAGTTATGATAACCCGTGGTACATTAAAAACAAACTACGAGGAACCCAATGGTACATTAAAAAAAATATTATGTGTGTAATACTCCAAGATCAACCGAAGAAAGACGTGTAAAAAAGTATTCCTTGTATTATGCAGAAGAAGCATATTGTGATATGTGCGCATAACTAAATGTGTTAAAAAAAGTTTATATTTTTTATTTTGAGTTATGTCCTGCTCACGTATGTTAAAAAACCACTGTTGGCAAAGAAAATAAATTATTCAGTATATATCAGTTTTGTTATAATTTAAATAAACAAAAAAATTTAAATCTTCAATGAGAATCTAGCTATCACTAAAATAATGTATGATATATTTTACACGTATGAACGTAATTATTTATTTAAATAAATTAAGAATTACAGGTTCACTTTGCAAATGAAGTCGGCCGCGAATATTATCTCTAGATGTGTCGTGCAGCGGTTGCAGAGACGGCCGGAGCTAAGGTTGGCACCGCATATATTCACCACTTAGCAGCCATGAACAAGATGTACTTTGCTCTTCCTGCTTAACACGCAGCGGGCGGGCACACTGGCCACCTGGAGCCTGGGAAAGGAGGCGAACAGCTCTTCCACAGCAGTGGCTTCATTCTAGCTACGTTAAATTTATTTTTCCAACAGAGATAGGTTGCTTATTCATTTATCATGTAAAACTTTAATAGGTCGCGAAAAGAATTCACGAATGCGTATTTATTATATCACAGAAACATTAATACGCCGGAAAAAAAGACACCCACTTTTGTGTGTTTCTTTTCGAGAATACACACAAGGCCACACTGACAGGAGGGTCCAGGTTCGACACTTGAGAAAAATATACACGTAACCCTACTGATGAAAAAATACATATGTTACCATATTGACAAGTGAAAAAAAAAATTTTTCCTTGAATAAATAAAAACTTTCGTCACATACATTCCAAACATCTTTAAAACAAAATTAAATACAGCGCATGGGGAAAATATATGTCCGTCCATTCATAATTAGCTTCACCTAGTTAACAAGACTTGGAATATTTCACATACGAAACATAAATTATAGAATAAATATTTTTTATGTCGATCACATAAAATGTGAAACAACAAAGCGTAAAAAAAAAAATTTAACGTTCTCGTTAGTACACCAAAAAAAAAAAAACACGTAAACACCAAGTTAAGAATATATGAATGTATGAAACATTTCATAGTTTAACTTCAACTTTAAACATTTGGAGAATTAATCTCGCACCCATGTGTGCATACATACCAGCCTTCNGGGGGGGGGGGGACGGACAACAGGGGTAGTCCTTTCTTAAAACCATAAACAAGCTATAAATACTAATTATCCAATATGGGGGGGGGGAAGGCTCCCCTTAAGTGTTTATGAGGGGGGAAGGTTCCCCTTAAGTGTTTATGAGATCTTCTATAACAAGCACTTTCAATTCCAGAACATCCCCTCTGAAGTAATCAGGCTCTACTATTCGAGGGATATGACGGAAATACAAAAATGTTCACTGCCAACATCCCTTGCGACAGGCGCGTCGCAGGGTGTGCTTATGAAATCTCTCATTTATGCAAGTTGAGTTGGGAGTGGAGGGATTTGGGCTGCTCTTCGCAATGAGGTGATGAGAGAGCCAATGAGGGTGTAATGTGGTGAGAATGGAGCAGCGCCGGATCGAAAGGGTGGGAGAAACGGGATATCCCCGAGAAAACCATCGTCCGGCACGATTCCCACTTGCGAAAAATCTGGGCGTGACCCGGCCGGGTATTGAATCCGTCCCGCCTTGGTGGGAGGCGAGCAGTCTAACCGCTCAGCCACCGCGGCCCCATTTACTGTAAGCTAGCACAGACGAAGTTAAATAAGTTTTCAAGAGTATGATGTGTATAGAGGCAGTTCAAACTACGCTTTTTTTTTTTTTTTTTTTTAAATCGTTTGGTAACTCTCTTATTAATATATAACTATGATTTTTGCTTTGAACTGCATTACTCCACTGACTAGGTACAGCATCACTGCATCGAAAAAACACGCCTAGAGGGGTGAAATATCTAGCAAGCATACATGATGTGGCGGAGTGGACGGCGGAGAGCACTTCCGTGTTAAATGGCCTACTTGGCTTTGCTACCAGATTTTCAAAGCGAAAACAGTTTACAGTTGTGAAATATCACTGCATATGCTGAGATTCGTTAAACTTTCAAAACATCAAGCGCGGATATCGTGAAATTGTATTTATTATATTTTACAAATGCACTTCAAGTAACAAATATAAAAATAATGTCGCATTTATTTTTCAAGTGAATATTTTCTCAACAAGTAGCTGAATATTAATAAATTTCGAATAATTTTAAATTGTAGTTTCATTTTTCTGAAGAGACGTAAGTCGGTGAAAACTCGAGAGATATTTTGAATGTCAATAATTCACCTTTCGAATTGCTGCAATGTTGAAACGCTATAAATTACATGAAAAAAAAAAATTAATTCGCATGCCTTTATATTTCAATAATTTATCTTACTACTGTACGATGTACTAAAACAATTAAATACCCACCTTTAAATGTTTGAAAATAAACGTATGTTTCAAAATTTTTCTTGCTAATCTTTTCTTAAATTAGTTTTTTAAGATCATACAACGCATTTTGATGTTCTCAGGGAGGTTACTGTTTCGTCATACATATTTACACGTGTAGTAACTATGTAATCACATTCATTTAAACTCTCCTGTTCTAACATTTCTTTTGAATTAGGATGCTTAAATTCTGTTCTCAATTTTGTTTATTCATTCGTATCCTCAAAACAAAATGAAAAAATATCACTCGATTTCCATTATCGATGATGAAAATTTAAAACATCTTGCAGCAATTACATTATATTATTTCCTTTTTAATGTTTATCAGCACACACGCATCCGTTCTCGGCGGCGAAGGCGGTATTTCTGGAAGAGGAAAAATTTTTTACTCAAACTTCAGCGTCACCCTTCTTGTGACCTGCGTTCTGATTCGCTGTCGGCTGACCACGCCGCATTCCTCAACCAATCAGCAGTGGCGAGACGTGAGCCAATCAGGATACTTTTCTTTAGTTTCACGTGATTTACAAAATGCAATACTCACTACCCTCTAAGGGCTAATAGAAAATAAACTCCAAATCATAATCTGATATTTATATTAATGACTCGCTAGCACAACCAAATAATCCAAAACCAAAAGACAATAACAAAACCTGAAAAACGGCAACGTTACGCTGTAAAAATTTAATCAGCATTCAAGTGATTAACATTACTTACACAACTCGAGGGCAGTTCCTCCCAGCATGCGATCATATTGTTTCAGGTAGTGAAATGTAGCAAAAATATATATATTATGCAGTTGCGTGTATCTAAAACACTTTTTTTTTTTGCAGACACTGGTTGTTCCGAACCGGTTG
>NQII01003165.1:18784-35425 GCA_002778355.1 Clitarchus hookeri | reverse complement strand
TGAAAAAAAAAACCTAAAAAAATGTTTACATTTGAGCCTTAATATGGTGGCTCTTGAAGTTTGCACAGAGTTCCCGGAAATAAAATATTAAGGTAGGAGGTCATTAGAGACGGAGCAACAAGTTGCTCAGAGAAGCTGGAACGGGGAAGAGTTCGTCCATGGCCTGTGGAAGGGAACCATCCCGGTATTCGCCTGGAAAGATTCCGGGAGACCATGGAAAGCCTAAATCAGGATGGCCGGGCCGGGATTCGAACCCAAGTCCTCCCAAATGCGAGTCCATTGTTTAATCACGGCACCACCTCGCTCGGTAAAATATTAAGCTATAGTAAACATTTTGCCGAATTAAGATTTTTTTTTTTTTGTCTTTCTTATCCCCTGGTTTTTAAGTTCAGTCCTGCGGACTCTTAATATTTCCTGTTGTATGCTGTTCACGGTTAATTGAACACTTTTTAAAACAACCTTTGTAATATGCCGCTTCCCCTACTTGCACCCTGACTGACATGCACCCGGCAACGCTGGTTACGACGGAAGGGAAGTAGTTCCATATATTAACGTCGAAATAAAATCTGCAGGTAAACATTTGTAAATCCTTAAAATATATCTCTGGATTTTTTTTAATGCGCATTGGTGTAAAAAAAAAAAAACAACTGTGATAATATTTAATTTCTAAAATAATTTTAGAGTTTCGCTGATCGATGCATGGATAAAGCGACCAGGCGCATGAAAAAGTAAATTTTACATTTGGTGTGAGAATACACGACGTGCATATACAAGTGGATCTTATAAACAGGGCTCTAAAAGTGCTCATTTAATAGTGAACACCCTTTAATAATCTGCCTTTTCCCTTGTAAGTCTAAGAGGCCTCTGGTTATGAGGACCTCGTTGGGATTTACAACCCCCACACAGGCCGCGGTGAGACAACTCGCTTCCTACACAGGCGAACCGAGTTCGATTCTCGGCGGGGTCGCTTCCGGATTTGCACACGTGGGAATCGTACCGGACGATGCCGCTGGTCGGCGGGTTTTCTCGGGGATCTCCCGTTTCCCCCACCCTTTCATTCCAGCGCTGCTCCGTACTCGCCTCACTTCGCCTTCACCGGCTGCCCGAATATCTTCGCTCGCTCACTCCATTCCCCAACCCTGGCCTGTCCACCCTTGGCGTGTCACGTACTGCGGGTTGTTGATGTTTCTTTGGAACATCCTGTATATTACTGCGCAACACTGGGTAAGATCTCGCGGACCGCTGGGTTTTGTTTCAGCGGAGACGAGTGACGGGCGCGCAGTCGAGACGAAACGCGAGCCACAGTTTCCAATCAGCGCAGTGCGGTACTGTTGAAGGCCACATATATCTGAGTTTCTCGCGAGAAACTCCGCAAAGTGTGTGGCAAATGTCCAGGACCGTACATTAGCGGAAAGAATGAAGACTCGAGGAAACTCCAGAGTAACGAAACTCGTGCTAGAGAGAGAGAGAGAGAGAAAGAACAGCAGGAAACTGGTGAAAGCCAAGAAGACGCCAGGAATAAAATTCAGGGCTAACATTCTCCATGGCAAGAAACAGACAAAGACTACGTTCTACAATTAAAGAAACCAGCACGTTAACAAAAATAAAGAAATAAAACCATAAGTCTAAAACATAAACTGCGTATAAAATATAAGGGCGGAACGGAATACCGAGATTCCAATACACGCAAACTCCATTTATTTGGAACTATAAAGGCTTAACTTTACTATCCGTGTAAAGTTTATAATTTAAGGAATTACATGAAATGTAAGAAAAAACAATAATCGCAATAAAAAAATTATTTATGACATAGATCCCGTTCCACCCCTTACGTGGTGGCAGAATGGGGTAGAAAATAAAGGTGATAATTTTAACACATGCCAAGAAGCACTGAAAATTCCTGAAAGTCATTTGGAAATAAATATTTACAAAATTCGCAAACTAGTATTCCTTCGTTGCATTCCCTTTCCATTCCAACACACGAGTTGCAGGCCCGCGTTTGACAGAGGCGACAGAACACGCGACCTTCACTACACGTGGAGTAAAACTCACTTGACCATTAACAGAAAACATCGTCTTCCTCCATCTTTCTGGACGGTTTGGTTTTCATTGTAAAGTGTTCCTGGAAAGTATTTCCTTAAAACCTTACTTTCTGCTCCTCCCCCCCCCCCCCCCCNCATAATAGGCTTGTGCATCAGACTAATTGTTTATTGTATTTCCTTATTCAGATTTTTGTTTTTCTTCTTTTGTATTTTTTTATGATGGTCTCGCCTTCTTTAAATCTCTTTTTTTTTTCCCTGTAAGAGCGTTTCCTAATTACATTTTTTAAAGCCAGATTCCATCAAAATACATTTTTTTTTCTATTTACATATTATTTTCAGGAATGGTGCGACAATCTCATGGGCGGCAATTTGAAATGAAGAGGACACAGGACATCCGATTCAGAAAATACGTTAGGATGAGGAGGACCAATTCCTGTTAACTCGAATCTTTACGGTGGCACATAGTACAAAAGCTGCACCAAATACTAGACACACAAGTTAAAGTGATACTGCAGTGAAGAGATTTGGGCGGCTCTTAACATCGAGGCTTTGAAAACCGGTGAGGGTGGCGTGAGGCTAGTGATGAGCAGCGCCGAAATGCAAGGGTAGGAAACTGGAGATCCCCGAGAAAACCCGCCGACCAGCGGCATCGTCCGGCACAATTTCGTCGTGAAAAAATCAGAGGCGACCCCCCGCTGCGAATAGAAACCGGCTGGCCTTTGGGGGAGGCGAGTAGTCTGACCACTGCACCACCACGGCCCCTACCTACCAAAGGATAGCAACCGTTTTTCGACTGCAGCGAAGCAATTTTTCACTCAGTTCTTCCTCGAGGTGTAGGCTTAAATGTTCTATGATTGTGGAGTGCAGAGGTTGGACTCTGAGTATAGTGTGAGGCGGTTAACAAAGCAACAGTGTTTTGTTGTGCCCGGCGACGTACATTAGTTTTAGGTTTTTGGTGTGGGCAGAAAGTCCATCAAGGATGAGTAGCACCCGATAATGTTTACACGTGTATTTATTTATCTTTATAAAAGCCAATCGATTTTTCAAACCCCAAAAGAAACAATTCTACTATCATCCAACCTGTTTAATACAATTTGGACCAAAGTCCTGAGGGTAAACCAAGCTCAAATTCCTGTTGTTTCTTTTTACTAAGAAATTTTACCATGGTATGCATGATTCTGCAGCATACATACACAATATTGCAGTTTCTGCTTCACCTCACTCTGATGAATTCAGAGCCGCTACCTATCGCCTTCCGTTAACTGATATCATTTTAGACTGATTTTTATTGGGTGAGTGTTGGCAGGGGGGAGGGGGTGTCTGTGATGGTATGTCAAAGTCATCCAGAATCGATCCGCCATGTACAGGTAGTTTTCGTGTATATTATAAACTTTGATGGAATGCAATTTTTGAAAGAATGTTGCTGTTTTTGTTTACGTAAATATTCTTATCTACACATACCATAAAACTCAACGTCTCTCTGTCTGTCTGTCTGTCTGTCTGTTAGTGCGCTTATCACTCGAGAACCACGTATCCGATTTACGTGTTTTTTTCATAACTATGTTCTCTGGCCAGGTTTTAGTATATATTTTGTTAGGTAAAGTAACATAAGGAATAAGCAGTGACGATAATAGTGAATCAAGTCGGAAAACGTTTGCTGCCAGCGCGCTCTATTGCAATACGCTGTCTAAACCGTTAAAGATAACAATATCATGAACTCAGCGGTAGCATATATATATATAACAGAGCAATACTAATAAGCGATTTTACCATTTAATTCACCGAGACGTTGAGTTTTATAATATGTATAGAGTATAGAAGATTAACACTAAGTAAAATTCAACTTTATTTTAAAAAAAAAAACCTAAACAATAATTCTGTAGTTTACGTGAGCGGAGCCGCGGACACAGCTAGTCAAATATATTTTTAAGAGGACTTAACCATAATTTATATATAAGTATTACAAAATGAACTGGTGGCTAGACACTGTCTTATAAACCTAAGTGAGCGATGCTTCTACTAGGACGGTACCCCTCCCCCACCCTCACCCAATACTCGACGCTTATCGATGTAGCGTGTCGGGACCCAGTAGTCGAGCAGGCAACATGTAAATTCAAAAAAGGCTATTCCAATATTTCTTCGACAACCCCATTGCGCCGCGGAGGAGTGCTCCAGCACACAACTCAAATGCAATTCGTAATTGGGGACAAAGGTGTTCACAGCGGACCTAAGGGCTTTTTTTGTTTCGAAATAAAACCCAACCTTAATCAGAATATCTGAGTTTACAGCAATTATATGTTCTCAATGCGAATATCCAGTCGCGGATGTAGCGTGCAAAAACAGTATCAAATAGCTGCACGAGCATGTATAATTTTACAAGTCCCGGGAGCCTCTTTGTTGCTCCCAACTCATTACGACCACAGACTTCCTTTGATGTCGGCGTACGTGTTCTCTAATAGGCTGAACAAGATCTGGAGCGAGTGAGTGAAGAGATTTGGGATTTAGGCTGCTCTTAACATCGAGGTCTTAGAAGCCGATGAGGGTGAATCGAGGTGAGTATGGAACAACACCGGAATGAAAGGGTTTGGGAAATGGGAGATCCCCGAGAAAACCCGCCGACCAGCGGGATTCGTTTAGGACGATTCCCACGTGCGAAAATCTTGGACGACCTCGCCGGGAATCGAACCCGTTTGGCCTCGTTGGGAGGCGGGTACGAGACCTAGAAGCGTGCCTTACGTCTGATCGGCTAGAGTCTAGACTTTATGTAGCGGAAGGTTACCTATTTGCCAGGCTGTCGGCTGGCCTGGCGACTAGGTTATCAGGTGCTGATTGACGAACGGCGCTCCAACGTTCTTACCGGCCAGTGACGCCATTTTACTTGTGTCTGCGTCTGGATTTCGCGGGTCAAGCGGCTATTTAACCTCTGTATTCCTAAGTGCTCTGTGGTTGGAATGTGAAGTTCTAAATGCCGTCGATTTATCGAGCCGGCCATAAATAAGTTTAGTAGACAGGGTAGAATTTAAATCACCATATATATCACAGTAATCGAAATGCGAACTGCAGAACTATTAGGCTATTTACAACACGTATTTAGTTGATTCAGGCAGGAAATTCTTGTGTCTCCTAAGAACATGTAGTATACTGAGTATTTTCTTACTGTCACCCTTAATATAGTCATACCATGCCAAATTCTCGTTAAGCACAAGCACCAGATTCTACACAGTTTTGGTGAAATCTATAATGTTTCCATTTATTTTTACCTCGGGTAGTATATCCCTGTCTGCTGCAGAAAGAAAGTGTTTAGTTCCTATTAATATTACTTGTACCTTTTCAGCGTTAAAATAAATACAGTTTTTTTCCCCAATCGTTTGCTAATAGAATTCAGATCTTCGTTTAGCAATAATAAGGTCTTAGTAAGTTGTATAAGTGGCAAATAAATGTGGATTTGATCCGGCCTCGCTCGAACTACTTCAGTTACACCGCTGTATAATGGGCCACTTCGGCATGCCTATCGCTTATTAATCACGCCAGAAAAAGACTGTCAAGGGTAAAGTGACCGCTTCTGAAATCTACATTTGAAAAAAATCACCGCCCATAACTACACGCATGCTACATTACACGTTGGCATGCAGGTCTACAGTTAAGTTTGCAAGAAATTAAGAGTTGTAGTTATATTAATTGTGTAACATGTAAATGTAAGGAGTGTTTTTATTTCATACTCATAAGAGCACGAATTTGCACATTATTAAAATCACATTTACTATCTTAAAATTTGACGGTAATACTTCGCTGGCGGATGAATAAAGTTAGATGGTCCATGGCAATGTTAAAATTACATTTAGAGGCAGGATACAAAACGGAAAGGTAAGTGTATTCTATAAAGGACTTTTAAAAGTACTCTATTAACCAAGGACAGCCAATAAATACCGTGTCACATCATATGTGCTGTTTGAGGACTTTTCATAAACGCCATACAAAGAGCGAAGTCAGCGCTATTATACGGCACTGTGCATGCAGCATCGCAAAAAACTTTTTAATCGTTTGCCCGTCTCGTCCATCGATGAGCCTATTTACGCCAGCTTCCGTGGTAACCAAGTGATATTCACAGGTCCCCTTTACAACGGCAGGGACAAGTTTGTTTTTGGTAACTGTGCTATTAATCACCTTTTTTTCTCTTCCCACCCCAAAGCAACATTGCCTCTTCGTGCGCAGGATTAGTTTATAAATGTAAAATCACTGCACTTTCTATAGAAGTCGCATATTTGACTTCAAATCACACATTTACACGCGGAATTTCGTACAGTTTCTGCAATGGATGGACTGATTTAGAGCGAATATGTTAAACCAGCTCGGGCAATAATTACGGGAGTACAGTGTCCGCTAGTTTAACTGACGAGCAGGGAGTTTGCTAAGTACCTTATTACTTGTGCGCCATAATAATATTTGCAGGTACTAGAAGGGGCAGCGGTGGCGTAGTGTCCAGGGCGCTCGCCTCCCACCACGGCGATCCGGGCTCGATCCCCGGCGGGCTCACTCCCGGATTTTCGCATGTGGGAATCGTGCTGGACGATGCCGCTTGCCGGCGGGTTTTCTCGGGGTACTCCCGTTTCATCCGCCCTTGCATTCCCGCGCCGCTACATTCTAGGGTTTCATTTCTGTCATGCCCGGGGATGACGGTCACCCACAGGTCCCAGTTGGAAAGACCGTCACTCGGAGGGTGTCGCCTTGCCCTGGGTGCACTCCCCACACGCCATTTATTTATTTTTTTGCAGGTACTAGAATGACTAATGTACTTGGAGCTGATGTTTTAACCTATGGGTGTGCAAATGTTTTCGTGCCGTTGCCAGCTGCTGGAATTCTCGGAATGTTGCTGTCTCCTTAGCGGCCACCTGCCAAATAAGTTGGCGGGCTGTGTAAATTAAACCTGGCTCTAAATAGTAAATGAGTTAGTTGACGCCTCAGCAGGTACTTCTGAAAGCTTTGTTTAGTGTCTTATTTTGCACAATTGTCATGAAAGTACAACGATCAGAATCGATGTATCGATCAGGTTACAGAGGCGTCGGAAAAAGGGGTTGCAAGGAAAAAAAAGGGGTGGGGGAGGAGGTTTACTTGGTGGCATCAAAAACTTCACTCGTGACAACAATGTAGATTAATATTCATAAGTTATGTACCTATATTTACTAAAAGTGGAGATAAATAAAAAACGCTAAGTGGTAATATTTATACCGGTATGGTAAGCATGTTGTGTAAAAATTTGTGAATAGGTAACAATTTGTGTGATACTGATGTTATTTATTTCAAAACCAAATTTTGGGGAGGGGGAAATTTTCAGGCACAGGGGCGCCAGATTTTCTACTAGACCTCCCCCCTTTGCCTCTTACAGAACGGTTCGGACGCCATTGTTAAGTTATATTATTAAAATTTACTTCATTTCCAACTATTTTACTGTTAACGCCAATTTATCACTCGTATTACAGGCAAAATATAAGACGAGACCATTTTCAAATTCCAATATTTAAGGCATTTCGTTATCAACACGGTGTTAACAAATGTAAAAATTTTTGTGATTTGACGTCAACATAAGTGTAAGTTCTCCAGTCAATTCAACGTTAAAACATTTAAAGTTAAAAGCAGGTCGTTTTTCTTCCAGAATGAGTGGGTTCAGGAGTATTTCAGTCTGTTGTTGCAAGCGTTCAGCTGTCAAGCTCGACAAGTGCTCCACGACACCGGGGCGAAGTTGTCGCTACACGGTGGTGTTGCCCACCGAGGCGAAGTCCAATCGGCGGTGTTGCCGTAATGCAGTTTATTTCTCTAAAGGCGTTCCGTTCGACTGCCAGCGGTCTGAGTAAGACATTCCTCTTCCTTTCTTGTTTCTTACTACCAATTGCACACTGATATCTCGTCAAAAAATTCCAATTCTAACCACCCAGTATTAATTATGTCAGATTAAAAGTGATTTCTTGGCTTATAGTCAGTGACAGTTTTGTATTTATTCACGAAACTATTTCTGTAACGCTTCCTACATATATATTTTAATTTTTATTTCTGTACATTAGGTTTGTATATATATATATATATATATATTGGTGCCCAAGTTACACAATCTTTAAACCAGTTCACAACTTCGTTTAACTAACCATCGGAGGTTACATTGCAAAGTAACAGACTCCCGTCTTTTTGCAATCTCCCGTGTTCATAAAATTCATCCTGAATAAAGATTCTGTAGGACCTACTGCTATTTTTTCGGTACATATGAAACACGCAGACTTAAAACGTCCAATGTGACAAAACTTGGACAGTTTCGCTATGCGATCATTTCAAATTCAAGTAGTTTAATGTCATAGCGAGAAAGTAAACGTGAACATAGAAAATATATTCCTCTACTATAAAACTTATTAATTTTTTCGTGAAGGATCTGATGCAGCAGTCGTAATTTCACCTAAATTTGAAATACACAAATTTTAACAAATAGCATATTGGGTATAACAGTAAATTCAACACGCCACACATATTTATTACGATTTTTTTTTTGTTAGCAACTCAGACAAGGCGACTAAGAAGTTCCACATTCTGACAGATAAATTGCAGGTTTTAATACCAGAACAACCACAGATGCTTTATGCACATTTGGTGTTTTTTTTTTTTTTTTTTTTTATCTGAGCATATAATTGACAGCTTATTTGCCTAAAGAGCATCACATATGAGGCGCAAATGAGCTCAAACATATGAAACAATAATTCAGAGCAACCTCAAAAGAGAATTAGCATTTTTCTATTGTGTGCTTATAGGAAATTTTGTACGTTTGCTTGACGAGTTATGATTCGCTCAGTGCCATTTTATGTAGATTATTTAGGTGATAACCTGGTATTTACTTTAGAGTAATTTATTGTTAAATAGTTTATTAGTTGTCGAGTACTGTTTTTTTTATGTAAAACATATTTTATCCCTCAATTGTTTAATTTCAAATGTCCTTTTCCCATGTGACTTGGTTTCACTCAGTTAAACTGTGTCGTGATTTTCGGTCATTATTTCCAAAACTATATTTTAAATTTTAAGATCACTCGACAAAATTCACGTACAGTTTACTGAACACCGTTTTGCTCTGTAGTAGTTGCAACAAATGGGTAATTTCTCGGAGAGTTTTACTCGGTGATGGTTTTCGAGGAGGTTAATTAGGCTTTTGAAACTCTACGATGTTAGGAGTTTGCAATCTTGTGCCAAGTAAACTCTCGCTTGTGTGTACTGCACTTGAGAGCCTTCAGGAAGAGCGAGCGAGCGAGCGCTTCTTCGCAACCTTGTAGCCGTAATTGTGGATATCCTTTAAGCAAAGGCGCGCCACGTTTTCGTATCCTTGCCATATATCGTAGTAGAAAAAATGCATCAGGATACTCAAATTACGTAATCATTACCTGTCGGGTACACAAACAAGACTTTTCGACCGTTCAAACTTAACGAAACTGCTTTGCGATACCAAAACGGGCTCTTTTGTCTGGAAAAGTCACAGCGCTTTTAAAAGGCTGTTTTTATGTATCGGTAAGTATGGATTTTACACGATTGTATGATTTTTTTTTTTAAAGTTGTGCGTGATTTATTCTTTATTTCTACTCTCCGCGTATTGTATATTTTTCCGTTTTATATAAATAAAGACATTGCAATGTGATCTTCACTGCGTTTTCATAGTCAGAAAAGTGTGGATACTCCACAGTATTAACTCATTCAAAACAATTAACTAATAACATTTTTGCAATGAGGGATTAAAATAATTACACTTAAATTCTACTGAATAATGCCATCGGTTCGATAATATTTGTCGATATTAATAATTGTTCATACCACATGTCTGGTTTAAACTTTCAGCAAAAGTAAAGTGCTGAAATTTGAAAGGCATGCGACTATTTTTTTTTAAGTAAAGTGTGCCTGTATCCAAGCGTAGAAACACATGCGTTTTGTTTTATTCTCGAAAAAATTTGAACTGTGGACCGCCTGCGGTGGAGCAGATCCAGGTATTCCACATTAGAGGCACGGTGTCGATAAATTGGTAAATTCTGCATCGCTAAACAGTATAAAACAAAGTCGCTTATCCGCGTCTGTCTGCATTCGCATAGTACTTCTAAACTACTTGTTGGATTTTGATGTGGCTTTCAACATCATTTAGATAATTTCGTGAGTAAGGTGTTGGTGTATAATACATGTATTTTTTATTTAAGGATAGTAAAGAAATGTTGAGCCGTTTGTAATGAAGTCGTAAAAAAAAACCGCTTTTAGGGAGCTTACATGGCTTGCGCCGACTAAACCGTAAGGAATACATGAAATTAATGTGCTACAGAATTGCAGCTCTCAAAAATGTCTACAGAAAAGTCCGAGATAGCATATGTTTATCTTTAAAGGATGACCCACAGTAAAAATTTTTGTCTTTCGAAGTATCGCTGTAAAAACTTAAATTGTTACCGGGCGAAGCCGGGCCGGTTCGCTGGTATGAGATAACTTAGTTTCCGCAAAGGCGTGTCGTACACTGTTCACTTTACGAAACTTCACAGGATGAAGACTGCGGGGCAGAGGGTTGCATCTGGAGAATGCGAGAGGCCAAGCGAGTTCACCCGCCGTCTGGGTGATCGCCTGTACAGAAATTGACGTATCTGGATTGCGAAGCACAACAGGGGTGTATTCTCCTGTATGATGGTTTCAGAATGAAGCTAAGACACTGCACTAGTGACCTGCGTGTCCAGATAATGTCCACGCTACGCACGAACGCCACTACAGCCCCACGACGTGCCTTTCATAAACTCCACCTTCGGACGCAACCATGATTATAATTTGAGTTGAATAAAACAATATTTATAAATGGTTATTATTTTACTAAGGGTAAAAAGCATATATAATCTTTTCGCGGCTACTTAAAACTTTTCTGAAGCCCTGCTAATGTTCTACTTCCAGGATATTCCTCCGCCTCGTGCAAATTAAACTTAACTATTTCTTGAAAATAACACCAAAGGACAACGCACCGAATCCGTGCGCACTCAGATGTAGTAATGTTTTGCATGAGAACTATTTCTTACTAGGCGCTACCAACACACGTGTTTTCTCACTGTTTTATTCATATTTATTATAAATAAAATATTATAATTTATAAATAAAATATAGTTGAAACTTTACTTTAACGAATAAATAAGATACTTTTATGTTAACAGAAGTATAAAACTGTTGTGAGACATGGCGTATTTAGGAAATAACTAAAGGCGTCGTACATGGGGTGATTTTTCAAAGGTTTGATTTAAAAAGTGTGAAGAAACCGCGAATAGACTATACCAAGTATTTTAATTAGGTATTGCACGCACGTATCGTTGATAGGCCAACATATAAACATTTATCATTCTTTACGCTGGCAAACGAGATCGCCATAGAAGGACGGAGAATGGCTCTTTTTTTTTTGCATTCACAAGAAAATAAACGCATAAGTGATGACCTATGTTTGTGGGCGCGTGCGCAGTAAAATATCTTTCTGCGTTTTTCAAACAGTTCTTCTAAAAATATTTGCCTTCCTTGTATTACTACAAGCAAAATATTCGTTCATTATAATATAATGTTCCATGAAAACACACAAAATGGTTTTTTTTTATCTCCGCGTAAAATAAATTTTAAGCCTTCAGTATTTGCTTGTTCAGTGTTACACATTACAAAGTTAGATTTTTTTTTTATTTTCTTTTTTTTTGTTGTGTTATAAAGACAATCCTAGCAGCTATAAAAAAAATACAAATAAGTATTACAGAGTATGTGTATATCGGTCTTCTCTTATAAACTCAACTTTCTCTGAACTAATAGTGACAAAATGTTAAAATTTTTGTCTTAGCGTTTAAAAAAACTGTCGAGAAAATTTAATTTGACGTGACATTAATTACAAGCTTCAAAGTATTACACTGCATTATTTTATCGTAATTGTGGAAATATTTATGGAATGAATTTGATAACATTTAAAAAATATGTGTTTAATATTAATAGACGCTAACTTTCTTCTTAATGCATGAGCAGAAAAAATTTAAACGCCCTTCATTATTAAAACTATTTACTAAAAATATGAGACAGTACTTCCCATTATTCTATAATTTATCACTGAAAAAGTTTCGAATGCCAGCCGTTCAACTCAGTGAGGCGGAATTGAAAATGTAACAACTTACAATTGAATAAATACTTTCTTCATATATGTGACATTTTAATCTTTTGCGATATTTTTTTGAAGATATAAATTTTCGCCAGAGAAGTTTGAAAGTGCTTGAACATTACCCACGCCAGATGATATGGAATCACCAGTAGCTCTGTCCACTGTCAGAATTTTAACTCCATATTAATGGATTTAAAAGTAGACGTTTCTACAATTTGAGACGAAGTGCGCCTGAACAAAATTGCTTGAATAATAGACTGTACGAAAAACTCGATTAGAAACACAGTAAAAAATTTGGACAACACGTTTATTCTCTCTCAAGCGATGTTTTGAAGCCGGGAAACGCATCAACGATATTGAAATTCAGTTCCATAATATACACAGTTTTGCGGACTTATTTAACAGCGTAGCAATGAGCGAAAGCTTTTTTAGGCAGGCGAGCGCTCTTTCGATGAACTTCGGGTGGCATTACAAAATTTATAATTAAGCTTCGAGTACTCTTATTTCTTCTGTCACGTATAATAAAGGAAAGTTTCCACGAGCTGCTAATGAAGACGAACAAAACTGAGACAACTTGAAAGCTGAGCGGGGAAAAAGAAACTGACGCTTACCTAAAAATAAACATTATTAAAGTAATATTTTTCCCAAGATAAGGTCGTTCAGATAAAAAGAGAGTAAATTTTAATAACGTCTATGAAAGATGATGACACCGGCAAATACGAACTAAATGCAGCGAAAATTTTGGCTACGAAATTCTGAGAACAATAATGAAATAGAATTTAAGTAGTTACTCATAGTTTTGGATTTGATTTATCTGAATTTTTCGATCTTTATCTAAATTATTTTTATTGCGTAAGAAAATTTAATAAAAACAATTTATCGTACGAAAAGTAAACATTGTACAAAATAACAGCGTACATGAACCACATGCGTTTAAGAAAATAATTTTGCGCTTTTTTTTTAAATTCTATTTAATTGCTGCTACTGTTACTTATCGCTTAATAAAACCTAACGCGCTGCTACGTTCAGTTCATACACACAAACGCCTCACCAAGAATTTAATTCCACGATCCGTTGTCTCGTAACGTGATACGTAAACGATGACTTTGTCACATTCAACTAATGAAACTTTATGCTTCCATTTCCAAGACTATCCTTGCAGTCATCATCCAACGCGTGTTATAAAAAAAATGTGTTGGTGTAACTCTTCAGGGCTGACCTGTCATTACACACTTCGAAAAATCTACAAAAAAAAAGTCTATATACAAATTTATTAATACACTATGGCTCGCCGATAACACCAAAGTTAAAGGTCTGGGCATAATAAGGTACGAAATTCGATAGAGGATAAAGTGAGGAGATTTGGGTGGCTCTTAACAACGTGATATTGAAAGCCTATAAGGGTGAAGTGAGGCAAAGATAGAGCATCGCCAGAATGCAAGGGTGGGGGAAACGGGAGATCCACGAGAAAACCCGCCGACCAGCAGCATCATCCGGCACGATTCCCACATGCGAAAATCCGAGTGTGACCTCGGCGGGAATCGAACCCGGTGCGTCTTGGTGGGAGTTGAGTTACATGACAGCTATGGGGGAAGGCAAGTAGGAAGAGAAAATCCCTTCCCACCAGGTTGCTGTGAGTCGAGCTGGCTTTTATAAGGAAGGACTGTGGACCACCTTGGCAGAACGTGGTTACTGCACAGAAAAAAGTCTAATGTTGCCGCAACAAACAAAAACTGCTATTGTGGCATTTATTTAATCGTTTATGTTGCAATTAATAATGTTGTGACAACGTTATTTAATGTAAACAATTTACAAAGTCTTACATTCCTGTAATGCAAACATACTGTTGAGGTGTTAACGTTAACAAAGCCTCTAAGTAACGTTGTCGCAACCAAAAGTTGTATCACGCTGAAATTAACAGGAAGAACAAAATACTTTGCGTTACTGTGACGTTAAATAAATGTCCAATCAACACAGGTTACACTGACTTGGCGATGTAAAAATGGCGGATGGTAGTGTACAGCGATAACCTCGTAAAATGAAACCACTGTATTTTCATTTTAAAGCAGAGTATGAGAAGTAGATGTAGCTTAGACCAGCTCTCAAGCATTATAAAGTATTTATATGCAACGAAAGGGAACTGCAGTTTGTCATTATGTTGTCTCAGTACGTGCAATACGAATCCTCGCTAGAGATGCCAAGATAGCTCAGGTGGTAGGACGTTGGGTTCCTTGAAATGTAAAGCTTGGGAACACTTACGGTGCGGGCTCAACTCCCCCCCCCCCCTTCCACATNATTTTTTTTTTTCGTTAGTAATATTTATTTTTGTGACAAAATAATTGTACTTAATTTATTTTGCACTGCAATGTTTATTTAAAACAAAAAATAAAATAAAATTTTTTTAACACAAATGTTAACATCAGTGCAACACAAAATTTGTTTTGCCGCAACACAACATTAATTTTGCCGCAACATAAACACCGCCTTAATGTTGCCAGTACAGTACGTAGGTAATGTTGTCACAAAAGTGCCTAATGTTACAGTAACATTAATAACCTAACAAGATATTACGTTAAGAGCAACATTAGCTACTGACGGTTCACATATAGCAAAAAATTTATATTGTAGAAACATCAATACTGTTGCCACAACATTAGACCTTTTTCTATGTGAACATGCTTTTGTGGGAGAAAGGGAGTATTTACAGAATGTATCTAAATTAGATCGACAAACTTCGGCTGCGAATTAATCAAGAAAAAAAATTGAAAATATTTGTTGTAATATTTGTTAAACAGGAAGTACTGAAAAATTAAGTAGAGAGGTTCCGTGAACTGACGCAAGGTTATGTGAAATTTAAGGATATTTCGTTACTGTAAAAAGCTAAGTGCCATTAATTTTACGGAGTGTTATAGGAAATATCTTTTACCAGAACTTTACCGTAAAATGTTTTTAGTTACTCATGCTGCTGCTTCCTATTCATTTACTAGTTTAAAAAAAAATTCCCTGTATTATTATTTTTGTTTTTCAGATTTCTGTTGACAACAGATAATCCCGGCTTGTTTTCAGTGTTTGATTTTACGCCATATTCTGGGTTTTCCGGGGAAATGCAGATCTGCAGAGGCGTATGTCCGTAGGTTTTTTTTAAATTTAAGAAAGGCGTAGTTTTAAAACATGCAGCTATGAACACGCAGTAGATGACCTGCTGTGACGTAGCTGAAGCTATATTTATGCCGATCGCCATTTTGCGACGCCCAAAACAGTGACAACATAGTTTCTTGTTTCTGTATAAAATATATGTGAATTGCAGCAGTTTATATGCTAGTAAAGATCTGCCACAGCCGAACTATTGAACCAAACATCAAAACGCTCTGAAAATAATGGCCACATTGAAATTTTGCCTATTGGCATTTGAACGCTTTGGGCGTCTTAACATTGGTGAAGGAACAGGCTTCACCATTTCTCCCTTCGCAGTAAAAACGTTTCTGTGCTTGTTACAAACAATTCTTTTGAAACTAGTTGCAAAGCATTTTCTCATAACTCAACAGATATAATAGAGTATATTTACAACACATTATTCCAGTAAACATGCAAAACTGTTTGTGTAACTCAATACCTAGACATATTATAAAACTCAACGTCTCTCTGTCTGCCTGTCAGTTAGTGCGCTTATCACTCGAGAACCACTTATCCGATTTACGTTTTTTTTTTTTTTAATTCATAGCTATGTTCTCTGGCCAGGTTTTAGTATATGTTTTGTTACGCAAAGTAACACAAGAAATAAGCAGTGACGATAATAGTGAATCAAGTCGGAAAAAACGTTTGCAGTCAGCGCGCTCTCTTGCAATACGCTGTCTAAACCGTTAAAGATGGAACAATATCACGTAGTAAATAATTGCGTAGAATAAAAAGACCTAAATAAACTCCGCGGTAGCATGTATCTATCTATAATAGAGAAATACTAATAAGCGTTTTTACCAATTAATTCACAACATTCAATGACGAAGTTTTTACCTTGCACTCATTGAAATTGAAAAACAAGTGCAGCCATTGTCAGGAAAAAGTACAAAAAACATGGACTTTATTTAAAAAAAAAAAACCTAAACAATAATTCTGTAGTCCACGCGAGTGGAGCCACGGGCACAGCTAGAATATAATAAACTCGAAGTCTAAATCACTTGCTAGTTAGAACTCAATATTAGTTTCACACGTCCACCGCTAAGATTTCAAGAAATTTAGTCGAAATTATTTGCAGTGTTACAAAAATATATTTGGCAACCAGTTGCCAAAAAATTACTTGTACAACTACTGTAATTTTTTTTTTTTAGAATGCGTGACTAGAAGCAAGGCCGGCCGGGCCCCCCTGTTCCCAAACTCTGTGAACGAGTGTCACGAATACGCATCAAAGAAGCTACGGGAAGTAGAGCGTCTTCAAAAGACAACCCC